>JADLZK010001447.1:0-117096 GCA_015847255.1 Hyparrhenia diplandra
GTGATTCTAGTACTAGTTCTTATTGTTCAGACTACAATTTACGATAACAAGGCCAATGTGCCATGAACTAATGCTCGGAAATTTACGATAGTTGGACTATAGCTGACGATGAAAAATTAATTAGGCGACCATGCTGTCAGACGAATCCACAAATACAGATCGAGTTGTAGTCTACAAGTTACCAGATTAGGAGATCGATTACGGATTTATAGTCACAAGGATGGAGTGAAATCGATTTCCGGAGACGGAATAGAAGTACAGAGATTCAATGAAGATCGGAGCACAGAATTATGCTAAAAGAAAAATAATTGTAGAAGTGAAGCAATTATCTAATTCTATGTAATCAGTTCCTAAACTCCTAATGCACGAGAGCAGCACGCAGCCTTCAATGCCACGATGGGAGCTCGGACTGCCCGCCGCCTCTGGGTTCGTCGTGGAGGAGATGTCGCCATCATATCTGCCATGGGAGGAGGGTTGTAGGGGTACCGTAGAGAGGGCGCCACCACAGGGCCGCCAGCGAGGGCGACGCGGTGGAGGTCGACGCCACAAGGAGCGCGAGCAGGGCCGGCCATGGCCTGGCTGGCGGCATGCTGGTCTCCGCTGAGCTGTGCGTCGGGGCTGCACCGGGTATGCCGAGCCCCCGCTGCGGCGCCGGAAAAGGGAGGCCGCGACGTGGATGCGAGCTCATGGGATCATCGTCGTCGTGGATCTGCCCCCACCGATGATCTGCAGACCGCTAGCCATGGCGCCCAGCAACAACGATCATGTGACGGAGGTGTCGCCGATGTTGACGATGGAAGCACCATGCGACGGGCAAAAGCAGAGGAATTTTGTGCGTCCATTTTGGCGAGCCGTGCGCTAATTATAGTACACGATTGACAGGTGCGGTGTATGAATGGACCAGGTGCCGGATTCGATGCATGCATGCGTTAATCCAGAGGAGACCACCAAGCCAAAGCCATTCCGTTGGCGACCTGGTGCGCTGGACCTGCTGGCCCGAGTTTTGGTCCAGCTACAGAATTTGGTATTCTATAGCTAGCTATAGAGTAATTGTTCTATATATATATATATATATATATATATATATAGGGTAAATTTTTCTACACCTAGGTGTAGTTACACCCATGTGTATATCTCAGATTTATGGTATATATGATGAACGAAGTGTATGTGGATGAAGTATATGATCATACTAGACCATCTATGGTGGTATATACGTTAAGTATGCATTCATACTTTGAGTATATGGATATACTTTTTTTGTATACGTCGGTAGTGGCATTTTATGTAATATATTAAAAAATATAGGTTCCACTCAAATATTTTTAAGCGTAGTAAGATCTAGAGTATCTTAATATGAGTATCTAAACATACTCAAACCAATAAACAAGTATGAACACATACACAATGTGGTTTTAAATATGGGTGTAACTACACTCGGGTGTATAAAAAGTGCACCCTATATATATATATATATATATATATATATATATATATATATATATATATATATGCTATTTAGGAAGTACTGCTCTAAATAATATTTAGAGCAGCGGCGGCGCCGCCCCAGCTCCGTGACCATCCCGCAACAATAAATTTCCCTCCGTAAGAGTAAACATTACTTCCAGCGTTTGTCCATGCGCTGCTAACCAATCCAAAAAGTAATACTTACTACTAGGGTTTCGCAACACCTGACGGTGTAAGTATTACTACCAGCATTACTATATGGAGGTGCACCGCATTCCGTTATAGTAAATGATCCTACCATAACCGTAGTAAGTATTACTACTCGTAATTTATACGTTTCTCATCTAATCCGTAACCGTTGGTTCACCATCGGTACGAAACACGCACGTAATTTTTGCCAGCATTAAATCGCCATTGCCCATATATTACTCGAGCCGGTAGCATTCATCAGCTTCAACTCCGCCGTGGCTTTGCCTGTGCCCATAACGTCTATTTGCCGCGGGTCGTCCCTCCATCCCTACCGACGCCCGCGCGCTACCCGCTGGATTCGAAAGCAGCTTCAGCCAGCTTCGGCAATGGGCGCGGTGGTGGCTGCTGCGGGCGGCAATGTGAATCGGGCGTCCGGCGTCAGCATGGCTTGCCCCTCACCCGGTGGCTCTTGGCGGCAGCGCGTCGGGGGGTTCTCCTCAGCGGTGGCTGCAGCTGTGGTGGCTGCGTTCTCCTCACCGGTGGATGGCTGCGGTGTCGGTGTTCCCATGCGTGCGACAGCCCCTTCACAGGCATCGACGGCCCCTCCTGCTACTTGCTCTCCCACGGATGGCGCCGGCGATGGGCACCAAGCCCTCGTGGATCTGTCGCATGCTGCCTCCCTTCCCCTCCGATATGAATTTGGGTGTACTAGTTTGGATGAATTTGTTTGTTTTTTGTCTAGAATTTTTAAACACTCGACCATACTGTTAGCATGTTGCGGTTACAGCTGCTTTTTTTTTTGTTGGGTTTTGTACAAAGTACATATGAATTTATTTGATTTTGCTCCCAAAATTCATGTTACAGTGACGCCTTTGCTATTGGAATGGTTGGTTTTACAGTTTGGAAGGATAAAATAAATCTTACTATTAGTTCAAAAACGTTTATGAATCATTGTTTCTACTGTTTGGATAATATATATACTATTAGCCCTGTTTTGCTAGGCTTAGGCGGATTTTCCTCGGCGACCCTCTGCCTAGCAACTAGTCGGGAGTACCATTGACTAGGACTAAAACGTTTTTCTAGAAGCGTTTTGGCATTTTTGCCAATTTAGCATAATATATATATATATATATTAGTATATATAGCTGAATATTATATCAGCAACTAATAAGTACTCAATATATATAGCTGTTTTTTTATATATATGTATCAGCAGCTAATAATTACTCAATAGATAGGGCTAGTAGACATACCTGACCTTGGAGTCTTCCAAGTTCCTTCCTCATGCTGTCCTACAAGTTACAACACATTTTAACATCTTGTAAAGAAATAGACAGCAAGCAGTTCATGAAAAGTAGGAAACAAGAAGTTGACACTTATCTCAATTATTCCAGCAACCTCCCATCCATGAGCACACTATATCATTATCATATCAGCAGCCAATAATTAGTCATTTTAAAGCACAAACACAACTACACAAGCACATGGCAGCAAGCACAAGCACAACACAATTTAAAAATAAAAGGCATGACAGCCAGTTCATACAGTACCAATAGCAAATAGTTCAGTCACACAACACACAGACACAACACACATGACATAGCACACATGACAGCTAGCAGTGCAGTTCATAAATCATAAGACCAAGGATGGAGATGGTCCAGATCATATTTCATCTTCGCTGTAGTCCTCATCATCATACTCTTCATCTTCAGACTCAAATTCTTCTCCTTCATACAGCTCCCTCAGTCTTGCACTTGAACACCTCTGAAGCTCTTCTTACGCTCCCCTTTGCCTCTCAATAAGAGACCAAGGTATCCCTGTACCTTCCATCTCATCCTCATCATCCTCATCTCTAAAGACAACTAATGCACAATCATCCCCACCCTCATGGAGAAAACCTTGAGCTTCAATTGCATCACTAGACAAGAGAACATCAGTGATCTTCTTTGACTTGATATTTTTGTCTCTTAGTAAGCGACCTGTTGTTGAATTGAACATACACCAACTTTTCAAAGGCGGGCTGCAGTAAGCCTATTCCTCTTCTTAGTGTGTACCTACAAATATAAAATAAGAGCATTTTTAGTAGTGCAATTTAAAGATTAGTGCTGCTGAAATGTTCATAGTAGAAAGGTACTAACCCCTTCAAACCCACTCAATTCCTTTCACAACCAGAAGCACTTGATGCCAAAGATAAGATTCTTGTAGCCATCCCCTGTAAAAGCGGGTATTTCAGTTCCATACAACCGCCACCATGAGGCTGAAACAAAGAAAAACACCTCTACATGTTAGAAAAACAGCAAACAACCATGTTTAAAAATAGCAAACAACCATGTATTAACATGTACCTCTACGGATTATAGTCAAAGTCTTCATAAGTCTTTGCTAGCTTCTTGCTAAATGGCCCTTCTCTATTTTGGAACTTTTTCAGTTCAATGTTGGCAGCTTGATGTTGCTTGTCCTCATCATAATAATAAAATTGCTCAACACAAGCTATAAATGCTACGT
This sequence comes from Hyparrhenia diplandra, assembly GCA_015847255.1. Taxonomy (NCBI): domain Eukaryota; kingdom Viridiplantae; phylum Streptophyta; class Magnoliopsida; order Poales; family Poaceae; genus Hyparrhenia; species Hyparrhenia diplandra. Next base: position 4,165 of record JADLZK010001447.1, read on the forward strand.
TCATTTTGGGCTCATCAAAAATTGATGAGTTAGTGTAGCTATAGTATGGATTGAGCAAATAAGCTGTCATATGCAATGGAGAATCAAGTCTTCCGACCATCTTCCTCTCAATAACAGCTATTACATCCTTGAATTTATACTCATCATTGCCATAGACCTTTTTTGATCTCTCTCTTTTGCCTTTAGTAGTTCTCCATAAATGAAACCCATGGATGGCTTCACATCCCCATCACCAAACGAAGGACTTTGAATAATGGCTCAAAAAAACAGCCACCATTAGCTTCACATCCCTCCAAAAGGTTGGACTCAATATAGTTCTTTGTGGCATCTTTTTCCTTTCTTTGATTTCACATCCTTAATTGAGTCCCACTTACTTGATACCACCATCCTTCTCGCTGGTCCTTCTTCTCTAGCATCTTTGTTCAAAGTGAGAAAGTTTGAAGCAAACCTAGTCACTCTGGCCTCACTACCTCTTTCCCCTCTGTGAAGTGTCTCATGCAGTCAATGTTCTTGTGTGGCCGTAGACAAATATGGTAAATGCCTTTTGCTTGGTCAATCACCTTCTTGAACCGAGCCAAGTTACCAATTCCTTGGAGCATCAAGTTGATTGTGTGGGCTGCACAAGATGTCCAAAAATATCGTGGTCTCTTCTCGGCCAGTAGCTTCTTTGAACCCATGTTGTTGGAGGCATTGTCGGTCACTACTTGCATCACATTTTCTGGCCCCAATTCTTCAATTGCTTTGTCCACTAGTTCGAAGATGACTTCACTAGTGTGTGACACGGATGACATCTCAATTGATTTGATGAATTCAGTTCTTCAAAGACAATTAGTGCAACAGATTCATTATGCTTCTTCTCTTCCTATCGACCAAGCATCAGTCATAATGGAGCACCCATTCTTCAACTTCGGCTTGACGCTCTTGCATCAAAGTCTTGGTCCTTGCATATTCTTCATCCGGTAATCTCTCTCATGACAAATCATCACTTGGAGGCTGAAATCCGGGTCAAAGCGCCCAATGGCTTCACACATTTGTGTGAAGTCATCATTGTCACATGCATTGAAAGCTATTGCGGCACATAGATATAAAAAGAGCCAAATCAGTACAGGAATAACAGCAGCTATCATCATTTTAAAAAGCAAATAAAGAGTAGTAATGGACAAAGCAATTTACGCGATTATAAGCCCATCTTGCAATATACTTGTACACCTCATTTAATCTTTCTTTTTGAAGTGCTTTGTTCATTTGCTATTGCTTGAAAGACTCAGCCTTGCTAGCTTTAGGATCAATAGCCCTTGTCCATTTGTCAATTGGTCCTAATTTGTGAGGCTCGAACTTCCAATACAAGTGACTTCCTCGGAATCTCCACCCCCCTTGTGATCCAACTCTAGACACTCCAACCCCCACGTGATCCAACTCTAGACACATTCACTTCTTGTCTAAGTTCTATCTCACGAATCGTCTTCTCAGTTCTCTTCCTTTTGCAGCTTCTATTGCAGCCTTGCACTTCTCTTTAGCCTCGGTGCCTCCGCTGTTGTAGATGAGCATTTCCTCACATTGCTCGGAACATGAGCCACATGCTCCTTCAACCTATAAACCCCTCCCCATGGTGCCCACATAACTTGCACTTCACCTTATCCTTGTTGTTAGCATCAACAAGAACACCATATTCCCATCAATATCACGAATTCCTTTTCAAAGATTTGGACCCTCTGTTTTCGAGTTCGGTTGCGGGTTACGATGTTGACATCCTATACATTCAAGCAATCACAAAACTGAAAATCGATTAGGCGTGCGATTACTAGTGAAAGATACATTCGGACCAACGGCAAATGAAATAAGTGATTCAAAGCATTAGGTCATCGATCATCACCATCCTATTCATCCTATACATTCGGTCATAGCAGATTCATCCTATACATCCTATACATTCGGTCATGCTTGATTCAAAACATTTACATAGCGGTCAGTCTTAGGTCATGCAGATTCATCATAGTCTCATAGCGGTCGGTAATCACCAAGACACCAACTCAAAGCGAGCTTGAGGGGGAGGGGGGCAAGAGGGATGACTCACCTTGGAGGCTTGGAAGCGGCCGGCGAGGGGAGGAGGAGGCGGCGGGGAGCGGCGGCGGGGGGAAGAGGACCGGCGGCCGTGGGGGGAGAGTACCCGGCGGGCCGGCGGGGAAGGAGCTTGTGCCGCTGGATGAGCGGGTCGACCGGGCACGGGATGAGCGGGCGCGGCGGGAACCGACGGGGCGGTGTTATCCTTTCAGCCTTAGACAATACGCGGCGGCTCGACCCCTTTGGCGGCGCTCCGGGCCGCGACGAAATAGCAGCAAGGCGCTTCCGCTCGCCCGCCTCTGGCGCCGCTGCGGCGCCTACTTAGCGCGCCGAATGGGGGAATCGCCCCGGCGCCGCCTTAGTCGCCGCCCGCCTAGGACACCGATAACCCCCTAGTCTCCACGGTGCACCAGCGACTAGCGCCTAGGCGACTAAATCCGCCTAGGCGGCGCCTAGCGGAACAGGGCTATTGCGTATGAGAAAGACAACCTAATTTTATTTCCGGGGAAACTATTGCTGAAATCGTGCGAGGGAAGTAACTATTACTACCGGCAGTGTCCAACCCACCAGCTTTGTGCACCGTTCACGTTAGGAATCATCCAAAAAGTGTAAATGCATGACCTTTTGTTAGCAAATTGGTAGTAGCAGGCAAACGATATATATACTAGTATAATGCCCGTGCTAGCGCTACGGTGACATTTGGTAATACAAATCAAACAACGAAAAATAATTTACCTCCACAATACTTAATACTTAGTTACAAAAGATCTAGATCCAATGTTACTATGAGAACACCCAAATCTTTGCCAAATAGAGCTTTGTTATCCCAGATTGAAAACACAATGAGAGCTTTATTATCACGGATTCAACAATATCATTACAAAACAAAACTCTTGACACAAAACAAAAAATAATCGCCGTATTTGACATGATCTAAGAAATAAAAACATGACCGTACAATCGGCACATACAAAACTTGCGCAGATGTGTTTAGTTTCTTGGTGCTAGTGCCTCCACCATGAAGCCTTTTCTTTTTTATACTTCAGCGCATGATTCTTTTGCCTTCTCTAAAAAAAGTTCCAAGAATTTGTCTGAGCTCACCCCTGAGATCCAGTGAAGTCGGCAGCTGTAACTTCATCTCCAACCATGAGCCGACTGCAGAAAACACAAAGCAAAAACCCGTAGCAAGTGTGTTACAAAATTACTACTGAAACAATATTCTAGATAGTAGAAACTGAGAGTAATAGGGCCTATTATGTGGATAGAAATTGGAAAGTAAGATATGAAGATGGCAAGTAATGTTGTATCCCTTAAATAGGCCGCAAGCTGCAAGGACCTAAGATTAACTTAAACTATGTTGAACTAATCATTGAGCACCCCATGTCCAATCTGAAATCAGGCCAACTTCATCTCAGCACTTTTTTTGTTCATAACCATGGATAGAACCATCTGAACTGAAGCTAACAGAGTATACAAAGGGAAAGACAGGCACTACTATGTATGCAAGCCAATTTTTAGTGCCAGCTTACTTCTTGCCAAGAAGATGCCACATCCTAGCTTCCCAGCAGCCGCACTTGCGAAGCCACCCTATGCTCTGACGCCGGAATATGTGCACAAACTCCTCATTGGTGGGATTCCTCATCTGCAAAGCACACCCATGAGTCCACTGTGAAATTATTGATACACCAGGAAGGCTAATGATCCCATAGTTACAGTTACTTAGAAAGGAAAAATGAAGCTTGCAACATAGATATGCAAGATTTGGATCAGATAAAAACCTATACATATGTTATCGTTCAGGTCTTTCGTCTTGCTAGACTCTTTGAGATGGTCTTGTTTTACAGAAGGGAAAAACTGCCAAAGAAATGAACCACAAGCACTTACCTTGGCTGAGGAGTTATTCCAGCCAAACACATCTGGTGTAAAGTTTGTGACAACACCATCAAACATGGCAGAATTAAGTGGTTTTGCCGCAACAGTAACAACCTCCTCATTTTCTTGATAATTGACTCCCATGTATCTTTCATTTCATCCAACAGTCATGAATATTAGTACAGATAATATGAACAAGATTAGGCAATTTATTATAGAGTATAGTAATTCTAATCCCATTGTTTCAAGCACAAATATTTTTAGTGATCCCAAAAAAATTCTCAAGCAGGCTCCATCACTGCTATCCATAGCAAACAGGCAAGAGCTAGCTCCTAAGGTATTATATTAATACCAAATACCTTGAACATGATACTCTTGAGAAAGAACTGATCCAGGCAAAGCAGACATAATTGATCACCCAAAAGAGGGTGAGGTTAGGGGTGGGGTGAGACAGCTTGCCCAGCCCAAAAAACATCACATCCTCATTTTCTTTGTGAGGTCAATACTCACTTCAAGAAGCCCAAAAACAAAAAGAAAAATAGTTAATAATGTTCATTATAGAATGCTGACAAAAATGACGATGGAAATACTTCCAAATAAATATGACATACCCTGAAGTCAGGTTTCTGTTCCACCTTATCTTATTCAGGCGGTTCACAATCTCATTGATCCTCTTCTCTACTTTATAATAGTGTGAACCTTCAAAACGAACAAGATATAGATATTACAATCTAAACAGAGGCAGCCTCCGTAGGCTCTGTGCGCCCGAGAAGAAGTAAAATGAAGTGCTGCGCAGCACAAGTTTGCATTCCTAAGAAATTTTGCATGCACAGAATCTTAGCAAAAAAGTTTGGATCAATTGTAATCACATCACGTGATGCAGAGAATATAATTTAATAGAGCACCATAAGGCTTTTTAATTTAGTTGGCCAACAACACAGATATGTGTATTCTTAAGAAATAGGTGGACACCCAAAGAAAATTTATAGAACATATGCCGGTGCTGACAAAATATTTTGCAGTAGCACTATGTGGCACTTCAATTCGAAAGAATCTCCTACAGACAAGCAACAGACCCAATTATACATCTCACTCATAGCTCCAAGTTGCAGAGGACTGAACCTAAACCTCTTCTTCTCAGTGGAATACAATTGAACACATACGCTACATCCCAAAGCAAAAATGATTAGTTTAAACAACATGACCGCTTGCAAAGAGAGTGGAGGCTAGTGACGTTGGGGAAACAGACCTGCTCCGCACCGCACCCATGGATCCGGACCAGCATCCACCACTACACCCATGGATTCGACCAGCCTCCGCCGTTGTTGGGCCGCGGAGGGAGCTGCAAGCGGCGTTGATGGCGGCTACCACCCTCGAGCCCACACCACACTCCCGTCCACGCGTGTCACCAGGTGTGGTCGCGCGCCGGAGGGATCAAAACGCCGCCACCATTTTTCGCTCTCCTTTGGATGATTGAAACCCCTAGCCGCTGTGCATTCACATTGGTGGGGTTTGGAATTGGATCTGAAGTGGAGTAGGTCCATCGCCCTGTTCTATTTCAGGAAATTGGGAAAAAAGAAAAGGAAAGCCTGCACCAGGAATCGAACTGTGGCCATCGGTGGGAGCGGAACAGAGTCACGCGCGGATGAAGGCGTGGGGAGGCGAGGTGTAAGACCTCTGGACAAACTTTTGATCTCGGCCCTCGGTTCGTGCATCGTTGGAAATAGAAAGAAGTGTGCCATTATAGTAGAGATATATATATCTTGGTCCGAGAATTCATGTGACGAACAATGAATTATTACCATTTGATATTTGTTTTTCTGTTATTCTGGTTGTTTACTACTGCAAAGCACCAATTTACTACTATTTACTTAGATGAATAATGTGAGTAATATTACTACTAGTCCAGAAAAACGAAAAGTAATAGAGCCTGCCAACCGTATATGTTATAAATATTAAGAAGCAAAAGAAAGTAAAAAATACTACTAAGAAAGTAAAAAAATACTAATGTTAGCCCCATAATCACCGTTCAAATGGTTCAAAAGGAATAAATTATTAACTTCCTTTAATTATAGGCATTTACTATTAATTGAAGAGCGTAGCACATACGCATGCAGCCATCCGAAAAATCTTACGGTTTGAAAGAATTTTTTACGGTTGAGAGAGGAATTAGAAAGAAACTTACGGCTGCGGGATATGCTTCCGGCAGTAATACTTACTCTTGGGGATGAATCATTTACGGGCCACAAGGATAAAGCTGGTACTCTTGCATGAGGGGAATTGGAAAGAAACTTTACTGTTGATTGGCGTAGCGGTAGTAATAGTTACTCCCGTGGGTAAAAAGCAATGCACCTAACTATATCCGGTAGTAATACTTACTCTTGTGGGTGGATCAGTTATGGGCGCGAGGGACTAAGCTGTAGTAATACTTACGGTTGCGGGGTTGAAACTTTACTATTGCGGGATCAGTCGGTAGTAAGACATACGGTTCTTGGGAGGAAAATTTACATTGTTGGGGGCACTCGCCCGGAGTTGCTGCTAGAACGCCCGACGCTCTAAATTATATTTAGAGCCTACATGGACCAAATAAGCGCAGTCCATATATATATATATATATATATATATATATATATATACACTATTCTCCTGCCTGCGTGTTGTTTATTAAGCAACGCTCCGGCGGAGGACCGCTCCCCTCCAGCGACCAATCAATTAGCAACAAAGTAATTAATATGGCTCCACCGTTAGCACACCGTGGAAATTAAATACTCGGTCATTTATGCTTCGGTCCGTGATGACCGTGAATGAATGCCGGCCCGTGAACCCTGCATTGCAGTCAACCGCAGGCGAACCAGACTATATATTTCACCCGTCTCCTGTCGTTTGTTCAATGAGCTCTCACCAGGGCGCACCTTGCGGCGGCGCCACTCCTGTCCGCTACTTCACCGGCGGCCTTCCCTCTCCCGGCTGTCGCGCCCTCTTCCTCCAACCGACCGGCGGCGCTCCCTTCCCTCCCCCGCGGTGGCAGTCCTTCTCGCTCCCCGACCGCAGCCACGACGGTCCTTTCTCCCCGCGCGGATCTTCTCCATCGCAAAGACGCCCGTGGCGATCTAACAGCGACCGTGCGGCTGTTCCTATCTCGGTGAGACGACGCGCACTGTCTGGTGAGGCTGCCGGGAAGCTTGGTGCCGGAGTGGGCGCAGTGGACGGCCTGCCGATGGGTGGCGCACGTCGAGTGGGGGCCGGCCCTGCCGAGGGCTCCCGTTTTGCGAAGCCCGGCGGCGAGGACCAACGGCCGGCGGCGGCCGCGAGACGCGAGCGAGGCCCAGTAGCGAGGTGCCCGACTCCACACACGCATGATGATTCCAGATGCATGCCTGACGCATGTCTCCCACTTCTCCCATGGGCAGATGCAGATAAGGTTTTTTATTATTGTTTCTCTGTTAACACCAATTGTTTGACACATGAATCTGAGTCCTGTAGTTTGTTTATTCGTGGCAGGTGATCTGATAGCCAGCAATGGCGTGGTCTGTAACCTCATCAGTAGCAGCGTCTCCCGCACAACGTCAATGGCCTCAACGACGAGGTCCCCAAGGAAACCGCATCCCGGCTCTGATCTGTGCTGCCCGTGCTGGCTGTAGTGTGTTTGTCCCCTTATTTCTTAATCTGAATTCTGAAACTTCCTCGCACGATTTCAAAGCACTTATGGGCTCATGTACGATGGTTTCCATAGATTTGTTTTGTTTATAAAGTTTTGATGAATTTGTCAAACACATTTGTCCAAGACTGATCCTAACTCCCTCACTGACGACGAACGGCTAGTACTATAATATTGCGGTATGTCTGGTTGTCATTTCGATCACGGACAAAAGAGAATGATTTTGAAATTTGTATGAAGGTTATGTGATTTGGTTTGTGTAATAACAGTAGTAAAAAAATCATTTTCATAGATACTTTCCAGATTGAATTATTTAGACCCCAATGACTATTGGTAAATACCTTGGCTGTAGACCAGATGCTCCGATGATTATCATAGTTAATTTTACTCCTCACGGGTATAGAGACAATTATTTAAAGGAATTATTTATGGAAGCAAATATACTGATTGTAATAAAAAAAAATACCATATCCATAAACTGAACGCCCGAGGACTAGGAATTATTTATAGAAGAAAATGATATCGTTAGTAATAAAAATTGTCTTGTCCTTGGACCAAACGTCCCCATCATTATCAAAGTGAATTCTTTAATGTTCACATGGACAGAGGGAATTATATGCTTAACAAAATAATACAAGTAGTAATAAAATTACTATAAGCAAGAAAAATTATTAGAAAAATAATACGAGTAAAAAAATATCCCACCTACATGCCAACGATTAGCTCAGTCAATTTTACCGCTCATGGGCTATGAAGTAATTATTTTACCGCTCACATTACTTTGATGGAGGGAATAATTTTCTCACCAAAATGGTATTGTTACTAATTGAAACTAGTCTCGGACACGTCGATTATGAACACACGTAAATTTACCGCTCACATGCTCTGAAGGAATTATTTACTCAACAAAAATTAATGTTAGTAATAAATAAATTTAGCGCTGAAGGAATTATTTACTTACGAAAATGATACTATTAGTAATAAAAATAGTTGTTTCAATCGTTGAAGTTACCGATGATTAGCACACGTAAATATACCACTCATATGCCAAGAAAGAATTATTTAACCGGACACTCCGATGATTAGGTCACACAAAGTTTACTGCTCACATGATATGAAGGAATTATTCATAATAGTAATTAAAAATTATCCTTGACCACTGAACTGATCTCTCGAAATGTAGCATAGCAAAAGTTTATTCCACATGATCACGTCTAAATTATTTATCGAACGAAACATCAAGAACAGTAATAAAAACTGTAGTAATTATTTACTGTGACACTGCCGCATGCAAGGTTTACATCAGCGGTTAAAGCAACTCAATCGATGCAATGGGCCTCCTTTAAAGCTAGAGCCAAACGTCAGGCAAAGCCATGCATGTACGTGAATTAAAAAGCACTTCAATTACCAACGTCATTTACTCAGCCATGATGGCCTCGCCGGCATGCAAAGGACCCGGCTGTTTCAGGCCACCGTAGCGTTGGTTAATAACCAACAGCCGAACTGTTAGCTTAGGGCATGTTTAACCCACAAACGGCTTGCTGTCTATAATACAACAAACAGACTACAAGTTATTTAATACAACCATGAACACATAACACAAGATGATCAAGGGTAAATTAGATCTTTGTATGCTTTTTTTTGTGGCACGTACTGCTAACCTCCATAGAGTACATCCATATATACAATCAAATCACAACACGACATAGAACTGCATTTCAAAGTAGAACTTCATTTGCCATACAGTTCAGCACAAGGATGGGCATTGTTACGTCTTGCCATTGGCATTAAAAACAGAGATGGAAAACAAGGCTTCCAATCATTCGAACAGTTGTCAAAAAAAAAAAAAAAAAAAAATGGCATTCAGGTAACTCTCGCAATCATTCAAGTAACAGGTAGCTCTGATCTCTCACAACAGTCCAGAACACTACTCACATTAAGGAAGCAGTTCAGATAGATCAGAACACTAGTTTTGAAAAAAAAAAAAAAACATCACAGCACTAGATACATTCAGGAAGTGGAATTATAAAGCACTCAATTCACAACTCTTCCTCTGCAGATCACAGCACCAGGTAAATCACACCATGTCATGCAAAATTGGGGCATAAGTAAGAAGAGAAATTGAAAAGAGAACACTAGACATTTCCTGCAGCCAGATAGCAGATCACTGAAAATTAGAAACAAGTGCAGAGACATACCAAACTAGATAATTTCAGGAAAAAGCATCCTTCTCAAAAACTTCATGGCCGCAACTCGCTCAGCCTTTTCGTCATCTGTCATTGAACTAGTATCTTGTGAGATGAGGTTGTTATATGCATCCATCATCTTTGATTCTTTCTCAGGTTTTTTTTTCCCTCCATCTCAAGCTTTTTCCCCTCCATCTCTAGCTTTTTTGACTCTCTATTTTCCTGTACTGTTAGATGGGCAAGCTTTGTGCTCTCAATCTTATCAGAAGACCAACTTTTGCTGCAGCTCTAGCACCTTCATGCGGTTTGCATTAGCTTCTTCTTGCATCTTACTCCATTTGTCAAGGTTTTCCACATTAATTGCGGATTCCTTTGATTTTCCTTTATCACCCATTGCCTTTGCAGCAAGAGCGGCCTTTTTAGCTGCCTTTTGTCCAATTGGACGCTTCAACATTTCATCTTCACTGCTCTGTACATCTTCTTCGAGCTGATAGGACTTCCTCTTACGAACGTTCTTCAACTCTTCGTTGCATGTTATCCACTTCGCATGTTTTACGACATATTTTCCAAACATTCTTAATCACAAACGGTCCTAGTTTGTGCTCCAAATAGAACTTCTCAGCTGCATCCATCCACATGTCATCAGAGTATCCACTTGTAAAAACCCTACGAGCATTCACATAATCACATTCAAAAAGAAAACACCACTTATTAATCTTGTGCCATCGATCCTTGGCTTGCTTTGCCTTTCTTTTCCTTTCTGGTGGGATGTCCTTGTTGTATGCATTGATCACATCACCCCAATATGCTTAAGCCCTTCCTATCGGCTCCCATGGTTGAGTCCGTCGAATGTTCAATCCAAGCACTCATCAATGCCTCATCTTCCTTTGGTGTCCACGAGATCCTCTTCTCAGTCCTGGCATTTTCAACTTCAACAGCCTGCTTATCCGATGGGATTTCTACATCCGACGGTGAACCAACGAAATCCAAATTGTCCTGGCTGTTCAAAATACCCATAAAACCACCAGGGGCTGTGGATTGTTTTCCCTGAAGAAACCAAGTAATCAGACTAAATTGAAACTAAAATATAGAGAACAAGTAAATCAAACATTTAGTTCATCAAAAGAAAAGAAACCTATTCTGACATAGTTGTACCTCCATATCATCTTTCAGGTTTTAGGTTACAAAGAACAAGCAAATACAGAGAACAAGCAAATACAGATTTCAGCATATATATGCTCACAACTTGCGGTCTAGTAGTTGGCTATAGCGTGCAGCCAAAGGACAAGCTCCAGACTGCTACTGCTAAATTGGACAAGCTCTCTGAATACAGGTTCACAGACACCACCGCTACTGCTAGTTCATCTATCTCTGCTAAAAATATCTATTTCAGAAACATGTACTAAAAACAACCTTACTGCTAGTTCATCTATTGTCTGAAAAGAACACTGCCACTGCTAGTTCATCTATCTCTGCTAAAAAACACTACTAGTTCATCTATTGTCTGAAAAGTACACTGCTACTGCTAGTCCATATATCTTCTAGAAAAATGATGCAATGTACTGTCAATTTTCAGAAACATGTACAGACAACATGATGCAATGCCTGATAAAAAAAACACTGCTAGATCCTTGCATGCCCTTATTCGCAAAAGAAGATAATCAAATGCACCTACTGCGAATTTTCAGAAACATGTACGGGTAAAGCAAATGCATCTACTGACTGCTAGTCCAGACTGTAGTAGTAGTTGATCAAAATTCAGAAACATGTGCTAATCAAAATTGTCTTACCATGTATCTGAATGTCGAACTGAGGAAGACACAGGACTAGAGCCGTCCAAGCCCCACCAAGCCGGAGATGGGGATGGAGGGAACGGGAATCCAGCAGGTGGTGAAGACGTACTTCCAGCGAAGCCGCCGCCGCTGTGGATAGTGAAGTCGCCGATAGGGGACGAATCGAGCGTGCCGGATGCATCCATGGATGAGGCCGATGCTACTCCACCATTGCCGTTGAGAGGTGCCGCCAGACTGGAACCGCGGCCAGTAGCCGGGCCAGATCCACGACCAAAGGGGAGGAGGCCGCCCGACGAGCCAGATCTTCCTCCAACGGGGAAGAGGCCTGCTGCCATGCTCGGTCCGCGACCAATGGAGGAAGAAACCCGCCCCCTGCCGACCTTGCCCTTCTGCCCTGCCGCCGCCGCCGTCGTGCCTTTGCTAGGGTTACCCATCTCGCTAGTGGGGAGGACAATGGGGACTGAAGAATATATGGGGAGAGATTTGGCGCGAAATCCATTCCCTCGCGCCCTCGATTCCTCCTCTCGCGCGCGCAGCCGCACTCGATCCTCTCCTCGACGTCTCCCCGTACAACGCGCCTGTAGGAAGCGGCGACTTCTTTGGGCAACGAGCCGCGTCCGTCGACTCGCGAAACGCCGGGGTGACCTCGTCTATTGCCGAACAGGGTTCTTTTTTGTAAATTACACGGCTTATAGACGGCATGTACAGACGCGATGTACATGCCCTTATATAGCTGGCTACAGAATATTATATCCTATAGCCACTGTGCGCCGCGCCGGCTGGTCCGGTCCGACCCGCCCAATGCTCGAATCCTCATTAAGGGCACTCACAATGCTAGAAACTATCATGGTTTCTATAGTCTTGGACATTATGTCAAGAAACTATCTCCCACAATACAATTTTCTATCATGATGTCACATGGCCCACTTGTCACTCTCACAAATTGTCTTGGTTTACGTGGAGACCAGTTGAGTTAGACTTGGTTTCTTGTGTTTTTCCCTCTCTCTCTTCAATAAATATACGCCACATCAGCAAAAAACAATAAATATAGGGGTAATAAATGAGGATAGAAACCATGGTAGAGTCTGCATTGTGAGTGCTCTAACAAGGCGCATGCACCCATAATTAGTGCTCATCATTGCCATTAAATGACCAGTGACCAAAATTAGCCTTTTATATATATACTGTACTCCTACTTACCTTCAGAAATCTAGGACCGGCCGGAGACGCAGATACACCATCCTAATTTTCGCACCATCGCAGATTATAGCTCTCGGGCGGCGTTCCTCCTCTACTGCACGGCGCCGTCAGCGACCGGCGGTGCCGAGCGGACGGAGATGGGGGCGCTGCGGGCTTTGTGCGGAGGGTCGGCGCTGCGGCAGTGTGGTGCCGATGTCTGCGCGTACAGCATCCCCTGGCAATGGCGGTCTCCTCGTCAGCACCCCTTCCTGTCGCGATGGCGGCGAGCTCGTCCTCCCAGCTCATGTGGCGGTGGCGCCTGGTTCCATCCGCCGTTGAGCAACGGCGTCGCCGCCGCTCCCGGACGTCGTCCTCGTCCCTTCGATCTGCCGGTGAACCTGCAGGTGTTGACGTGTTGTGTCATCCGATCGCCATTGATACGTGCATATGGATCTCAAGGTGCAGCGGTTGCTCCCGTCTATCGGTTCGAGTGGCGATCTCATCTGGGCGATCGGCCGTCCAGCTGCGGCGTGAAATCATTGCTGCGGGACGCCCGGACAGGCGGCCACGGTCGAGAAAGACGACCGCCCAAACCAGCGGGTTTGGCTTACGTGATGCTTTGCTCGCACGTACTAGCCGGTGTGGAAGCAATCATGCAACGGTTCTATTTTCATGCACCGCAGTTCATCGATCAGTACCATATATTTCATAGAATTTGATTATTGCTTCACTCTACGGTCTACATCTATTTTTTTCTCTAGTGTTGTGTAATTCTGGTTGCTCTATTGGATCATAATCGTCATTGTTGCTATTTTATAAGTTCTGATTTCTCCTTCCTATCTCTCAGTCTCAGGTGCTTTAATCCGGAAAAAACTTGGGTGCTATGAGCCCCCTCTCTTGATTGCTGCCACGTGGTCATGTGCGCGATCGGATGGTTGTGTTTCAGATGCGGTTGTTTCCTTGCATATAGCGGGATTTTTTGTTGCCTATTTTTAGCATGTTTATTACATGTTTCTCTTAACAACAGCACAACAGAACCATCCGATCACGCCGCGCATGGCCACGTGGCAGCAATCTAGAGAGGGGCTCATAGCAGCACCCAAGTTTTTTCCTTTAATCCAAGACAAATTTCTTATTCCGTATCTGCTGCTGCACTTATCTAGTGATCTGCAGATTAAAAATTATGCTTTTTGCAAGTATTATAAAAATCAACACGAAAATTAGGATACCTGATTATCGTAATTGTTGTTCCCAAACAATCCTAATTATCGTAATTTACTTTATGGTAAAAATTAGTCTAGCGTACATTGACGTGTATGATCCTTAGTTTTGCATGCATACGGCACGATCAACCAGATTTGCCGAAACATAATCAATAACATGAGCTAATCAAGAAGAATCAATACGGTTGGCCACGTTAATAACTTTCCAAAATATAGACGCGGTTCACTCAGCTGCATGCAGTAAACGTGTTGCCTGAAATTAACGCGAGCCGGACGGATCGGAGGCAGTAACGTACCAGCCACGCAATAAACTATTCTCTGCTGTCAAATACGTAGCCAATACATTTCAATATTCTAGTAAATAATTCTGTAAAAGAAATCTAATAAATATTTTAACGTAACTACACTTGAGGTGGAAAGGCATAGATTCTAGTAGTAAATAATTATGTAAAAAATCTAGTAATCATTCCTGTAACTATTAAGGATTAAGATTGTTTTTATATAAAAAAAGATTGTAGTAAACAATTTGCAAGTCTAGTAAGTAGATTACTATGGTAACTAATAAAAAGAGGCATGATAGATTGTCGTAACTAATAAAAAAGAGGCAGCACTAGAATAATAGATTATCGTAATAACAATAAAAAGAGGAAGCATTAGTCGATGAGTTACGATATTCATGCTGTGCAACTACTAGTAGACTCTCGTAAATGCATAACCTGATTACCTAACGTGTAGGCAAGTAACGACGTTCACACAACCTGATTTACCGTACCTAACTCACCTGTCCCCTCATTTGCTGGACGGAAATCACGGAAGCAAGCATGACAACGAATTCACCCACCCGTCACCTCATTTACTAATTACGGTTTTTATTTCCCATCAATCGGACACGGTGGCAGCTCAGCATGCATTTACGAGCCTGCGGTCGGGCGGCACCATGGTGAATGGCTGGCGCTGGTTCGGTGCGGTGGGGCGGCCTGGCTACAGAATTTGATGTTCTGTGGCTGGCTACAGAATATATATATATATATATATATATATATATATATATATATATATATATATTATATATACAAACATATATTTTATCTTTTGACTTACCCTTGTTGTGAGTAGAAGTAAGCTTATGGTTTACTTTTTACATTAATAGTATAAGTTATTGATATACATCCTGCTGGACCTTCCCAACGGGTCAGCCCACTGTTGTTTCCCTCGCCCGCCACTACCCACGCACCCGCCCATCGGGGCGAACCATGACGCAAAAGGAGCCGCACTGCGCCGCCGCTCCCCAAAGGATCGACCCATGGACCCCCATCGTCATCCCTTACCTTGTTCCCCTTTCCCTCTCTTTTTTGCGGGCGAGCGAGCACCGCGCCGCGCAGCGTAGCGTGCAACCGCGCCAGCGACCGCCCTCGCACCCGTCCGGGCATGAGCGGTTGGGCTCGATGCATGGATGCCCGCCACATCCATGATCCATGGTGCACCAAGCCCCTCCCGGTTGCGGCCGCCCGCCATGGATGACGCCACCGCCGCCATCCACGTGCAACCCAAGAACCGCCCCTTGACCACTCGGTTTTTGATTTGGAGAGCATTGACACGTTCATAACCGCCCCGTGACCCTAAACCCTAGCCTAAAGCCCTTGATCACCGTCCAATCCGCCCCAATCCACCCATCCACCGTCCACCGTTCTATGGCCAAGCCACCCGCTATATAAACCCGGAGCGGGAGCCCTAGGGCTTCCTAGAGCCCTCGCCGCCACTGGTGGCCTTGCCAACCACCCGCACGATCCCCAAAAGGAGGAGGAGGGGAAAGAAGAAGGGAGAAGGAAGGCGGAGGAGCACTGCCGGCTGCCGGAGCCGTTCGTGGCCGCTGGAGGAAAGGATGGTTGGCGATCCTTAACTACCATTCTACCGCCAACAATATATATATAACATGATAAATATTAACTAAAACTCTAGAATAGGGCTTCTAGACTAACTCTTCCACAAGTTTTGTTAGAATACATGTTTTGCAGGGACTAGTATAAAAATACCAAAATGCGCTTCCCGGAAGGCGTAAAAGAGCAAACATGGACAAGCCCAACACTTCAGGACACAAACCGACCAAAGCATCCCCGGATCCTCGACATGGGCCAGCCCAAGAGCCCACCACCGAAAGGCGGTTGGGAACGGGGCCAGTGCCGGTCCGGCTGGACTGGTGGGTCCGGCCAGACCCACAAAACCGCCAAACCCAACCGCCCTTCTTCTGGCGGTACAATTAATGCGTGGGGTGGCGGTTGCATGCGGTGCTTTCCTAAAATACCTAAGCAAAACCGACCTCACACCACTACTTAAGGATGGCTCAAGCACCTCATTTCAACATGATTCATTCTCCATTCCATTTCACATACACATTTGAGAAGAAGAGTAGTGCCACTTCCTTAGAGTAGATTCTATTTAGAAGGGAGTGAGAGAGGGAAAGAGTGTAAAGGAAGAGTGGAGTAGCGACCCCCTCTACTTCGTGTACATCGGCTTCGCTCTTGTACATCGGGTGGGGCCGAGTCTTTGGATCCGTCGGCTCCCGCCTCTACACTTGTACCTCTACGGTCGTCATACTACTTTGAGTAAGACGTTCGTGTTCTACTTTCACGTTGTTATCTTTAAGTTCAAGTTATCATTCTCTTTACAAGTTTACTGGTTCGTTGTTCGTCCTTGGATGATTGCTCTAGTAGAAGACTCCTGATAAAGATGGATGTTCCTCGCCAATGCTAGAGTAGTGGCAAATAGCGTGGACGTGGTGTCTAAGCTATAAGTCACCTTCGTTTGCTATGTAACCCACGGTAGTGAGGTAGGCGATAGGTGGTGGTGACCACTCGTTTCGTCCCTTGTACTCCTCCACGCTCGTTACAAAGTAGAGCCGAGGAGGCGGCATCACTGGCGCACCTGTGCGATTCAAAGGTGCCGAAGTAAGCTTGTAGAGGTGAAGAGTAACTTAACTTAGGATCATAGCTAGAGTAGAGCCTCACTACCCAAGTCTACCTACTCCATCCTCCTCAAGCTAGCTAGCTAGAAAGACTTAATGCCCATTCCCCGCCGAAATTACGATACCCGAATACTTAGGGTGAAGTGCTACAACGGTACTTTCCGCGGCGCTTGCAGACTTATCTACTTACGCTAAGAAATACCAACAAGCATTTCTAGCGCCGTTCTTCGGGGAACGGTTGTCATTATAGTCTTTGAACCTAGTCTACCCGTGTATCCTACCTATCGCCCTTTCTTTTTGTTTTTAGTCTTTTTACCATGGAGCCAACCACCATCGCAAACCTTTCCGCTCCAAAGGGAGAGCTCTTAGAACGACCATCCTCATCGAAGCCAATCACGCCTTCGGGGTATGAGCTCCGCCACGGCTTCATAGCCATGGTTCAGAACAACCCTTCTCCGGGTTTGGATTATGAAAACTCGTATCACCATTTGAGGGAGTTTGAGCAGCTCTATGCTTGCCCGACTATTGCGGGCATGTCATAAGAAACTCTTAGGTGGAAATTGTTTCCATTCTCACTTATTGAGAGGGCTTAAACAATGGTACGCCCACAACGTAGGTAAGGTAGCCGGGGCGATTGGGAAGAAGCGTGAAACAAGTTTTGCCTCGTGTTTTTCCGTTATCCCATATTGCTTCCCTACGACAAGAGATCCTCAACTTCCACCTAAACGAGGAGGAATCCATAGGAGCAGCTTAGGATTGATTCTCAATTTTAACAAGGTTTGGCCCAGATTTGTCTATCCTTAACCATGTGTTGTTACAACATTTTCGGCTAGGGCTAAGCAAGGAATCTACCCTAGTGTTAGACACAAACGGAGGTTCATTCACTCACAAAACCACAGAAGAAGGGGAAGCTCTCCTGGATCATATCCTAGAAAACACCCCTCCATTAGAACCAATCCGAGAAGAATCGTGTCCGCACCGAGGAAGTCTCTTCGGCCAAGGCCGAGCCATCCGAACCATTAGAGAGACCCTCGCCTGAACTAGAGGCCAAAAATGAGGAAACCCATGTGGGAGACCTCACGTGTCTCGAGGACGCATTTTTCGAAGATTTCAGAAATACCTCGAGATACGAGTATCATAGAAGACCACCAATTCCCGTCACTCCTTGTGAACCATCGAGCAAAGACTCCTTACGAGAGTCCATCAAGGAGTTGACATCTATACTTAGCACCGAATGGGCAAATGAAGGCGAGTTTTGCTCCAAAGAAATTCGTGTGAGCACTCCTTCATTCCCTATTCACTGCAAAATTCTAGGGAATTGGGTGGAAGTGTTGTATAACCCGACTGTAGGAGCAAACATCATGTCACAGTCATTTGCCCTCGCTCACTTGAGTAAGGAGCAACGCATGCCTACAGTCAAAACCCTACGGAAGGCTCCATGTTCTACCCTTCCAGGGCTGGGTTTGTTACACAACATCACTCTCCATCATGAAGACGTCGAGTTAGCCCTCGATTTTCACATCTTTGATATCGAAGATTTTGACATATTAATAGGGCACCCCTTAGAAAAACTTTTCACAAACCCACCAAACATAGGGGAGTTGAATGTAAAGTTTGGGGAGAGAGGCATTCACGATTCCTATTTCTCGAGCCAAAAACTTCGGTAACGGAACCTCTCCCCAATGCATTCCCGTTGAGGTAGTGTTGGAAATACCCTTCAAGTCACCCGAAGCATCCTTAGAAGAGGATGCTAAATTCTTCATTGAAGAAATTGATGAAGTGGGCGACTTCTTTGAACTCCCTATCAAGGAGGCACCGACACCACCTCCTGTTGAGCTAAAACCCCTACCTGAAGGCCTACGCTATGTTTTTCTCAATAACAATAGGAACGCCCCTGTAATCATTAGCGATAAGCTACATGAGATGAGGAGACGCCCAAGCTCATTGCTATCCCGGAGAAACATAAGTCCGTCTTCGGGTATTCCCTTCAAGATTTGAATTGGATTAGCCCTAACGATGTGCACTCATCGCATTCCTATTGACCCCGCCAAATCACCTTCACGTGAACCTCAACGCCGGCTAAATAATGAGATGAGAGAAGTCGTGAAGAAGGAAGTCCTCAAACTTCTTCACGCCGGGATTATCTATCCCGTACCACATAGCGACTGGGTTAGTCCCGTCCAAGTGGTACCCAAGAAAGGAGGAATGATAGTTGTAGAAAACGCTAAAAATGAGCTTATCCCTCAGCGTACCATCATGGGGTGGAGAATGTGCATCGATTACCAAAAAACTCAATGCGGCAACAAAGAAAGATCACTTTCCACTCCCCTTCATTGATGAAATGTTGGAGCGGTTAGCGAAACATTCTTTCTTTTGTTTCCTAGATGGGTATTTGGGGTATCATCAAATTCCCATCCACCCCGACGATCAAAGCAAGACGACTTTCACATGCCCGTACGGAACGTACGCTTATTGAAGGATGTCGTTTGGGTTGTGTAATGCACCCGCGTCATTCCAATGGAGCATGATGTCAATATTCTCAGACATGATTGAAGAAATCATGGAGGTATTCATGGACAACTTCTCCGTCTATGGAAAAACCTTTGATAACTGTCTCGAGAATTTGGACAAAGTCTTGTAGAGATGCCAAGAAAAGGACCGGGTACTTAATTGGGAAAAGTGCCATTTCATGGTCCGAGAAGGCATTGTTCTTGGGCACCTTGTGTCTGAAAGGGGGATTGAGGTAGATCGCGCGAAGATCGAAGTGATCAAGCAACTACACCCCCCCCCCTGTGAATGTAAAAGGGATCCATAGCTTTCTAGGCCATGCGGCGTTCTATAGAAGATTTATTAAAGATTTTTCACAAATCTCTAGACCCCTCACGAGCCTGTTAGCCAAAGATGTACCCTTTGAGTTCACAGATGAGTGCATGAAAGCATTCCTTACTCTTAAGGAAGCACATATCTCAGCACCAATCATCCAACCACCTGATTGGTCGCTGCCGTTTGAGATCATGTGTGATGCAAGCAATTATGTTGTTGGTGCGGTCCTTGGCCAAACCAAAGATAAAAAGCATCACGCGAACGCTTACGCTAGCAAAACGCTAACAGGAGCTCAACTTAACTATGCTACCACAGAAAAAGAGCTCCTAGCAGTCTTTTTTGCTATGGATAAGTTTAGGTCTTACTTAGTGGGCTCAAAGGTCATCGTCTATATGGACCATGCTGCATTAAAGTATCTGCTCACTAAGAAAGATGCTAAGCCTAGACTTATCCGCTGAATTTTCTACTCCAAGAATTTGATCTTGAAATTAGAGATAAAAAGGGATTAGAAAATACTATTGCGGATCATCTATCGCGTTTGCAAGTCACTAACATGCAGGATCTACCTATAAATGACTTCCTACGCGATGACATGCTCCTCAAGGTGGCGGACGTAACCCCGTGGTACACCAATATTGTTAATTACATGGTTTCAGGTTATGTACCCCCGGGCGAGTCCAGGAGAAAGCTGCAAGTTGAAAGCAGGCGCCACCTGTGGGATGATCCGTACCTCTACAGGATATGTGCTGATGGCTTGTTAAGGAGATGTGTACCCACAATGGAAGGGCAACAGATCATTGAGAAGTGCCATGTAGCCTCGTACGGAGGTCACTATGGAGTATTTCGCACACAAGCCAAAATCTGGTAGTGCGGGTTCTTCTGGCCGACGATGTACAATGACACCAAAGAATTCATCAGAAGGTGTCACAAATGTCAGCTGCAAGGTGGCATCACATCATGAAACGCCAAGCCCCTCCATTACAACCTACAAGTGGAGATCTTCGATGTCTGGGGTATTGACTTCATGGGACCATTCCAAAAGTCCCATGATAGTGAGTACATCCTCATCGCGGTCGACTACGTCTCCAAGTGGGTAGAAGCTCTACCGTGCCGAGTCGCCGACGCCAAGCACGCTGTTGGCACTCCTTTTCTCATATTTTATCACCAACTATATTAATATAAAACATGATAAATACTCTTTGAAACCATAGAGTAGGGCCTATAAACTAACATTTCCACAAGTTTTGCTATTTCACTTGTTTTGCAGGGATAAACCTGAAAATAACCAAAATACGCTTTCCAGATGGCATAATCAAGCAAACAAGAGAAGAACCCGAACTTTAAGACCATTTTGGGCTTGTGCACCCTCGGTTCCATGGTCTAGGCCCACCAACAAGGCAGCCTATGAAATTTGGACTGAACGGGGGCCCCCGTTCCGTTGGCCGCTGGGACCGAAATTTTCTTCGCGACCAAAGCATCTGGCATCTCCGCGTGTAGGGGCGGTTGCATGCGGTGCAAATTTGAGTTCCACGCCAAATCTGCGAAACATCCCTAGAAGTGAGGTGAACCTCCCCTCACCCAAGGCACCTCTCCTATATAAAGAAGGGCATCCCCCTCATTCAAGACAACAACCACACCAAGGAGAAGAGCACCACTACCACTTGAGCTTCATTTCCAAAGGGCAATGCCCTAGTAGCTATCTAGAGTTGCGGAAGCAAGATGTGAGGGAGAGAGCGGGGAAGTGCCGGACTTGTCGGTGTCTCCCTGAGCTTGTACCTCTACGGGCAAGTACTTGGCTCCTTAGTGGGATCTTGGCTAAGTAAGTGTTCATGGTTCATATATTCTTTTATGTCCATTGTTTAGTTGAGCTTTACATATACTTGTTTGCGGGTTCGTCGTCCGTCCCCATGGCGGATGCTCTAGTTGAGGGTCCCTGATGAAGACGGGATACCCTGTACGATGCTAGAGTAGTAGTCGATAGCGTAGACGTGGTGTCTAGGCTAGAGGCTACATTCGTTTGCTTCGCAGCCTCCGGTAGTGAGGTAGGCGGCGGTGGTGGCAGCCCCGTCCATCCCTAGCACTCCTCCCGCGTCCGGTTGCGGAGTAGAACCGTTGGTCGGCATCGCTGGCGCACCAGGTGCAATCCGTGCCCGGTAAGCAAGTAGAAGTAGAGTATCGCTATCCATAAGACATAAGAGCTATAGGAATCCATCTCTCCCTTCCCATCTCTACCCTTGTGTTGTCCTTGGACGAATTAGCTAGAAAAGTATACCTCCGTTCCCTGTGGAAATACGATACCCTGAATACTTCCGGGTGAAGGCTACAATGGTACTTTCCGTGCGCTTGCGGACGATTCTGCTTACGCTAAGAAATACCAACAAGCTTTTACGGCGCCGTTGCGGGAACGGTTGCTATCTTCTTCGAACCTAGTTCGTCCCTCGTATCTTTTATAAAATAAATCAAAATAGTTATTTCTTTTTCTTTTTACATCATGAAGCTCACTCATTTTGAAAATCCTTCTGCTTCAACGGAGGAGTTCACAGAGCCACAATCTTTTTCAAAACCAAAACTTCCATCTGGCTATGAACTCCCCCCATGTTTAAAAGGCATTGTTCGGGCAGACCCTTTCTCTGGGTACTACATGGAAAACCCTTGTATTCGCCTACGAGATTTCGAGGAGATATGTGCATGCCTAAGCATTCCTGGCAAGACACAAGAAATTCTCATGTGGAAGTTGTTTTCGTTCTCCCTCAAAGGGAGAGCAAAACAATGGTACACTAATGTTGTAGGAAGTTTGAATGGGGATTGGGAAGAACTCAAAGACAATTTCTGTCTAGCATTTTTCCCCATCAACACCCTACCAAGGACAATCCTCAATTTTGAGCAGGGGGAGAAGGAGTCCATAGGTGCAGCCTGGGCCAGGTTTACAATGTTAATACATGCTACCCGATAGTGTGCTTTTGCATATCTTTTGTTCGGGTCTTGACATAGACGCTGCCCTATGCTTTGACATGACCGCCGAAGGGTTGTTTTCACGTAAACCAACAACAGAACAGAGGAGAATCCTTGATCACATCCTAGAGAAGCATGCTTCTCCCATTGTAGAACCTACTCCCCTCCATAACAAGGGCATGCCAAGCTTTGAGGAGCCCTCATCAGTCGAACCATTCCCTACACCATCAATAGAACCGACTATTGAGCCCTTTCCCAAACCACAAACAACGAAGGAAGGAATGCTTTATCCTTCAGAGTTCCCAATCAAATTCGAGGATCATGGGAGAACCTTGAACCTTCTTTGGCACGAATGGAGCAAATGGAACACATTTCCATCTAAGGAAACTTCCTCTAACATGAAACCTTCAAAGGAATGGTTGACGGAGGTGAAACGTTCTTCTGAAGCAATTCAGATCCTTTCACCTTCCACGACTTTATCTTGTTCATTACGAGGAAATTCCTTAGATGCCCTACACAACCCCACAGTCGAGGCCAATATCATGTCGCAATATCTTGAGGAAACCCTTTTGGGTAATATGCAGCTAGCCTCGACCGACAGACTTTTTAAAGGTCAGTTCAAACTCATCTTTGCATGTTGCGGGATTGCTAGGGCCGTGCCAATAAAAATTCATGAAACCGAGGTTCGCTTAGACTTCTATATTTATCCCATCCTCGACTTTAATCTTTCAGATAGGCTACCCTCTTGAAAAGCTTTTTCATGAAAAATCTATAGAGGAGAGCCATAATGAGAAGTTGGGAAAGAATGCTTGTGCCTCTCACCTAGAAATCTCAAAGGCGAAGCATCTTCCCAACCAAAACCTATTTGAGGAGGCAAAGTTCATAACTCTATTTGATTCACCTAAGTTGCTTTCGCATCTTAGTGAAACGAAACACCCATCACCTTCACTTTCGAACACAAGACATGTCCCCGGCCAACAAAATGTTGTTCTTGACAATGGTCGAGATTCAACGTTCGGTCCTTCATGACACATCTTGTGAGGATAAAAACTCATGCACCATGGACATGCACGAAGCACCAACTCTAGAGACCGATTTAGAAACCACTAAGGAGCATGAAAAGTTTTCTTTTGAGATCCCTCACATTTCGTGCTCACTATTTTGGATCTCTAGAGTTGTCTCGCTTCTGACCATGTGCCCATACGAGGATCCCAACCTTCTCCTAATCCTCACTCATAAGCTTTTTAAGAGGATGGTTGTGGATGTCTTCGTGTATCACAAGTTTTGCCGATCTCGTGGTGGCACGATGGCACTAACCTTGCAAAACTTAAGCGTAAAGCTAACTTCTTAGTGGTGAGGCCGGGAACTTCACCACCTTTCATAACTACAAGATGAATTCCCACGGTCAAGCTTACGACCATAAACAAAGCAATACCGTGAGATACCCCGAACTATCATAAAAAAAGAAGCAAAAAGCCTTCCTCTGTTCTTATTAATAAAAGCAAGATCATGTTATCAAGTTAGTATGCACCTTCGGGTATTCTTGTCGCTAACCATTTCAGGTGGAGATCAATTAAGAAGATCAAAAGAGGCATGCGATGCTTGAAAACATGGGGCCAACATCAGCAAAAAAAAAAAAAAAAAAAACTTTGATGCTCAAGGATGGTAGAACACACTCAATAGGAGACCCGGACTTTTGCACACTTGACTTTTGCACAAAAGTTCAAGTGTGGGGAAGATGGCGAGAATCTCAAGTTCCCTACACCAAGGCGTCATATAAAAAAATGTTGGTGAATAAAAGATGATGTCACCCCCGCCTTTGCCGAAAAGAAAAAGAGAAGAGAGAAAAGAATTGAAAAAAGAAAGAATAAAAAGAAAAAAAAAAAAAAAAGAGTGTTATCGAAAAGAAAAAAAAAAAATATATATAGAATTAAAACAAAAATAATAATAAGAGAAGAGAGGAGCAGGTTGGCCCCCTCATGGTCAAGATACATACCAAAGTCTTTGCCTAACTCCACCCATCATTGCTTCCACAACAAGAAGGGTTTGTCTCTCATCCTTTCTTCGCTACCATCAAGACCCAATGGCCCATACACACGTGAGTGTGGCCTAACCTTAGAGGTGCACCTGGGCAGAGCCACCATGCAAACCACGGCAACAACTTCGATATTTCAACCATAAATACCGCCAAGAAGTATATCCGGGTTTGCAATAGAAATAAATGTTCACCAACTCGGTCACTCATTTTTGTCTCTACTCTAAAAATAAAGCTTCATACTTTCCATGCCATGTCATATGCTCTGGTTTGGGTGTATTCACATGTGATCACATGAGTTGCATCCATAGGTCTTTTTTAAATTAAGCGTGGTGCTTAGGTTAAAAATGATCTTCTTTAATCAAAACTTTCGACATGGTGTCGAAGCTTGGTTAGTGAACCTAGAAGTTTGTTGTCATGATCTATGGAGTATCTTATGTTGGAGATAGATCAAGGCTATGTTCACACCGATTCTTTATGTTAGCCTTGCTTAAGTGATCTTTGAGGTGAATGAATAAAAAATATATATAAAATAAATAAAATAAAATAAATAATCACAATAAAGGCTCCACGATATTCAAAACCAAGTAGAGCCATGTGTTTTTTCTTCTTTTGTTTTGTTTTCTTGTTTTGAATAAAACCAGGTACAAGGACCAAGTGTGGGGAGATCTCTCAAACACAATGAACAAACTTCTCGAGATCTCCCCAACACAATGCGCAAACACCAAGCAATTCACGATAGAGAAGGACGAGACGAACGACTACCATTAACTCCTTCCTCTTCAAATGGTGGTTTGTGCAACTCTCGCTCTCATATATCCCAAAAAGTTTTGAAGTTTAAATTTGAAAATATTAAAAAAAGACAACTTTTTGCTTGCACCATCTCCATGCTATCCTTTGATAAAATTTGCATACTCTTTATTCCTCGCTAATATTCCTATGCCTTGTGAACTATCTATCATAGGGACCCCATGTTATCTAAGTAATTGGAATATGTGATATAGCTGGGTGACCTAAACCTTGCTCTTTTATATGAAGGACTTGGGATTTGTTTTCAAAAAAAAAAAAAAAAAAATCTGATAGCATGCTCCTCAATGATGTGAAAATTCCTACCAGAGCCATATCTAGTGTATCAAGTTTAAAACCTCCATATATATATGCTACTTATTTCTGCATTGAGTTCTGTTCAAATCTTGTTGACCCTTGTTGAGATAGTTGTCATGCCCCCAAGATCAAGATCACGTACACGCCACATATATAAGCTATTCCTACACCGGGAATACACTAAAATATGCTTCCGTCCACAAAAAAAAATACTCCTACACTGGGAGTAGACACAAAAAGATATCTTAGAGATAAATACTCCATGTTCTACTAGATAGTGATCTCTCTATATTTACGGTTTAAAGAGACATGGCTATGCAAAAAAAATACGGACACATGAAGGTCCCAGGAAAAGAAAAAAAAAGTTGCACACATGAAGGTCCAAGAGTTAAAAAAAATGATGAGCACATGAAGGCTCATGCAAAAAAAAAAAAAATGTATAATATATAGCCGGGTTCTCAAGAATAAAGTTTTCATAAGAGAGATCACTCATATCAAGGAGTATAGTATAGGTTCCACATTATAATATCCACACACATGCACTTCTTGATCTAGGGGTATGCCATCCTTCTCCTTGGATCCAAGCTTTGACCTGGCAACATATGCAAAGTAAGTATGCCTTCATATCTTTCCCTACCCAAAGATCCATATAAGCTTTTTAGAAGTAGGAAAGAAAAAAAGGCAACACTTTGATATACCATGGTGAGGAACCAACCACAAATTGAGTGATTTGAGAGAATCATTTGAGGAGCTAAGCTATGTTTTACATTTTTCAAAATCAAATTAAAAACCCAAGTTTGTGAGCTAAATGATGCAAGGGGATTTGAATCCATGCTATTCCATTATTCAATTACCCAAGATAATATGGTAGACACTTCAAAGTTCACAAGTGCAGGTGAAGTTTGGAATAACTTGTATGCAGGTTATATACCAAGGATATGACCCATCTTAGTCTTGATCTTTACTTGAAGACGAGCAAAGGGCTAAGTGTGGGGGAGTTGTTGGCGCTCCTTTTCTCATATTTTATCACCAACTATATTAATATAAAACATGATAAATACTCTTTGAAACCATAGAGTAGGGCCTATAAACTAACATTTCCACAAGTTTTGCTATTTCACTTGTTTTGCAGGGATAAACCTGAAAATCACCAAAATACGCTTTCCGGAAGGCGTAATCAAGCAAACAAGAGAAGAACCCGAACTTTAAGACCATTTTGGGCCGGTGCACCCTCGGTTCCATGGTCTAGGCCCACCAACAAGGCAGCCTATGAAATTTGGAGCTGAACGAGGCCAGCCCGGGCGCCCGGACCGAAATTTTCCCCGTTCGCGACCAATTTTCTCTGGTGGAATCTCCCGCGCGTGTAGGGGCGGCTGCATGCGGTGCAAATTTGAGTTCCGCGCCAAATCTGCCGAAACATCCCTAGAAGTGAGGTGAACCTCCCCTCTCCCAAGGCACCTCTCCTATATAAAGAAGGGCATCCCCCCTCATTCAAGACAACACCCACACCAAGGAGAAGAGCACCATTACCACTTGAGCTTCATTTCCAAAGGGCAATGCCCTAGTAGCTATCTAGAGTTGCGGAAGCGAGATGTGAGGGAGAGAGCGGGGAAGTGCCGGACTTGTCGGTGTCTCCCCGAGCTTGTACCTGTACGGGCAAGTACTTGTCTCCTTAGTGGGATCTTGGCTAAGTAAGTGTTCATGGTTCATATATTCTTTTGTGTCCATTGTTTAGTTGAGCTTTACATATACTTGTTTGCGGGTTTGTCGTCCGTCCCCATGGCGGATGCTCTAGTTGAGGGTCCCTGATGAAGACGGGATACCATGTACGATGCTAGAGTACTAGTCGATAGTGTAGACATGGTGTCTAGGCTAGAGGCTACATTCGTTTGCTTCGTGGCCTCTGGTAGTGAGGTAGGCGGCAGGTGGTGGCAGCCCTGTCCATCCCTAGCACTCCTCCACGTCCGGTTGCGGAGTAGAGCCATTGGCCGGCATCGCCTGGCAGACCAGGTGCAATCCGGTTGCCCGAAGTAAGCAAGTAGAAGTAGAGTATCGCTATCCATAAGACATAAGAGCTATAGGAATCCATCTCTCCATTCCCATCTCCACCCTTGTGTTGTCCTTGGATGAATTAGCTAGAAAAGTATACCTCCGTTCCCTGTGGAAATACGATACCCTGAATACTTCCGGGTGAAGGCTACAATGGTACTTTCCGTGCGCTTGCGGACGATTCTGCTTATGCTAAGAAATACCAACACACGCAAGAAAGATGTTCCATGAGATAATCTTCCCTCGCTTTGGCAACCCACGGATGGTGATAAGCGATGGAGGATCACATTTCATGGACAAGGGCTTCAGAGCATTCTTGCAAGAGTTGGGGGCAAAGCATAACATCACCACACCTTACCATCTGCAAACAAGCGGTCAAGCAGAAACGTCAAACAAACAAATCAAAAACATCCTGCAGAAGACCGTCAATGCCATGGGGAAGGGCTGGAAA
This sequence comes from Hyparrhenia diplandra, assembly GCA_015847255.1. Taxonomy (NCBI): domain Eukaryota; kingdom Viridiplantae; phylum Streptophyta; class Magnoliopsida; order Poales; family Poaceae; genus Hyparrhenia; species Hyparrhenia diplandra. The sequence goes on from JADLZK010001447.1 coordinate 32,513, forward strand.
GATAAGCTACTTGATGCACTCTGGGCATACAGGATGGCTTACAAAACTCCCATCGGCATGTCACCATACCAGCTCGTTTATGGAAAAAGCTATCATCTGCCAGGAGAACTCGAACATCGAGCCTACTGGGCGATCAAGAGTTGGAATATGGATCTCAAGCTAGCCGGCAGAAATAGACAAAAGCAGATAGTCGAGCTAGAAGAGTGGCGTGAGAAGGCTTACCATAGTGCCAAGATCTACAAAGAATGAACCAAGAGGTGGCATGATCACCGAATCATTCCAAAACATTCAACAAGGGAGACAAAGTGTTACTCTTCATCTCCCAAGTAAAATTATTCGGTGAAGGAAAACTTAGAAGCAAATGGCGAGGATCATACGCCGCCATCTATTAATCGCAATCACACGGAGCAATCACAATTCAAGATGATGACGGTAATATCTCAAAGGTAAATGGTCAAAGATTAAAAGTTTTCCTTGAGCCTTCTCACAATGATAATATTTCCTTTGACAAAATAAGCTTAATAGAATATAAACCCTAAAAATAAAATAACATATAAATAAAAAAATAATAATATAAGTTTGATGCTAACCTTACTATTTCATTTTATTTTAAAAGCAACTAAGCACAATGCCATGTCAATTTTTATTCAAATATCATGATCATAGTTTGAAATTTAAATTTTATTCTGGCGATCAATTAGAACCTTTGGCATTAAGTGCAAAATCATGAAAAAGAAGTAAGGTTGCATCTCATGATTCCACCATGATCAAGATCAAATTTTAGTAATCTCACATCGCTCGTAGAATTGAATCAAAGCACCTCCGCATCCGGGGACTAGAGGCTGACAGTGGGGCCTCAGAAAAATTTGAGCGCGAACGGCGCACACGTGGGTGCGGCCGGACCCGCGGCCGGGCGCCGATTGTTGACATTTCTTAACGCAATCACCAAAAAAGGCAATCACGCTTAGATATGTCTGTTGGTATTACGCAACGTTTACGAACAAGTCCAAAGCGCACGGAAATACCGTTGTAGCATTTCACCCGGAAGTATTCAGGGTATCGTTATTTATATTTTTCCCAAAGGAAGGCATGGTGTAAAAGTCTCTAATTCAGACATGGTCAAGATAACATGAATGTATAATAGACCAATGCTCATAATAGGGGTAAAATAGGATAGGTAGTAGGATAACTTGACACACACACTCAAGCCAATCTCAAGGATAAAGGTAAAAGAATGAATAAAAGAATAAGTCTAATATGGAGCAGGCATATCCTAGATAGTCATGTCAAGATAGCGATATACACACATGTTTTATTGTTAGAGATTCTAAGTCAAGATAGCCAAGGTCTCTCGCTGAATTATTTTCGGGCACCGCCCACGCCCAAAAGGATGTTGTCCAGGCAATTGCTCTGTGCCACACCCGAACGTGGGGGATTACAAGGGACGGACAAGGTCGTCACAACCCGGCCGCCTACCCCTCAACCGTGGGATGCACCACAAAAGATAGGCAACCCCTAGCCTAGACACCATGTCTACACTAGTGATTATCACTCTAGCGTGTTAACAAGGCTTACCCGGCCCCCGGGTCCTTCTACTAGAGCACCGCCCCGAAGGAACAACTATCGATCCCGCAACCCAACATCAACCAAGTCTAACTCTAGGTAGAACTCATCATAACAATCTAGCTCTTGGTCTAAACATGTATGCATGAAAGATTAAGCACAATGTTCTATATGACAAGATCATGATATAGAAACTATATACTAGTTCATCAATCAAGATTATATCAAAAGAACTTTGCTCTAATTCAAGAACATGACTATATTGATAAGTAGAGAACAAGAACAAGATGAAGAACTCTAAATTGCTCATACCGAATAGCTCCAAAATGTCTTGCTCTCCTTTTATAATCCTTGCCAAACTCCTCCTATGTACAAACTAAGAAGAAGAAGAAGAAGAAAGGGAGAGAGGCTCTCTTGTGTGGTGTGTGTGGAAGAAGGAGGAGAGGGGAGCTACTTATACACATGGGAGAGGAGCTAAAAGGACTAAACTACCCCTAAACCGACCTCAAGGACACGTCTAGGTACGATGAATCGGCCACCCAACCACCGCACCGCCCTCCACTCGCACTTATTGTACCGACCTGCCGGCCGGGGCCCGAACCGCCCCCGAGGGTGCGGGCGCACCTTGGGGTGCGGCCGCACCCTTTGGGCTCGGGCCGCCCGTGTCTTGGCAGGCCGTCGCGTCTTCTATCTTGTGAAGTTGTGGAGCGATGTTTGGTTGGCCCAATTCTGTAGTTTTGGTCCAATTCCACCCCCGGGCTTGTGATCTTCGAAGTGCGCTTTCCGTGGTTGCGCCTTTTGGTCGTATTTCCACTGTTTTTTATTATAAATCTTTGCAAAATATATTTCGTGCACTACAAGTGGAATTATGTTAGTTGTAAATGTATATGAGCATGATAAGGTATAGTTTTACTCCCCTTTTGGTAGAATGTTGATGTTTAAATTATGTAGTTGGTTACCGTCAACACCGATCGCGCTGAATTTTTTTTGGCATCTCTTTGATCTTCTGCATATCACGTCCATGGTGGTGCTTTGGTTCATTTCCTTCGAAGGAGAGGTCGAGCAGCTATAAATCTCACCTCCCACCTCTCCTTCATTCATCAACTCAAGCCATCCTTCTCTCCCTCGAACCAAAGTTGTTCTAGCTCTCCTATCACCATCATGGCCAGCTATGCTTTGTCCCTCATCAAGAGCTCCACCGCATCACTTGGCCTAGACATTGAACCAATTAGAGGAGAGCCGGAGAATGCCTTAGTGGAGGAGGAAGCTAGGTTCATCGTGGCGGAGCCCCTTGCCATCCTACCACCTTCGTCCATGAGTGGTGGTACAAGCTTGAAGACGACGGCCAGGACAAGGGTGCCCCAAGCTGCTGCCCCCAAGAGGAAGGTGCCACCCACGGCATCAAACGGCGCCACCGCCTCCAAGAAGAAGGCAACGACTAGTAACAAGCGTCCTTGTGTAACACCTATGGGTGATAGTCGCTCTAGTTCGTCCTTCCAAACCGCTAGGACTAGCCCCTCCTACATCGTAGTCGGGTATAGGAAACCCGAGGGCGGGTACGGGAAAATGCTCATGCACAAGCCCAAGGAGGAGGGTACTTCCACCACTCCACCTATTAGGAGGTTCAGGGACTTGCCTTCCATCAAGAGACCCGCCGGGCAGTATGAGAGTAGCAATGATGAGAATGAGCCGCCCAAGCCCACCATAGCCTCTCTCACGCCCGGGGAACAAAGCTCTCTCGAGCTTTATTGGGAGCTCATGGACGAACTAACCGCTCTTAGGCTCAAGGTTAGAAACCTAAACTAAGACTTAGCAAGCGAGGAGTTCAAGCTCAACAAAAGGTTAGCTAAGCGGGCAAAGGAAGCGGGAGTGGCATATGTCCTCTAAGCCACTCCTCGCTTCAATAATTTTTCCAGGCATTATTTTTCCTTTTCCAATTTATTTCCAATATCATGTAATGTCTGATGAATTATCAATGAAATATATATTGCAATATTTGTGTGCACTTGTTTTCTTGTCTCTTGCATTTCATAATCAACAGGAAAGAAAACAAGTGTGGGGGAAGACAACACCCGAGCCGCACAACAAGGTAATAAACTTCAAATAAAAAGGCTGTGCGCCTCACCTCCCTCTCTCATTCCCAAATAATTGCTGAAAATAATTCTAGAGTTACAAACTCCATTTACATGTCTTCCTATGATTAAAAGATTGCATACTTTTTATTCCTTGCACACATTCCTCGTAAACTTGTGAACACTTGTATTAGGGACCCTAGTTTATCTAAGTCATTGATAAATGTGATATAGTAGGATGACATGACTCTTGCTCTCTCTTACAAAGTACTTGGAATTTCTTTTTACAAAATAAAATAAATAGCTTGTTCCGCGAATCACTTTGAAACACCTACCAAGGCCAAAACAAAAAAAATCTTTAAACACATATGCCTCTTTGTGTTGAGTTCTATCAAAATATCGTGACTTATTGTTGAAGATTCTTGGCATGCACCCATGATCGAGATACACGTACACCCACAACAAAAAATGCCGACTCTCTCACACGAGAGAAGTCGCAAGCACCACATACATTCTTCCGTCCACAAAAATATTTACTCCATATCAATATTTATGATATCTCTCTCGTCCAAAGTTACATATGCTAGAAAGATATGGGCTATAATAAAAAGAAAAGAAACATGCCAAAGAGCATGAAAATAATGGACAAGTGTCCAAAATAACGGAACCCGACCCGCCAAAAAAAAAAAAGAGAAAAGAAAGAGAAGATAGCCCATACTTTCCCAAGGCAATCATCCAAGAGATATTCATATTACAAGGAGTATAAAAATATTTATTCCACACACTTGCACATCTCGATCAAAGTTCATGCCTTGCATCTCCATGTAGTTCGGGTTTTGATCCAACGACATACACAAGTAAGTGTGCTCCACTCATGATCATTCCTACCCAAAAGCTCCACTTACGACTGTAGTGATAGGATGATCAACATAAAGGCATTATGCAAAAAGCCTAGGTGAGGATACAAATACAAATACTTGAGCGATTCGAGTGAAGCATTCAAGGAACACATGCTATCTTCTTTTATAAAATTATAAAAAAATTATAAAAAAAACCAAGTCTCCGAGTTTGAGAAGAGTAAGAAGATTCGAGCCCAAGCTATTCCATTTCTCAATTTCTCTAAGATAATCTAGTAGACACTTTGAAGTTCACAGTGTACAGGTGAAGCTTGGAATAATTTGTATGCAAATCTTAAAATCAAAGGAGATGAACCCGCTTAGTCCCCGCACTTTACTTGAGGACGAGTAAAGACTAAGTGTGGGGGAGTTTGTTGGCGATCCTTAACTACCATTCTACCGCCAACAATATATATATATATGAAACATGATAAATATTAAAAACTCTAGAATAGGGCTTTTGGACTAACACTTCCACAAGTTTTGTTAGAATACATGTTTTGCGGGGGACTAGTACGAAAACTACCAAAATGCGCTTCCGGAAGGCGTAAAAGAGCAAACATGGACAAGCCCAACACTTTAGGACACAAACCGACCAAAGCACCCCCGGATCCTCAACATGGGCTAGCCAAAGAGCCCACCACCGAAAAAAAGGCGGTTGGGAACGGGCCGGTGCTGGCCCCGGCCGGACCCACAAAACCGCCAAACCCAACCGCCCTTCTTTCGGCGGTACAATTAATGCGTGGGGAGGCGGTTACATGCGGTGCTTTCCTAAAATACCTCAGTAAAAACCGACCTCACACCACTACTTAAGGATGGCTCAAGCTCCTCATTTCAACATGATTCATTCTCCATTCCATTTCACATAAAAATTTGAGAAGAAGAGTAGTGTCACTTTCTTAGAGTAGATTCTATTTAGAAGGGAGTGAGAGAGGGAAAGAGTGTAAAGGAAGAGTGGAGTAGCGACCCCCTCTACTGCGTGTACATCGGCCGCTCTTGTACATCGGGTGGACGGAGTGCGGATCCGTCACCTCCCGCCTCTACACTTGTACCTCTACGGTCGTCATACTACTTTGAGTAAGACGTTCGTGTTCTACTTTTCACGTTGTTATCTTTAAGTTCAAGTTATCATTCTCTTTACAAGTTTACGGGTTCGTTGTTCGTCCTTGGACGATTGCTCTAGTAGAGGACTCCTGATAAAGACGGATGTTCCTGGCCAACGCTAGAGTAGTGGCAAATAGCGTGGACGTGGTGTCTAAGCTATAAGTCACCTTCGTTTGCTGTGTAACCCACGGTAGTGAGGTAGGCGACAGGTGGTGACAGCCCTGTTCGTCCGTTGTACTTCTCCACATTCGGTTATAGAGTAGAGCTGGAGGACGGCATCACCTGGTAGACCAGGTGCGATCCGGTGCCCGAAGTAAGCTTGTAGAGGTGAAAAGTAACTTAACTTAGGATCACAACTAGAGTAGAGCCTCACTACCCAAGTTTACCTACTCCATCCTCCTCAAGGTAGCTAGCTAGGAAGACTTAATGCTCGTTCCCTGTGGAAATTACGATACCCTGAATACTTCCGGGTGAAGTGCTACAACGGTACTTTCAGTGCGCTTGCGGACTTATCTGCTTACGCTAAGAAATACCAACAAGGACACCACCCCGATCAACTACAACAACGGTGCGGTTCTCCCTGCACAGCTCCAACTCGCCACTACATCGCCTCTGCCTGCCCCGCCACCGAAGGTGAGTCCCAGCACCGTCCCCAGGTAGCCGCACGTGACATCGCCATGGTCGCCACCATGTTCTTCCCACCTGGGAGAGCCAAAGGCTATGCCTTTCACCGTAGCATGGCACCGCACACACGCACTCATGCTAGACGGCCGCATCACGGCGACACCGAGCCATCTAGGCTTGGGAATGCCTACGTCGGCACACCACGCGAGCATGTGCTCGCCGCGGATGTGGTAGCCTTGGAACCGATGCTGCAGTGAGCTTTGCCTTGCCTTGAAACACGCAAAGTCATAGCCTTTTGGCAGTAGAAACCCTGGACGCCAAGACCGTGTGCACCTCGCCGGCGATGCCACTCATCGAAACTCTGTTGTGTCATTCCCATTCTACTCAACTCTAGTATCCTCGCTGGACGAGATCATGCCGCAGAGCCCCGGCATTGCTCGGAGCACGTAGCCACACAACTAGATCGGAGAAAAGCGTAGTCCTTGCTAGAGTTCCGTCGTGTGCCTCTCGCCATGGTACGGATTACGCCGCCCACTTTTGTCATCGCCGTTGAGTCCCCTAGCACCCGATGACCCCAATTGGAGGGAAAGCACCCGCCTTGGCGCTAAATGCCCCAGCGACCATGCCGCCGTGACCCGCCGCAACCATGGCCAGCCTCACCGGAGCACCACCGTCGCACATTTGCCCAAATCGTGCTCACCAAAGCATCGGAAGCTGTCCAACCACCCTAGGAGCCCCCACCAATGGTCGTAGCACCCTCTAGTCGCCCTCGCCGCCACCGCGCAGCAGTGTATTTAACGTCGGTTGCTTGTAGCCAAGCAACCTCGCCGTGACCCTTTCGTCGAGTCCGCCCTCGCCCCACGAAGCCCTAGGTGCCCTTAGCCACCTCGCAGCACGGCCGCGGCGCTCGCGACACCCGACTCACCGCCGTGAGTGCTCTGCGCATGCGGAGGAAAGGAGAAAGTGGGGAATAGAAGCCGCCGTGCCGTGCACCCAAAGGTTCGAGGGAGAGTGGAGAAGGGAGAAGTAGAATTGGTCCACTACAAGCCTCGCCTACCGGCCCATGGACCGTGGCCACGTGAGTCCACCGTGAGCCGCCCGCACCGCATAGCCCGAGACAAGGGCCCAAAGCCGCCACGTGGCACTCTGAATGATGACACGTGTCTAGGCCGGGCCGGCCCAACCCGGCCCTTGTTCACCCGACCAAACCTCACCTAACCCGGCCCGAGCTCGGTCACGCCGACCGTTGATCGGTCAACATTGATCGACCAATCGGACCCACTTGCCGCTGACCGTGATCTCCCCGGCCCCACCCGTCATTGACTCAAGCCATGTGACCCGCATGTCGGTCTCTGGATCTACCATGACCCCACTTGTCATCCTCTATTCCAGCCTGGACCCACTTGTAAATGACTACAAGTAGCCTCGACCAACCGAGCTTGCTACGTGTTAGCCTGATTTATCCACTCCTTTTATCTTTTTCAAAATATGATTTAAACTTAGAAAATTCATTTGAACTCGAGAAAAAATATGAAACCAATGTCCAAATTTTTCTAAAATCGAGCTCTACATCATAGGCCTATGTATGAGTGCAATTGGATCTTTTGAATTTATGTTGCTTCTTTGTGATCAACTGTAGGAGTCACTTATCGTGGCTTTATGTCACGTTTGGCAGACCCGGAGGAGGAGTTGCCCGAGGAGGAGGACCCAGAGTACATGGAGGACTTGGGAGATGACCTGACAGGTGCTACGTCCCACCCAACCTCATAGAATTCTATTAGACATGCAATAATGTAGCGGCTAGTGCTTTACTTTTATGCAATTAAATTGTGATAGGTTGCATGGTAGAATTGCTTGTGAGCCATTACCTTGTGGCAACCTTTACCGCTGCACACCCTCTGTTAGGTTAGACACGCTTGCTTACTCATGCTATCTACCGTTTACTTCTACTACACATTATATACGTGATGTGATGCCTGGTGGAGGATTATTTGTGAGTGGCTATGGCACTTGGTGCTGAGGATACGGTAATAATGTGATAATAACTGGGGAGAGTGCTACGTGTGTCTTGGGTGTGTTGTGAGGGTCGAGTTGACCGGATAGGAATACACGATGAGTCCTTGGGACAAGTCTTTCCAAGGGGTGCATCCTGGGCATCCCCAGAGTGAGGTAACTATGGCGAGTACACGTGAGTGGTAGAATCCCGAGTTGCCTTCAGGGGCGAGCACTTGGGACAGAGGTGCCATTGAGGCACGGGTGTTTTACCCCTATGAGAAGATGTCTTGTGTGGTCCTACCTAAGGACTTATGTATCGAGAGAACCGAAACCTTGGGACCTTCGTGCACACCACTCGTCCCTAGATGTAGCATTCCATTACCATCCACGGTATTCGATAGAACCACTTGTTGGGCCCGGTGCTATCTCTCCCGCCTCAAAGATGCCGGTGGACTCCGGAATGCCCTGTGGCTGAGTGGTAGGGTGGCATCGCGATCGGTTGGGAGGCTTCCGTTATCGGCCTAGACGATGTATAGCGTCGATGATGGTGATCTTGTGGTTACGGTGTACACACTCTCTGAGTTGTAAATCTATACGTATAGTCCCCGCCCTCGGGCATGGTTTTTCCCTCGCCTATGCTTCTTCCGAGTAGAGATATGAGTCCTTTTTTTCCGTCGTGCGGGTTACTTTATGGCTGTTAGCCGATTAGGTAAGGATGAGCGGGAGTTGTCCTTGCCCCTGAGTGAGTGTGGTGACATGTGTGTGGTGTTGGGATGGGAAGAACGTGTGTGGCTGAGATGGATTAAAACTTGATGAATTATTATTATTACTAAAATTTTGATGATACATGCATAGGAAAACTAAAGCCATATGTATAGTTCCTCTTGTCATATCCCTTTGCATTCCACTTACCACAAAGCAACATAAAAAGCATAGGGTGGGAACAAGAGCCGCATAAATCGTATCGAAAGTTGTTTATCAGGTTACAAGTCTGAGTTCTGTTGACACAAAAAGTGCTCTTGTGCCGCACACACCGACAAGCTGAAGTAGCTAGCTTCAAACAGAGCCCGGGTGTCTTGAATTCGGTGGCGTGCGATCAATTTGACCTGTAATTGACAAGGAAACAAAGTAAGATCAGGAACATGCCTGGTGAGACCAAGACAGTTCCGCATGTACGGCCTTGAAGCCACTTTCGATGACATATAGCTATAGAAGCTATCGTCACGATTTTTATGAATGCATTTCGCAAGTATGTATGAAATACGTAAAAGAGCACGCTACGAATGAACATAAGAAGACATGTTTGAACAAGTAAATCGATCATCGAGGATATGATATCATAAAGCTCATTGCATGGATCGAATCAATTGACAACATGATAGATAAAAGCGGGTAAATCATAAATATGAATCTAATCTAAACATAACGCATGCATAGGTTTCATCCAACTAGTCCGCCGCACATCTAGCTTTCCTAAACCCGCCCAAATTTTAAACCCTTAACAAGCTAATCCACCGCATGATACGACTTGTACAGATCTAAACCACTTCTCACAACCCGATTAATCCACCGGATGATACAATCTAATCATGGTAAGTTAAAAGCATGCATATATCTAAACAGAATCCATAAATACTCATTACATGTGAAAGCGCAGAACGTGTTTGGCAAGCTTGCGAATTGGGGTCCATGAAGAAGGAACTCATACGCAAAAAAAAAACCTATCGATTAAACTAATCTCTAGTCCACCGAATGACTAGCTCTAGAGTAACCCAAAGATGCAGATCTACCTGGGATGATACAAAGTCTGTCAAGATCTAAACGTATATGAACCCACAACATGTAACAACTTAGATTGATCTAAGCTCGGCTATGATGAACAAATAGACATTGACACGATAAGATAAACATCAAAAGTACTAAAGACAACTAGATCTATAACAAGATAAAGCCGAGCCATATCAATCTAAATTAGGCAAAAAAGGTGAGTGCAAACATAATTAAATAAGAAATAAAAGCATGCAACACGTGGTAACTTAATGAATTCATTAGATCTTGCCAAAAATCTAATGAAGCCGATAACTAGCTCCAAGCTAAACCTTAGCCCACCGGATGGCTCATGATCTAACAAGGAACCTTCTTGTTCCAATAGCTTAAATCTGCCGGACGATACTAAGCGTAAACAAGACTACTTGCAATAATCTAAATCCGCCAGACGATACTAGACATGGTGCAAGGTTGCCGGTATTTACGGAGGTCGACGGATCGATGATTCCTCTCGCAAAGAGTTCGACGACACGACTTGGACTCGAGGGGTGGCACGGAGCCGGGTTTGTTGTATTGATTGAGTATATCTTTTACGATTTGCCATGGGTCTTATATTTATACCACGGACTTGACACGATTCCTAACCGACTACGATTACAATAACGGACAAATCTAGCTAAGATAGATTGTCTTCCAAGTCTTTCCTGAGTCATAGACATCGTACATGGCACGGCTTCCTTTTAGCTAGTTTCAACACGCTTCATCTTGCTAAGCCATCTCTGGTAGCTAAGCGCTTGAATTCCTCCCGGATACGCGACTCGGCCGAATGATGACTTTTCACCGAATGCTACGGTGTTGCCGACTACTTTTGTTTCGTATAAACGTCTTGCTGAATGGTCTTACGCCAATTACTCCTTTATTAGCATCTTGCTTGCTGGCTTCTACTAGCTTCTTGCACCATTGGTTCAACATCCGAGCCTTACCAAATTTCGGTGTTAACACATGCCCCTCAATTTTGGGGTAAAATTACCTTTTGCTCCAAAATTGCTCATAATCTGCCGAATTCTCTTGCAATCCTGAGTCAAACCTTTTAATGGGCCAAGATCATTCAAAGAATCAAGGCCTATTTAAACGGTCGTTCGAGACTTCCCACTATTTGTTCGGCACCCTAATCGGTTCTCGGGACACGCACCACTAAAATTTTCCACCGATGTGAACGGCTGACCCGGTCGTTCCGGCTTCCCGAGATACTTCAAGGCGGGCATTGATTAAATCTCTCATCTTGATTTTTTGCCACCCCAAATTGCGCCCCTTTGATCTCCTTTTCCGTATATAAATACAAAGCATACCTACGCTGTTGACAACCATCCAAAATCCTCCATATTTTCAATCTCTCTTTCTCTTTTCCAAGCTCAAGATTGATGGCGAGCTCGGGCAACAAGCGCTTCTGGCTGAGGATTCGTTAATCCTCGCCCTCGAAGAAAACGGGAGTAGAGTAAGTTTGCTCTAATTCCACTTTTGACCCTTCCTTTGCATCTTACCGATTCTGATCTTTTTTTTTTTTGAAAAACCCTCAAGTGCCGGGCGCCGCCCGGAGATTGCTGAACTGCGCCGCCCGCTTGAGGCGGAACGGCGGCGCACCAAGACACCCTCCGGGATGCGGAAGACGGGGAGGCACTTCGACCAGTTCGAGAGAGCCCGTGACTTCTTGACGGAGAACACCAACCTGTAAGCTTTTACTTACACATTTAAGTGATTTTTACGTGATATTCTTCCCTGCGGCAGTCAGCCGATCAATCTTTGTCCTTTTTCAGGTCAAGCAAGGAACTTCGCTCGTCGATCCGCGCAACTTCGCGAGATGGTTGAGGTGGAGGGCAATTAGGTCCTGACCTTAGTCACCGGGTTCGAACGACGGAACCGGAACGATGGATCGAGGAACGGAACGAGGTTTTAGATGCAGTTTTACACCGTGGGGGCGAAAATGTTCAGCGTTCCCGCCCCTCGAACGGCGTTTCGAACGTGGAACGCTAGGTCGCTCCCCGTTCCCAGGTGACTAAGGTCCTGACCATGCACGGAGGCTGAAGTCTGCATTTGGGCGTCTGAAGGTTGTTTACAACAGTCTTTTTTGATTAGAAAAATGTAGACAATATGTAATCCTCGTATGGCGGCTCTGCCCCTCTTATCAATAAAGAATTTAGTTTGTCTCCATTTTCTGTTATTCTATTTTATGAATTTTCCTTTTATGAATGCTGTCTGATCGCTTGAACCAAATCAACGCCGAGTTACTTTTAACCGAGTAATCTTGCCGAACAAAATATCATTAACGGTATAGATTAAGATAATTTTGTCAGCTTATTTACCAAAAGATCAGTCGACAAACACTCGACTTAACTGATCAATCCAAAACCTCCTGATGATTATCTCCAAAAATATTAAAATTTGAATTCAGCGTGATTCCGTACTAAAGTCGACGCATTCAGTCGGCTATTCTCCATCCTTGGAGTATTTTTGTGCTAAAGGCGACATACCATATATATGCCGGCTATTCTCCAATTCCTTTTTGGAGTATTTTTTTGCTAAAGACAATGTCTTAATGCATCGGCTATTTTGAGAGTCAGACTTCTTTCACTTTTCAGGCCCCAACTTCAACGCTAGGATAGTATTTCTTAAGGAATCTTCCATTGATAGCTGACCTGAACTCCTCTCCTTGTAAAGATTTCAAAATATACGCGTTTCTGGTACACGCCTTAATACTCGAAAAAGGTCCTTCCCAATTAGGAGACCACTTGCCGAATGCCTTGTCTTTGGTTCCAATTGGCAATAACGCTTTCCAAACTAACTCGCCGGCAAACTCTTTAATCCCGACCTTCTTGTTATAATATTTGGCAACATATTTTATTTTTCTCAATATTTTCCAAGGCTTTTAGACGAATCGATGTAGATCTTCCAACCCGTCTATCATTAGGTTTTTGTAATCTTCCTTTGCTAAATCCTTTTGCAATGCAACACATCTAGATTACGATTTGCATCTCCCAAGGTAACATAGCGTGATGCCCATATACCAGTTCATAAGGAGATGTGCGAGTAGATCCATGGCATGCCATTCGGTAAGCCCATAATGCTTCATTAAGAACCAAATGCCATCTTTTAGGCTTTTCTTCAATCTTCCTCAGAATGATCTTAATCATAATCTTATTAGAAGCCTCGGCTTGGCCATTGGCTTGTGCATAATAAGGAGATGAATTATATAACTTAATTCCCATCTCCTCGGCAAAGTCACAAAATTTCGCAGTAAACAAACCGACTCCCTTTGGTCGGTTGTAATGGTTTCAGAATTCCAAACCTGTAAATTATATGTTCTTTAACAAACTCAACCATATTTTCTGATGCGACTTTCTTTAATGGGATGGCTTCAACCCATTTGGTAAAGTAATCGGTGGCCAAAAGCACAAACTTATGGCCCTTGCTTGACGGAGGATGAATCTGACCAATTAAATCTATGTCCCATCCTCTAAACGGCCAAGGCTTGATGATGGGATTCAATGTCGCGTCTTTGGAGCTCTCGAATATTGCTAAATCTTTGACAGTCTTGACACCCTTTATAATATTCAAAGCAATCCTCTAACATGGTCGGCCGAAATACCCCGTCCTCCCCGATAATCCACTTCATTCGGTAAGCCGATTGATGTGCACCACATAATCCTTCATGCACCTCATACATCATTTTCTTGGCTTCCTCTTGACTCAAGCACTTAAGCAAAACTCCATCTATAGATTTGTAATATAATTGATCATCAAGGAGTACAAACTTAATAGCCTTGTATATCGAGTTTCGAGAAACCTTCTTTGATGGATTTTCGAGGTATTCGGCAATCTCAGTTCTCTAGTCATTGTCCGTTGGGTCCTTACCGAACGCATATATATCTCAGAAGCGAAAACTTCTTGATTTTCCTTGTACCTAGAAGCGCTTTTGGGCTAGTCTGTTAGCCTCTCCATTATGCTCCCTTGGAATATGGTGCAAAGTTACCACTCTGAAAGTTTTCAAGCAATCTTTGACATTCTTCATAATAATTCTTGGGATATCATTTTAACACTCGTGATTCGCCGGTCGGCCACCGCTTGATCACCAATTCGAATCTCCAAAGATTTCAACTACAATGGCTTCTACTTCTATAAGAAGTTGAAGTCCTCTCGAGTAATGCCTCATACTCTGCCTGATTGTTGGTAATAGTAGCATTAATGGGAATAGCAAACTCAAAGGATGCCCCCTTGGGTGAAATTAGCAAAACACCAGCACCTCCTCCTTTCTCACAAGATGACTCATCGAAGAATAGTGCCCAAGGTGTAATGTTAATCATGTTAGCAGAAAGATCACGATGTTGGGTAACGAAATCAGCAATAATTTGACCTTTGACAGCCTTTGCCGATTCATATCTCAAATCAAATTCAGATAATGCTAACACCCACTTACCGATTCTTCCATTTAAAATCGGCATTGACAACATGTGTTTAATCACATCAAACTTTGAAACTATTACACATTCGGCATTCAATAAATAGTGCGAAATTTGGTACATGAGAAGTAAACACATAAGCACAACTTTTCTATAGCCGAATACCGTGTTTCAGGATCCAACAGTTTTCGGCTGAGATAAGCTACTACTCACTCTTTCCCATCTTCTTCTTGCATGAGGGCCGATCCTATTGTCGGGTTATCACCGCCACGCACAACTTGAAAGGCTTATCAAGTTTTGGAGGAACAAGCACGGGGAGGTGCTTTCATGTATTCTTTAATCTCATCCAAAGCCTTACATTTGTAACGTCACCCCATACAAACTTTTGAGTCTTCTTGAGCTTTAACAATGGAGAAAACGGCGGGACCTTTTTCTCGATAAATTAGATATGAATCTTCTTTACGAAATTGATCTTGCCGAGCAATGATTGTAATTCGTGCGTGAGATCCCGGTTGGAGGAGCAATCTTCTCTATGGCCTCCATGCTTTTCTTTCTAACTTCAATCCCACCTTTATGAACCAAGAATCCTAAAATTCACGGTACCGAGACTCCAAAGGCACATTTGTTTGGATTCATCTTCAAACCATGCTTCTCGGTGCACTCGCAGTCTTTCTCAAATCGGCCAAATGTTTCTCATAATTCTTTGATTTGACAACTACATCATTAATGTAAATCTCAACTATCTTGCCGATCAACTCATGAAATATATAATTCATAGCTCTTTGGTAAGTTGCACCGGCATTCTTGGACCAAACGTCATAACAACCCATTCAAACAAACCAATATGGCCAGGGCACCTGAAAGCCATCTTTGAAATGTCTTCAATAGCCATAAAAATTTGATTGTAACCAGTATTCCCATCCATAAAGCTGATAACCTCATGTCCAGGCGGCGTCCACTAACAAGCAAGAGCGGCATAGGATACCCATCCATAGGTGTAGCTTTGTTAAGATCTCTAAAATCTATGCAAACCCTCATCTTTCCATTCTTCTTGTAGACAGGTACAATGCTGGAAATCCATTCTGCGTATCTACATGGCCGAATGAAGTTTGCTTCTAATAATCTTTCAATTTCCTTCTTCACGTCGGCCAGTACCTCCTCTTTATATATCTTTCGAGGAGGTTGTTTATAAGGACGATATCCTTGTTTGATCGACAATCGATGTTCAAAAATAGAGCGATCTAGTCCAGGCATCTCTCGAATAATCCCAAGCAAAACAATCCTTGAATTCCTTGAGGAGTTTTATTAATTACGTTTTGAATTCTTGATCCGGTTGGCGCCGATGTAAGTCGGCCTTGGTTTGTCACCATCACCAATATCTATTTCTTCTAGTTTGTCAGCCGACTTGAAACCATGCCCAAGCTTCCCCTTGTTACCATCGATCGGGTTCCCCATTAAAAATTGTTGTAAAAGCTGACTGCTTGGATTGGTCATTGACCCCGTAATGAGCAGCGACGGGACCTTCTCTCCATTCCCTTCCTGAGAAGCATTCCACGCCATCATATTCCCAGAACGATGGTTCGGTGGCAGCGACACTCACTGAGTCGTCGGCTTGGATTACCTCGACGTCGTCACCGTTCCATTGAATAAGGACTTGATGCATGGTAGAAGGAACACAACAATTGGCATGGATCCAATCCCTTCCAAGAAGCAAGTCAGTAGGGACCCCTTACTATCGACCACAAAGAAGGTAGTGATCAAAGTCTTCGAGCCGATCATCAACTCAACGTGAACGGCTCCATGGGTATCTGAAGGATTGCCAGCAAAGTCTCTAAGCACAATGTCTGTCTTCAGCAAATCCTCCTTGGTCATCCCCAGCTTCCTGAAAGTTGTGTAGGGCATAATATTGATAGCAGCTCCTCCATCAACAAACATGTGAGTTAGGGGCTTTCCATTGACGTATCCCTTCAGGTAGAGAGGCTTCAGATGGTTGTGCTTCCTAGGCCTGTCGAATACAGCTTGTCTTGACAGAGCCAACTGTCCCAAAAGATCTATCATCTCCTTGCTGTCAAAATCAGAGTAGGCTTCCTCATCTGAATAAGCATCTTCCTCCTCTGGATTCACAAAGTATGATCTGCAGGAGCGGCAAACTCTATTGGGATATAGAAAACCATGCCAACATCTGCCGAACGCGCACTTGCCGAACACTCCTCTGCCGAATGGTCGGTTTCCTGAGTTTTCTTCTTTGGGCGCCATACTTTTTTGCGTTCGGCTGCTGCTTCCTTGAGCTCCTTGTTCCTGAGGCGTTGGACCCTTCTCTTCTGACTCTTCCTCAAACCTGGAGGGCACCACTGTCTCTTTTGCCATACATACTCCTGAGGAGAGTCCAGATCATCTTGGTCTTCATAGTCCTCAACGTCAGCCCATGCTTGGTCGGCAACCCTCTTCTTTGCTATGAGACTGTTGCTTTCTATTTTTAGACGCCGATCATCCCTCGGGAAACGTGCCCCGATCTTTCCTGGATGGGGGGCGGTTGACTTCGTCTTGCTTACTGTATCCATGATACGCTTCACCGCATTCGAAAGGCGATTATTTCTAGCGAGCAGACTTTAAGCCTTCGTTCAAAGAATGTCGAAGAAAGGACAATCCCAATGAGACTCATCTCGTTCTCTCATGTACTCCTCCCTGCTCGGTGGTACATCTCCTCCTCGTACCTCTGCTTTGTTCCTCCGCAAGCTGGCCGATCTCTACGATATTGCTTCTCTTGCTGCCTTTGCCACTTGTTCAAGAAGATATACGGGAGGTCACCCTAGGTTTGGAAGTCTCTCCTCTTTCTGTTCGGCTGTTCAGGAACCGAACGCGGTGTTCTTGGAGCTCTACACCAGTTACCTGCCGACTAGGGTCAACTGAACCACTTTGTTTTGCCCTGTCAGAAGTCAGCACTTTCATCGGGCCCTTGCCCTTTGGATCGCTTGCAGATACCATGCTAGCAGAGAAGGAGATCATGCCTGCTGGAAAAGGATGATCATCCACCTTCATATGGTTGTTGAACTTTAGGAGACCCTACTGTATGGCTCTCTGGACTTGCTGCCTGAATATTCAGCAGTCATTGATAGAGTGAGAGCTTGTATCATGGAGACCACAGTATCTTCCACTCTTCACCCAATCGGGACGCCGCATGGAGTGATTTTCTGGCAGCTTGATGCGTCCCTCCTTGACCAAGAACTCAAAGAGCTTATCAGATTTGGAGACATCGAAGTCATATGCCCCCTTGTTCTATTTCATCCAACGTTGATTAACTTGGACTGGTTCTTTTCCCCAGGCAAACTCAGCAGCAGCTACTTCGTCTTGGCCATCATCATCTTCTTCTCCACCTTCTAGAAAGTACTGACATGCTTCATAAGCTACGTTGCCCCCTTTCTGGTAGCGGGTATCCTTCTTGATGCTTTGGAACTGATTGGCCATAAGCGCCAAACGTCGTGAGAGCTGACCAAGGTCCTCAAACTCCATGCCGACCAGCTTCTCCCTGATAGCTGGATGCATGCCGCGTATAGCTACGGCCGGCAATTGATGGTTTGGCAGATTCAAAGAATAGCATGAATTCTTAGTCTCTCTGAACCTGCGCAAGAACTCTTGAGGCGTCTCATTGTATCTCTGGGTCAACGCCATCAGGTCAATAAGCTCCTTCTCATTGGTACCACTGAAGAAGTATGAATGGAACTTATGCTCCAATTCAGCCCAGGTTCCAATAGAATTGGCCGGCAATGTAGTAAACCGCATTTAAGGCTGGCCCTGTGAGAGATGTAGGGAAGTAGCAGATCCTCCATGCTTCATCATTAGCAAGTTCTCCCAGCTGGATCAAGTATCGACTAATGTGTTCGGTAGTGGTGGTGTCATCTTGTCCAGAGAACTTGGTCAGGTCAGTTGGAGGCTTTAGTCTTGAAGGAAGCACCACTTTGTTGTACCAGTCTGGGTATGGTGACTGATACATATAGGTCCGATTCTTGGGCTTTATCCCAAACTGGTTTTGCATCATATCGGCCATCCTCGCCAAAAGCATATCCATGCTTGAATTCTGGGGTCCATATGACTGTCCTGATCCGCCAGTCCCGTACCGGGATTCGGCAGAGCATTAATAGTAGAGTAATCAGAGAATTCAGTGTAACCAGGTCCAAATGGATTCCTCTGTAATCCACTAGCCATTGTAGCAATTGTGTAGGAGTTGTATGCTGGTGGATTCCCAGGTGCACCGAATGCCATATCTCCATAAGTGCAATGTGACTTTCCAGTTTCTTTGGCCTTGGACCTTTCTGGTTGCTGTGGTGTTCTGTTCTCTCCCTCTTGTTCTTGAGCTCCTCCATCACCAGTTGCACTCTTCCTTGGCTGCGGCTTCGGCGTGTTGAAGTATGTTGGTCCAGAGATTTCACCGACCCGTTCCTCAAAGTATCGGTCAACTTCAGGCCCATAAGTGCTCCTCATAATGTGACAGAAAGTATTGAGGAAGATGGTATTATGATTTGTTATTGTTTTCCCCACAGCTGATTGGATGATCTCTTCCATCGATTGATGTCTTTCGCAGTAGGCTTCGAGTTTCACCCGGCTTGCAAGACCTTTGGTAGATCCCTTTTTCGGAGGACTGCACCGCTTCGTTCTTGGAGAAACAATCTAGGCACTTTTGCATGAAGGCATCGCATTCATCACGTACTTTTATGTTCCACTCCCTTGGCAGGTCATCTATGGTGACCTTGAGGGGTTGCTCCTTGCTCGCATCTTCAGGCATCTTGATTCAGATCTTGATGGTCCCACCGGGCGTGCCAAAAAGTGTGTTGACACAAAAAGTGCTCTTGTGCCACACACACCAACAAGCTGAAGTAGCTAGCTTCAAACAGAGCCCGGGTGTCTTGAATCCGGTGGCGTGCCAGTCAATTTGACCTGTAATTAACAAGGAAACAAAGTGTAAGATCAGGAACATGCCTGGTGAGACCAAGACAGTTCCGCATCTACGGCCTTGAAGCCACTTTCGATGACATGTAGCTATAGAAGCTATCTGTCCACAGTTTTATGAATGCATTCGGCAAGTATGTATGAAATACGTAAGAGCATAGTTACCGAATGAACATAAGAAGACATGTTTGAACAAGTAAATCGATCATCAGGATATGATATCATAAAGCTCATTGCATGGATCGAATCAATTGACAACATGATAGATAAAAGTAGGTAAATCATAAATATGAATCTAATCTAAACATAACGCATGCATAGGTTTCATCCAACTAGTCCGCCGCACGTCTAGCTTTCCTAAACCCGTCTAGCTTAAACCCTTAACAAGCTAATCCACCGCATGATACGACTTGTACAGATCTAAACCACTTCTCACAACAATTAATCCACCGGATGATACAATCTAATCATGGTAAGTTAAAAGCATGCATATATCTAAACAGTAATCCATAAATACTCATTACACATGAAAGCGTAACCGTGTTCGGCAAGCTTGACGAATCGGGTCCATGAAGAAGGAACTCATACGCAAAAAAACCTATCGATTAAATCGATCTCTAGTCCACCGGATGACTAGCTCTAGAGTAACCCAAAGATCTGCATCTACCGGATGATACAGTCCTGTCAAGATCTAAACGTATACGAACCCGCAACATGTAACAACTTAGATTGATCTAAGCTCGGCTATGATGAACAGATAGATCTGTTGACACGATAAGATAAACATCAAAAGTACTAAAGATAACTAGATCTATAACAAGATAAAGCCGAGCCATATCAATCTAAATTGGGCAAAAAGGTGTGCGCAAACATAATTAAATAAGAAATAAAAGCATGCAACACGTGGTAACTTAATGAATTCATTAGATCTTGCCAAAAATCTAATGAAGCAGATAACTAGCTCCAAGCTAAACCTTAGCCCACCGGATGGCTCATGATCTAACAAGGAACCTTCTTATTCCAATAGCTTAAATCCGCCAGACGATACTAAGCGTAAACAAGACTACTTGCAATAATCTAAATCCGCCAGACGATACTAGACATGGTGCAAAGTTGCCGATGCTTACGGAGGTCGACGGATCGATGATTCCTCTCGCAGTAGTTCGACGACACGACTTGGACTCGAAGGGTGGCCCGGAGCCGGGTTTGTTGTATTGATTGAGTATATCTTTTACAGTTGCCATGGGTCTTATATTTATACCCTGGACTTGACACGAGTCCTAACCGACTACGATTACAATAACGGACAAATCTAGCTAAGATAGTTTGTCTTCCAAGTCTTTCCGGAGTCATAGACGTCGTACATGGCACGGCTTCCTTTTAGCTAGTTTCAACACGCTTCATCTTGCTAAGCCATCTCTGGTAGCCAAGCGCTTGAATTCCTCCCGGATACGCGACTCAGCCGAATGATGACTTTTCACCGAATGCTACAGTGTTGCCAACTACTTTGTTTCGTACAAACGTCTTGCCGAATGGTCTTCTACCAATTACTCCTTTATTAGCATCTTGCACTGGCTTCTACTAGCTTCTTGCACCATTCAGTTCAACATCCGAGCCTTACCAAATTTCAGTGTTAACAAGTTCGGCAACGAGGAGGATTAGACAGTTTCATGCCTACGCTCAAGATGGTGGAGGATGACGCTTTTGCGACTTGCTTCCATTCTACCGTAGCTGTTTCGGATGCTATGTGACTCTGATGATTCCGCCAAGTGGCGATGTAATAAACTAGACCTATCTTTTATACTCTTTTTATTCAATGTATGACATTGTAATCGATTGAAATTTGGATAATGTGATGGAACGATTCTTCGGAGACTATGACATTATACTATGTATCTGTGGATTTCCCTTCGTGGAAATCAAAGTCGTTTCACACGGGCATCATACCCAGTGTCCCCAAGCTTTGGTGTGGCTCTATCTTCAAAACATTCTTCTAGTACCTTACAAACCGGCCACAGCTCTCGTCTGTCTCCATTGAATGTAGTGGATGCCTCGGATACAGTAACCATGGTCATTTTCTATGTAATTCAATGCCCACATTAATGCACTCTCTCTTACCTCACAACACCGAGGACATGGTCGCCCATAGATGTAACCTACTGCTGGACTATTGATGGCTCTGTTCTGAGTAATTTTCACACATAACTGGTGTCCTTGTGTGGTATACTGACCTACGGTCCATCATAGTCCCAGGCGTACCCCAGTCACTGAATAGCTTGCTCTAGAATGGCCTGCAAACCACATGTAGCATAGATAAAATCATGGTGCAAAATCTGCAAGCGGAGAAACAAAAAAATATCATAGAACGGTCATATAACAATATAGGATTAATAAACATGGCTCTGATAGCATACATGGCTTACCACATCCATTTGGTTGAGTCTCGCCATCCTTTCCCTTACTTGCACTACATCCAGTATATGCTCACGTAAAGCTTGCATCTTGAAGTATGAGAAATTAGGCACATGACAGCCAATTCGTTGATTTGTCAATGCCGCACGGTATTGAACTGGGCGCTTCTCTAGGGCGACATCTGTCATCCCCTCTGGACAATGTCTGAGCGCACATCTGGACTATGCCTCATAGGGATGTCAAAGGCAATATTACACGCCCATAACTCAATACTTTCATCATTCACGATATCACTTGTCGTTTGCTCGAAGATGTCCCACACCCCGAGGTATAGTGCTGATTCCAACCACCGGATCGGGGATATAGTCTATGACTTATGCAACAATCATATTATGAATGAATATACATATGCAAGAATCATATTAGCATGCAAAACTTAGATGGTGAAAATATTTCATACTATAGATGGATCTGGGAACCGCGGAACAGCCCTATTTGGCTGTGGCACGAATGACAGAGTGCTAGGATGGAAACCTGGTTCCCGTGGCAGGGGAAGTCCTCCATTATTCATCATACCTAAAAGAAATTTTAAAAAATCCAAATAAATATAGGACCACATATAAACACCATGCAATATATTAGAGAAACTTATATAAAATGTGTCAACATTAATATGTGCCAAGTAAAACATTTTGCAACCATTTTGCACTCTACTTGTTGGCACATATTTTGTTTTAATGATTATTAACTCTCATCAAGAACTAATGTTGGTAACAAAGATCTAGAAATCATTACAAATGTTTAAGATTATGTAGAAATGGTATAAATAAAAATAAAATCCACCATTACTATTTCTAATCTAAAAAACCATAAATTTCTCTATTTATTTCTGAACCATGAAATGAGCTACATTATTAGCAATAAAAGATTAGGAGAGATAAAGTTACTAACCTTTACAAAGTAGAATGAAAGGTTGGTGGGCAATATATAGTGGGGACATTTAGTCCCGGTTGTTGGAGCCTTCCGGGACGAAAAGGTCATTCTCTTGTCCCGGTTGGAGCCACCAACCGAAATAAAGAGCAGTAGGACCTTTAGTCCCAACAGAAAGTCTGTTCTCTACTAGTGTGTGGTTATATGTTTGCCGTAATGTGCTTCTATGCCTTATATTATACTGAAAGATTAGATCAAATGAATGGTTCTGGTTACAATGGTTGCTCCTAGGTATATGTGTAACACCCGGTTTTAAGGACAAAACCAGATGCACACCATATGTGAGCCCTGGAAGTCAAATCTCACATATAGCTACAAATGGAGGATTGTATCAAATAAACAATGCTTAAAATATAACATACATAGTATAAAGGAACATAACCTCAGCTAGCAGACAGCGGAAATATGACTCCGATCTTCGGGTGTAGACTCCACTCCACAGGGACCGACTGACTGGTTGATCGCAAGCCTAAACTTCTCCTGAGGTGTTGTGAAATAGCAAGAGTGAGTCCATGTCGAACCCAGCAAATATAACATGGGGTTATGAAGCTCAAAGGCTGACACTGGTTTAACTGCGGTTAGCATTTTAATAAATCAAAGATTTAGCATTTATTTATTAAGCAACATGTTATGCTTAACCCAATAACCCCACATGATCATCATTATTATAACCTTCTCATCACTGTCCATCATCATCATCCAGTTCCATAGCCATCATCATCTTGAATCCATGTCTCAACATCATCTGTATTCTGTAAGGAGTCCAAGGCCGCTCGTGACCGTGAGCACGGCTGATATACCAGTTTTACTCTACGCAGAGGTGTACAATTTCACTGTGAGCTGTGAATTGCCCTTTCGCCCGAGGCCCGTCGACCTCTTAACCCTCTTTCAAGGACGGTCGGCAAGGTTCACTATGAAGCCTTTCACAGGTTTGTCTAACAAGATAGGGCCGATAGGTTTCTTCCGCCAGTCCGTGTGATACAACCAATCTAGGGATCCATAGTCTGCGACTGTTCCGTGTGATACAACCAATCCAGGGATCCACAGACTGTTTTACCCTAACGCCTTTTGGTAACCTCTAACAAGCTAGAAAAGGTCCTGGGTACTGAGCTAAAACCAGAGCCATGTAGCCCTCACAACTGTACTATATGTCCCGGATGATCGCTTACAAATAAGTCCTTGCGGAGAGCCTCGAGCATCATGTAAAAGCATGAGCTCTCTCACTCTATAGTCCATGTTGATAAAAAGCATACTTCATTCTTCATTTCGTATATCCGGAAAGAAATTGCAGTTCACAAATAATTATTTAATTGGAGCACTAGCAAGAACTACCCATATGCAATTAACCCAATAGGAGACAAGGTATTAAGTCATCAATATCTAGGAAATCCCTAGGGTGACAAATTAGACACATGCAACATGAATTGTCATTATGAAGTGTATAGGTAACAAGGTTAGTCCCATGCTATAGTTGCCTTAAACAGAGATCCTTTCTTCAAGTCCAATTCTTCAAAGTAATACCCTCTTGATCGTCAACTTCCTCCGGACCACCCAAGCTCACCGTCTACTTGATTCCAATCAAGAACACACAAACATATGGATCCAACCATGCATAACAAACAAGATTACAATTAGAACAGTACACCAACAATGATAAATCAATTTGAAAAGCTTATAAAACTAATCTACACGTCGCTACGATCACACAGACGTAAAGATCACCAAAACGTATCTAAAACGGAGAAAATATGATTTAAACAAGATTAGCTTTAATAAAATAATAAATTAAGTATAATCTCGAATTTTAAAAGTTTTCAAACATAGTCAACAGTAAGATAAACATATAGGTTATGAAGTTACGAACCTAACGCAACTTGACCGGTGCAAATCGGATATAAAATGCAAAAGATATGAAGATTTGAAAACCAGGGGCAGTTTTGTAAATTTGTTGTGAGAAGAGAAAACGTATAACAGAAGTGCGCTATGGACTTCGGGAGGATTATTATCTGGAAGCCGAGGGTCTCTTTAAGAAAAGGGCCGATGAAGGGGTATCTTTCAATCTGGAGCGTCGATCTAAAAGCGGACGGCTCAGGATGATTGTAGGTGTATGTGTATTACCATAGTATTTCGGATTTATTTTTGTATAGGAAAACGGCAAGAAAACATATGATGTCATCAAGCTAATTAACAAGCAAAACTGAACATGCACGGACGGCTTCTCTGCTAGCTAGCTTCGGCGCGGCGTCGATCGTTTGCGTGCGTCTCTGCTTTAATTAGGTTGGGCACGATGCCGCAGTGCCGGCGTGGCGGAGTCCATGGCCGACGATGGAGCTTCGCTGGAGTTCAACGAAATCAACGTACACACCTCGCTTTGACTCAGGGAAAGAACGGAAAGATAGAGGAGGATACGAACAGCTCACCTAGAGATTTCTCAATGGCGATGAAGGCACGGCAAGGGTGTGCTGCTCGTCGGGCAGTAGCTGGCTTTCCTTGAGATGAAGAGCGGAACGTGGAACCTCACGACAGGGGAGACGTCCGGCAGCGACGAGGTTCAAGGCGGGCGTATGAATAAGTAGCTAGGGCTAGGCGGTTGGGACGGCGGCGGTGGAGCTCGAGGAGGATGGAGCGGCGAGAAGACGTGGCGGCATCGGGCTTCTTGTCGGTGAGATCCAGACGAGGCGCTAGGGCAAAGCACAGAAGCTGTTGCTTGGTTCGAGATAGGGAAAAGGAGATGCGGTGCTTACTGCTTGCTATATTATATATGTCCATCGGGCCGTGCCAGCCCGGCCCGATGGCCCGACGGGCCGTGCCGGCCCGGCCTGCCCTCGTGCGCCGCACCGGGCCATCGTGCCTGCCGGGCCGTGCCACGCCGTGCCGTGCTCGGCCTCCGGCCCAAGGCACGCCCATGGGCCGTTTTTCGCGTCGGGCCGCCCGCCAGCACGGCCTTTTTCTTGTTTCGGGCCGGCCCGAGGCCCACGAGCGCAGAGGGAAGGAGTGGAGAGCGAGGCCGCTGCCGCCGGGCGGCGGCGAAGCTTGGTGGCGCCGGCGCACCGGGCGTGGAGGAGCCGAGCCGCAGTGGCGATCCGCCCGGCGAAGCTTCGCATCGCGCCGGATTCGGGCGTGTGGAGCGGCGACGCACAACTCGGGCCGGAGCGGCGGCCGTGTTGGGGGTCACGGGGAGGAGCGGCGGCGTGGCTGGGGTCATGAGGAGGAGCGGTGGCGGCGCCGGGTCGCGGGCTCACGGCCTCGCGGAGCAGCAGCGATGGCGCGCCGGGTCGCGGACTCGCGGCCTCGCTGGGACGTGGGAGGAGCGCAGCGGCGCTCGCGCGCGGCGGTGCGGGCGGACGGGAAGAGGAGTAGGGATGGGTGGAGTACTAGCTGGAGTCTATCCGATGGCCATCAGGTCTTCATATTGGGCTGGTGGGCTGTTTTCTTACTCTTTAGCAGGCCGGTGAGGACGTTGTTTTTTTAGCAGGCCAGGCCACCATCGGGCCATGTCATTTATCGGGTCGCGTGCCCGCACGCCACGGCCTGAGTGGCGCCCGTGCACGGCCCGTGCATCGGGCCGTGCCGCCCGCCCGATGACCACCGGGCCGTGCCGCTATCGGGCGTCGTGCCGCGCCACCGGGCTATTGGTCGGGCCAACGCCCACGGGCTGCATGGCCATCTATAGCTATATATAGGACGCAGGCATGCAATTTCGTGGAAAGGGACCCGGTCTCGCGGGATTGTGGCTGCTACGGCAGTGGGCCAAGAGAGGGATCAGCTCACTCGGCCAAAGCAAAGAGTGAGGGAGGGAGAGTTGGGCCTTCGGGATGGGCCTTCGGGAGTTGCCACACGGGCCAAAAAGAGAAGGGAGAGAGACGGTGAGGTTTTCTTTTTTTTCCCTTTTTCTTTTGAATTCAAAACCAATTTCAAATGCAGTATTAATCAATTTAAATTTGAGTTGAAAGCACACAATACAATAAATCGCATGCACCAGCATGAATGCACAAAAATGTTTCTACACCATATAATAAATTTTAATTTAATGAAAAATATTATTTTTCCTATGTTTCGCGGACCACAAAAATACATAATTAAATCATTTTGGCTTTATTTTCAAAAACAAAAATTTTAGGGTGTTACAATATGATATCAGTGTGTGATACAAATCTATTTATTACAGTGATGCGCTTGCAAAAAAAGTGGCTGACATGACAATCTTGTGTTCTCCTATGCCTTTTCTTTTTAAATACTCCCTATAGCATCTTCTATTTTTTTGTCCTACCCTTTTCTCGATATTATTACTAAAGTATAATCATATGTTTTATTATTTATTTTATCCCCACGTACAACGAGCACTTGAAGGGACTCAACCAACAAATGATGACTCAGGAACATTGCTTAAACTCCTGTCATTATCATGTGATTTCTTCACTACGCTTTATATCTCAAAAGAAATGCTCATTACAAATGACTATAAAAATATTTTCATGTACGAGACAACTCAGATAGTTGCTTGCAGTTGTGAGTCACCAGGCGTATGGCATACAGTGATGAATGATCATGGTAATATTGCTCAAACTTATGCTGATCTCTTCAACTGTCAGATGGAATACTTTCCTATTAAATATTTAGGAGTGCCTGTAAGCCCAAGTCGACTTCACATTGTTGACTGGGCACCCTTAATTGAGAAGAATGCTAAAAGATTAGATGTGTGGTAGGGTAGTACAATGTCTATTGTAGGTAGATCCGCTCTCATTAGTTGTAGTTTGAATAGTACACCTATATATCTCATGTCTATCTACTAGTTACCTAAAACTGTGACAAAAGAGTTGGATAAGATTAGAAGGAAAATTTTCTAGCAGGGAGGTAAAACTAAAAGGAAATATCATTTGGTGAAATGGGTTAAAATTTGTAAGAGCAAGAAAAAAGGGGGTTTAGGTATTAAAGCCATTAGAAACATGAACTTAAGCCTTCTCTGTAAATGGTGGTGGAAATTAGAGAAGGAAGAGGGTCTTTGGCAACAGATCATTGAAAGCAAATATTTAAAGGGAGAATCTATTTGTACTGTGAAACACAGACAGAATGATTCTCCTATGTGGACAGATCTTCTGAAAGTTAGGACCTTATATGTACAGGGAAGGTTTATTTCTGTTAAAAATGGTAAAAAAAAACCTGTTCTAGAAAGATGTATGGCTGTATGACAAACCTTTATACAAAGTGGCCCCTGTTTCGTTCAAACTATGTGTACAAAAAGACATTTCGGTGGTTGAGGTGTCAACCAATCCATCACAACGGACCTTTACAAGATGGTTGCCTCCTGAGTTAAGCTGTCAATGGGACGTTATTTTAAATGATATCACGAAACTCCAGCTAGTGCAGATGAAGATATTATAGGATGGAGACTGGGTAAAAAGGGAGTTTTTTCTCTGTTAAATCCATGTATGATGCAATGACTTGTAGTGAAACAGGTTCCTCATACAAATGCATCTGGAAGTGCAACGTCCCTGTAAAGATCAAGATTTTCATGTGGCTTATGGAGAATAATGCCATTCTAACAATGGACAATATTATAAAAAGGAAGTGTAAAGAGGATCCATCCTGCTACTTTTGTAATCAACCGGAAAGCATCACCCATCCATTCTTCTCTTGCTGTGTAGTTAAAGTGGTTTGGGCAATAGTTGCCTTAGCTATTGGCTCTACTGATATTCCCTGTTCTCCTCAACATTGTTGGAATTGGTGCCAGAAATGGCTTCCTAATGGAAAGAAGTATTTACCTCAAAAAAAAAAAAAAAGTATTATGTTTTTGGCATTGCTGCCTTCTGCTGGGCAATTTGGAAAGCCCGGAATAAGGCTTGCTTTGAGGGCAAATTACTCAATAATCCAACAGGCTAGTGCTCTCATGCGCTTTTCGACAGGTCTGTATACTGACGGTGATCCTGAAATGCTGATTGATGGGGTCAATGCTATGCTCAAGATTGCTGTGAAGCTGCTGACAAAGCCGGGCAAGAAGACAAGGAACGTCCAGAGGATTCAAGATGCAAATGATGAAGGAGATGATGATGCAGAGGAAGATGTATGAAGCTGACATCTTCAGGCGCTTCGTGAAGGCTTTTTTTCTTTAGGCTGTAGATTTGATCTGTTAGGTGCTCGGCTGTGTCCGTTGCAGTTTGTTGGTTCAAACTTGTTGCTCTGGCACTCTCTGGCACGTCTTTTGCTTCCTGAATATTCTATACTGCTGTATTTCCATTATTGTGGTAATGGAAATGGGGATAACCTCGATTCGAAAAATACATAACTATTAAGGTGAAAAGCAATTACAATCTCACAATCAAATTCTGAATAGTTTAGCCAAACACAAAGCGACATTTCCTTGATATTGCAGTGCATGTACTTCAATAATTGGAGCTTTGGATGAATCTGCGACTGAAAATTAGCGCAATCAAATACACTATATGGCGGCCTACTTGGTACCTCAAAACAAAAATATCTAAGCTTTTTAGTGCACCCTGCTATGTAATAATATTGATATATATGTTTGTGCGCTTGGCAGCATTGGTGAATAAGCCAGTGTATGATGATATATCTCCAGCTATATAGCTTTAGCACTGAACTATCTCCATTTCCTCTTAGTTGTGTCATTTCTTACTCATAACGCATCCTCGATGCAAAGGGCGAGAGCGATAGGTGGACGAAAGGTCCAGCGATACAGCAGTACGTAGCTTTTTTTACAGCAGGGATGTAACATCAGAGGCTCCAGCGATGCAGCGGTAGTTACAGCAGGGATGTAACATCAAAGGCGCCAACATAGAGATCCAAATGACATGACATATATATCGTCTAGTGACGATGGCGAAGCTTGTAAGGCAGTAATTGTATCGGGATGCAGCCGCTGATGTGAATGGTTTTCGGCCCCCGGCACGGCAAGATCAGATTAGATGCTTTCAGCTGGGCTTGGACTGAAGATGTCAAGATGATACTATGCTAATCCTGATTCCTGAATTAGGGGCATAAGCATAACGATGTTGTTATATCTGTGGCTGCGCTTCACTTCTACAGATTCCCTCCACGGATTACATGATGAATTATTCACATTATCACAAAGTATTACCGAATCTTGGCAGTGGTAAAAAAGAGACTAAAGAAGCAGTGGAAAAAAACTATCAATTTCTATGAAGAGATAGCACGATAGCACTTTGCGGTATCCATTGCTCCCTGGATCAGCCACACAAAGCGAGCACTATCCTGTAGTACCAGTTTGGGGAGTGCTTGTGGTTGGTTCACGGCTAGAGGTGCAGCAGCGTGTCGCGGCGCCAGTCTATCTCGTCGGCCGCCGGGTCTGGCACGTTCAGATCGAATGGCAGCGGGCCTGACGCGCTGTCCTCGCAGAGAACTGACAAGGAGGCACACACTAGTAGCGAAATAATTTTGCGAGACACCACCAATTATTAACCGTGGCCGCCACGGTTAATGCCACGATTAACCGTGACGGTTATTTTTTTTATTTACCGTGACAGGCAAATGTGCCCGTCACGGAAAATCGATTTTCCATGGCGGGCAACATAAAAACGCCCGCCACGGTAAACATTTATTAACCGTGGCTGGCATCCTAACGTGCCCGTCACGGAAAATCAATTAACCATGGCGGGCACACTAAAAGGCCCGCCACAGAAAATGCAGAGGCCCAACTGGTCTGGGCGAGGCCCAATAACCGGTCTTGAGTATAAAAGCAGCACTTAGGTTTTCACTGCCCAATCCCCCACTCTCTTCCTCCACTCTCAGCCGCACGACGCTCCGATGCGGGCGCGAGGCGAGGCGACGCAGCCGGCTCCCACCGCGAGCCGCTCCAGATCCCCTCCCCTTCCTCGAATCGTGCGGATCCAAAGGGCCCCGACCCGGAGGCAGCTGGCGCCAATGATGTGGCCGGTGCAGGGCCATGTGCACGAGCCGCGGTCCGGAGGTCGGTCGGCGCCGCCGCGGCGGTGCGCTGCGCTGGCGGCGGGATGGGTGGCCGGCCCGCCCTCCGTTAATTCGTCGCCGAGCAGGGCTCCTCCATGAAGCGGCGCTGCCGGCCTCCTCCGCCCGGCGATCGAGCCGGGCTCCCTAGCGGCGCGTCGGGACTCCTCCTCGAGCGGCGCGTTGGGCAGGGCTCTTCCGCGAGCAGCGCACGGCATCAACCGCGAGTGGCGCGTCGAGCCGGGCTTCTCCGCGAGCGGCAGATCTACCTTCTCCTACACGAGTCGGGCTCGATCCGGCGTGGAGGACCTCCATCCGCCCGGCGGCGGGTTCCAAAGACGGGCGGATCTGGTAGCGGCGCGAGTGCGGCTTCCTCCCAGCGGGGGGCGAAGCGTGGGGCGGCGCTGCAGCCCTAGATGGGCTCGGCGGGCCCGTGGATGGGCTCGGCGGGCCTATCTAGGTTTTTCTTTTTTTTTTTTGGAAAACATTTACCGTGACAAGCGCATGTAATACGCCCGCCACGGGTGATCCATTAACCGTGACGTGGCACGCAGCCCGCCACGGTAAACCCATGATTTACCGTGACCTTTTGTGGGTGACGAGCTCCAATGCCCGCCACGCAAAACCAGCGGCGCCCGTCACATAAAAATATTTCGTTACTAGTGCACAGAAGCTGCGGCAAGTCAGCAGATCCACCCCAGTGGCGGAGCTAGAGGATTATGGAGGGGGTGCGGCTTGCGGCCAAACGACAGACCAACAATACAACTTAATAGCCCATAGCAAATTTGACCGACGAATAATTTAAAACAAACAATATTGATGCACATCAACAATGAAATAGCAGTAATAATATATTTGTGCTTACCATTTATCATAATATACTAAGCCAATATGACAATTAAAACAATAGAAGATGTATATTTATCATAATATACTAAGCCTGGGTCATACTTGATCTCCTCCTCCAAATTAATATCTGGTACTTTTCTTTTCAAAAATCTTTCCATGTTTTACCTAGCATCCAGAAGAAAAAGATAGGAATTAAAAAACTAAAAGAAGGATCAAATTTGCTTAAGGAAGAAGGATAAAAAGATTAAAAAGAGAGAGAGAGATGCACATACTGATTAAAGGAGATAGATGCACGCACACGTACTGCTGTCTAGTGACCAGCAACTTGCCCGTGGCTTGCAGGCCAGCAGCAGCTTGCTGCGCTTCCGTCGAGTGACCACGGCCAGTTCGTCTATCGACCACGTACTGCAGTCGTCCGCCCGTCGACCACGGCCAGCCGCCGGCGCGCCGCCCAGCCTCGATCGTCAAAGAAGCCGGAAGGTGAGAAAGTAGATGAGATGGGAAGGCGATGAGTCAAGTCAAAACAGGCGAAGTAGTCCAAGCGTCGTATGCGTCTACGAGACTACGAAGCCTGCAGCGGCGCGGCCGGCCGGGTGTGCGAGCGTGCGTCAATGAAATTGCTTGTTGGGCTGTGTGCAGTCGTGGCTGTGTGGGCTGGGCTGTGGGTGCGAGTATCTGGGCTCGGGGGGGTGCAAATACGGTAGAGCATCATATACGATCACACGTTTCGTAATTTGCCGTGGGTGCGGCCGCACCCAGCATGGACAACGTAGGTCCGCCCGTGGATCCACCTACGTGCAGCCTGCGGAGGTGCCGAGGTGGCTGGGGGTGTCACCGGAAGGGGAGGTCACTGGGGCGCGTAGCTGCGGGTCGCCCGCGCGGCGCCCAGTGGCGAGGTGGCGGGGGGAGGGGGGAGTAGGGCGACGCCGCAGGAAGCCGCACTGCCCGAGGCCGCTAGCAAGGAAACCCCTAGCCACGATGCGTTCGCCCGCCCGCCGATGCGTTTCTTCCTCCGGTCGAGTGAAGAGAGAGAGAGAGAGCAGGAAAGCTTCTGAGGCTATTGTTGTCTTTTCGTGTGGGTGCTTTTTTTTTTTTTTTTTCATTTAATCTAGCCAGGCTAAACGATGTTATAAAGTAAGGGTAAACGGTTGCTTCATTTTAAAATCACGAGGGCAAAATCACAAAGTTAAAAAAGTGAGCACAAAATCACCATTGAAGACCAGGATAGGGTTAGAAACACCAAATTTCCATTTTCGAAAGAGTCCAGTTGGTGAATTGTGACCCTAGAATATCGACCGTTGAAGTTGAATCACACGTCTAGAAACAAGTAGATGATGTGGCCCAATCATTTACTCGAGCTTGACTTGGATTTATAATATGGTAGAGTAGAGTACAAAAATGAGAGTTTGCGTGCAGTTTTGTATTAAGCACCCGCAGCTTGTTCGATGCCTCAACTGTCTAATCAGTGGCAATGCTTGATTTCTAGTTCTGCTGCAACGTTCAAGCATCGCCTGCGGCCCGTATATCAAATAATGAAAAGGACAAAAATGAACTCAATATGTGTACCGTGAGTGCAGGTCGCTGTAGGAGAGTACTGCCGTTACAGTTTTTTTTAATCTCAGGGCACACTCCTACAAAACAAGGATTGTTATAGATCCTTGTAACACATTCATCAATATGTTCCAAAGACATTTCATAAACTATGTGTTACAGACATAGGTTGTAACACAAAGCACTTGTTTTATAAAAATGTGTTACTAACAACAATTACAAAAGTGGCGTCACAAAATAATTAGGAGATTTGAAAACCGCCTCCAACTTGTTTTTGAGGAGATATTCAGAATATCATGAACCATAGTATAGAACATTTACATATAGCATATGAATTCAAAACAGGCTGGCAATAAAAAAAGCAAGGTATGCTCTCCAACTTCGCGACCATGCATGCATCATACTTTAGCGCAGGAACAAGGTGACTAGGGATACCACAAAATATTAGTAACCTGCAATGTTAGAAAAAGGAAACATTCTAAGAACCTCCATATGGAAAAACCTTCGTATGCCACAAAACATTAGGAAATATCTCTCGAACTAGAGTATCTATTAGTCGGTGGTTTGCAAAAACCTTCATATGGACACACTTCTGAATACCTATTAATTTCATAATACATGATATCACCATTCGAGAAAAATTGTAATATACATAAGTGATATGAATATTAAATAAACAAATCATCATGCAACCAAAAGGTCTATGATACAAATGAGTCTATTGTAGAACAACCGCCTTGTCATTATCGTACCAATTTCTACACCTCAGCAAAAGTGAAGTATAATGACTACACTAGAATTTATGCTGGTCCTCCTATTTTTTAATATGCATTATTAGCCTTCCACGTTGGTCACCCATCAAGTAACAGTCTTTCGGCTATTAGCTATTGGCCTCATCACCTTCGAAAAATAAGCTTGCGAAATTTCTCCACTTAGGAAACAAAAATGATATATTAATTTGAACCAATAAGCTAATTGCTCCAACAACGATCTCCCAATCAATAATCTCACTTTGCAAAAACTACTGCAGTAAGGGTTTGTAGGGGCGGCCTAAGAGGGTTTGTAGGGGCGGGTTGGCCGGCCCCTTACGGAACCATTGCTACAAATCCATGATTTGTAGGGGCGATTCCCCTAGCTGCCCCCACAAATTGATTTGTAGAGGCGGCTGGTGACACCAACCGCCCCTATAATTGTTTTCCATAGAGGCGGTTGAATCTACAGCCGCCCCTATAGTCCGCTTCCCGCCAAAAAAAAATTCAAAATTCAAATGTGACTATATATATATATTCACATGTTCACCAAACCATTATATATATTCACACCGACCAACAACATAATGCATATAATTCATTATTGCATACACATAATAACATTACAAGTCCGCTCACATTCACAGGTCTGATCACATCATATACACAGTCCGATAACATTCAGAAGTTCCGATCACATTACATTCACAAGTCCATTCAACGGCCTAAGCCTAGCCTTTCCGTCTCATGAAGATGTTGGTGATGTGGATGCTTTGTTGACGGTCACTAACGACACATTTTTTATTGTCAACATTCTACCAAAAAAGGGGTGAAACTATACATTCTTACACTCATATACATTTACTATTGACATATTTCCACTTGTATTGGAGAAATAGATGTTTTGCAGATTTTATACACAATCAAGTGGAAAATGCATCAAAAGGCGTCTTCCTGGAAAGCGTACTTCAGAACACAACTCAACCCAATGGAAGAAGAACCCACCACGATGCAGAACTGGGCCAAGCACCGACACCCAAAGCATCTTCTCAGGCCCAACACCACACGAGGAACGAAGAAGCCCAGGCCCAGCCGACCGGCCCGGCTTTAGCAAGGCCGCTAAGGTTGACACCGGCCCGGTCCGGTTTCCTCGAGGCGGTTCATTTAATGCTCAGGAGGGCGGTGCGGGGTGATGTGGCGCGGTTCGGTGCACCTGGACGCCAGGAGGAGGTCGGTTTGGGGGAAATAAGCATTTTGCCCCCTCTCTCACTTGTATAAGTAGCCCCCCCCTCTCCTCCTCTCCCAACACACTCCACTCTCTACCTCACTCTCCTACCTCTCCACTCCTCTCTACTTCTTCTTCTTCTTCTTCTTCTTCTTTCTTGGTTAGTCTTTGGAGTAGAAGAGCTACAAGGAGGGCTTGTCTCCTAAGAAGAGTGCAACTTGGTAATATATCTCAAATGGAGAATTCTTCTTATTGCAAGTCCCTATTCTATTATCATGGCCTTACATCTGATTTAGAGTATAGTCATGAGTGTGATATGAACTTAATATAGGAACTAGAATATAGTTTGTGTGTCTTGCTTATAACATGTTCATACTTGTTCTTCATAGTTCACATGCTTAACATGATTAGAGGTGGGATAACGGTTCATCGTTCCTTCGGGTTTGCTCATGTTCTAGTCCGTCCATCCGTAGGGTGGGGATCCTGGGGGGATATGAGTAGTTTCCTTGTATGTGGGCGTGGTGCCTAGATACCTAGGAGCCTTCGAATATGACGGCATGCCACGGTTGAGGTGGTAGACAACAGGGTAGTGACAGCCTTGTGCGTCCTTTATAATCCTCCACGTTCGTATGTTGTGTAGGAGTTCGTAAATGCCTCAATGGGTAGCAGACTACCTGGGGGGGGGTCTCCCCGTTATCATAGACCTAACCTTGCTTATATCATGTATTCATGTGACTCTAACTATATTCATTTGTAATGGCTATGACTAGAATTGAACTACTCCACTTAGGAACATTCTTTTATTCTTTATCTATTTTCTTTATCCTTTGAGGTTACTCCGAGTGTGTGTCCACTATCTACAACTACCTATTTACCCCTGTATGATCAAGTCGGTCCATTGTGTACGTATATTCTTGTATTCATGCGCCATGCTAGATTCTTATACATGCCTTCCTTTGGGAAAATATAAATAACGATACCCTGATAATACTTCCGGGTGAAATGCTACAATGATAGATCCATGCGCTTGTGGATATACATCTACTATGGCAAGATCTATCGACCGCCGTCCAACAGGGTCGCTATTAGGATCCACGATCCTAGTAATGATGTTGCGGGATGACGGTACAGTGCTCCTATCGCTATGGTTAGGAGTGGAATCACATTCCACTCCTAGGTGTAGGGGTACAGAGTACTGGCCGGCTATTATGGTGACATTGCTGAGAATGGACTTTTTCATCCATTTCTAGTGATGCTGCTATAATATGCCACCCCGGCATTTCTTGCGTAATTGCCTAATTGGTGATTGCGTTAAGAAATGCCAACAGATGCCTTCCTAAGTCAGATGCTGGGTCATGGTAAATGCGTTTGACGTGTATAATCTGGTCCAATATGAAGTGACAAAGGTCGCTGACGAGCTCCTAGGGGTTGTCATCGTTGTGTGGTGTAGATCTCAATCCTTTCTCTTCTTGCCACTATAAGAAAACAAGTTTAGGTTTAGTATTTCATAACATATACGTCATTTTGTACCAAGTTTTTATATTACGGGTGAAGAGGTTCATACTTACTCTACAGGGGTATCTCCTGTAGGCAGTGGTGTTACTCATGAGAGTGCATACGTAATATCCACAGTGTATACTCCCGGGCTTTTGCTTGGGGCCTTCGTGTGTTTCGCAGATATAAAAAATGTTAAGTAATGCTTTTAACAAGAACGTAATGGAGCACTAAAGTAAGTTACACTTACCGCACATAGTGTTTTGACACACAAAAGTTAGTCTTCCTAATTGGATCATGCCTCCCTTTGTGTTCGTTAATGTAGTACCTATATGCCCCGTTTGAATGAATTTAACAAATCCAACATGTTAGTATCCAAAAGTGAACGTTACAAGTATATATATAAACATATAAGCTAATGAGGATTGTCGATATGTATACGACTTTTGAGAATCGCCATTTAAGTCTTTGTATGTCGCCGGGTCCTTATCTCTTCGAATCAAAGACCCACGCCATGCTTTGAAAGGTCCTATATGGCTAGAGAAGGGGGGGTGAATTGCCTATAAAAAAATTCTACAAAGTCACTAGAGCAAATTTGTTAGTCCAACAATTGGCTTAAAAGCGGTTGCTCTAGCTCTAATGGTTTGGCAAGCCACCTATTAGCAATTCTAGTAATTATGATCTCTATTTCATTCAATTGCTATGTCACTACTTTACCAACTAGATGAGCAAGCTAGATTACTCTAAAATTACACTACTCAACTAGCAACTACACAAGCACAATATATATCACAAAAGTAAATACAAGAGGGGATTGCAATGTCTTCCTCCGGCTTTATAATTCACCTACAACAAATCAATGCATTTTAGGTACCCATCTTTGCTTGAGTGACCAAAGACTTTGGTACCCAAATAGCCTTCTTCTTGGGGCCAACAATGGGAGTACCAATGAACTTGGCCTTCACACCTTTCTCCCCCTTGGTAAGCAAATAACAAGAATCAAAGCATATAGATGAAACATTTGCATTTTGCTTATTCATGTTCATTTTATTACAATTATGCTCTATGTGCCCAACTTACTTGCATCTATTGCAAAACCAACCATTGCCCTTCACAAAGCTAGGCTTTGGAGTGACAAAGGCCGCCTTGCCTTTCTTGGGGGTATAGCCTAATCCCTTTTTGTTCAGAGAAAAGCTTTGGCTACCCAATCACTTTAGCAAGCGGGCCTCACCACCATAGGCTTTGCCTAAGGCATGAGTGAGCTCATCCACCTCTCTCTTGAGAGTCTCATTCTCAACCATTAGTGAGGCATCACTACTAGTTCAGGTAGAGTGGGTGGTGGTGGATGAAGAGCTACAAGAAGGGTTAGTAGGTTGCATCACAATAGGTTCATAAATGATTAATCAATTATATCACATGTTATACCAACATCACATGATACAACAACCACTTCTTTGTTATGTTGCTCAAGTAACAAGGAGTGAGCTTTTTCAAGTTTGGAGTGCTTCTTGCTTAGGTTCTCATGGTCTTCCTTTAGACACTCATGAGTAGCACTAAACTCACTAATTTCCTTGTCATG
Organism: Hyparrhenia diplandra; assembly: GCA_015847255.1. NCBI lineage: Eukaryota > Viridiplantae > Streptophyta > Magnoliopsida > Poales > Poaceae > Hyparrhenia > Hyparrhenia diplandra. The sequence goes on from JADLZK010001447.1 coordinate 70,722, forward strand.
TTGCTCAGGTAGCAAGGAACTTGAGCAAGGAGTGAGCTTTTTCAAGCTTGGAATGAGCCTTGCCCAAGTCCTCATGGTCTTCCTTTAGATACTCATGAGAGGCACTAAGCTCACCAAGTTGTTGTTCAAGAGCTTTTACTCTCTTGACCAACTCCTTACACTTCTTGCTTTTTAACATAGCAGTTTCTTGTGTTTGTTGTATAATGTCAAATAGTTGGTCTCTAGATGGTTCATCGTTTTTATTATCACAATCACTAGCACAAGATACATTATCGTCATCATCGTCATCACTAGGATCATATTGTACCTTGGTGCCTTTAGCCATGAGGCAAGTAGAGGATGACCCAAATAGGGATGGCTTCTTGTAGTTAGCAAATGTAGCCAATGCCTTCCTCTTGTCATTGTCATCTTCATCATCAGAGGAGGCATCACTATCCCATGTGACAACATATGCACCATCCTTGCTCTTCTTGAAGGTCATCTTCTTCTCCTTCTTGCCTTTCTTCACATTCTTGTAGGCATTTTCTTTGTCCTTCTTCTTCTTGATGGGACAATCCGCCAACATGTGGTCCGGACTATCACACTCAAAGCATAGCTTATGTGACTATTTGTTCTTGGAGTCATCTCATCTTCCACCCATGGCCTTTCTCTTCATCATTAGCTTGCCAAACTTTCTCACAACAAGTGCAAGCAACTCATCATCACTATCAAGATCATCTTGTTGTGCTTGATCTTCATCTTCTTGTTGCACTTTGGCTTTGCCCAAAGAACGCCGCCGCCACACTCGCGTAAGCTACACGCCGCGTAAGGTGGAAGCCACGCCCATTGCATGACCAAGATGGCCCACCGGCCAGCCGTAGCAAGTGCCCCCTTCAATTTCTCTTCCATCGTTTCTCCCATCATTGCACCGTCTCCTTGTTTCTCCGCACCGCCGATCCCTCCCTCGCTTTTCCGTCCGCCACGCCAACGCCGTGACTAAGACCCCGACCCCATCGAGCCACACCTACCTGGCCTCACCTCCTTCTCAAAGGTTCCCAGCCTCGCTACCTGCCCTCTAGACAGAGTAATCCTAATAAAAAAATAATCCTAAAAATCAAAATTTATTTTATTTTCAATCAACTCAACACCTCTTGATGTCTAGTTTATGGCCTCATTTGTATTTTTCCCAATGGTTTTTGTTGGGTTGGGCCCACTCAAGATGGAAGTGGGAGTGGGACGGACAGGGTGAGACAAGAATAAATTGGGTAGAAATGGTGTTGTAGTGAATGCAGCTCTACGAAAAAAAGTTGGTGTGCGAATCTATACTATCCTCTTATTTTTGTGCTAGCTTCCTTCTCCGTCACAAGACTCTCCATTGAGTTGACCTTCCGTCATCACATCACCAAGGACATCACTTGGTGTTCTTCCTTCAAATCCTCTTCTAAAGAAAAGTGTTCTCAATGTCCTAAACCTTCTAGGCAAGCACATCAAGAACTTGTCAATGAAGTCCTCATCTTTTATCTTCTCTCCAAGTGACTTGAGATCATTGATGATCACTTGAGTCTATGGAACATCTCCAGGATGTTCTCATCTTCTTTCATCTCAAAGTTTGCCAATTGGGTTTTGAGCATATATAGCTCTAAGCACTCTTGACAACTTTGGTGCCCTCATAGATTTCTTCTAATCTTGCCCACACCACTAGCTCTATCGGGATCTTTGATTTGCACAAACACCTTGGCATCAATGCCATTGTAAGTTGTGTTGAGAGCCATTGTATTGCATGTTTTGTTGGCTCTTTCATTATCGGTGGGGTTGGTGGGATCAATGATGGCAAAATCATGTTCGGTCACATCCCACACACTATCATTTATTGAGCTAAGATACATCTTCATCTTTCCTTTCCAATAATCAAAAGAACTAGTGCCATCAAAGTGCGGTGGTTTGCCCCCAACATGGTTGAACACAACTTGAGCCATATTTTGCAATCGAAGGGTGTTAATCCTTGCTAAATACGGTGACCACGGCTCCAATACCACGTGAAAGGTCCTATATGGCTAGAGGGGGTGAATAGCCTATTAAAAATTCTACAAGTCACTAGCAAATTTGTTAGTCCAACAAATAGCTTAAAAGCGGTTGCTCTAGCTCTAATGGTTTGGCATGCCACCTATTAGCAATTCTAGTAATTATGATCTCTATTTCACTCAATTGCTATATCACTACTTTACCAACTAGATGAGCAAGCTAGATTACTCTAAAATTACACTACTCAACTAGCAACTACATAAGCACAATATATATCACAAAAAAGTAAATACAAGAGGGGATTGCAATTATTATACCAACGTGTAGAGGCTTTGATCCAATCACCTAGATGTATACAATCAATCACAATGAAGCCAATCACCGGGAGACAAGATGACACAATGATTTTTCTCCCGAGGTTCACTTGTGCACCGACAAGCTAATCCCCATTGTGTCGACCAACACCTTGATGGTTCTTGGACTAGGCGGTGCACTTGCTAGTTAGCCACTCGGGCTCTCCAAGACACCACTCACAAGTATGGTAACTCAACGACATGAGCAATGTATTAAGGTTGCAATTGATCATCGCTCCGACGAGGATGCACTAAACCTCTTACAAATCAACCGGAGGTGGCCAAGAACAATCACCTTCTCTTGCCAATGCCTCCACCAAACACCAAGCCGCCTAGGAGTTAGTACTCTCCAAGAGTAACAAGAAATCCACCAGCCACAACGATCTTCAAGTGCCACTAGATGCAACAAGCAAGCAATGCACTAAGATCTCTCCACAATCTCACCAAAGATGCAAATTCTAGCAAGTAAGTGAGAGGGAGGGTGTTTGCCAAGCTCAAGGGATGTCAAATGATTCAAATGTTCAAGAGAGAGCCCCCTAGCCGGCCACATTGCTTATATAGAGAGCCAAGGGCTCTTCTAGCCGTTATGCCGAAATGATGCCATCGGACGCAAGCCGCAGGCGCACCGAACGCATCGCCGCAAAGATCCGGTGCTCTAGATCTCTCCTTTGCGTGCCGCCCGCTCAAAGTCAGCCATTCGATCTCCGACGGTCAAATGAAATCCCCCGAGTGGTTAAAGTGCCACCGGACGCACCGGTGCTTCGTACTGGGCGCATCAAGTGAGCCATCGGTCACAACATACCCTCGGGTGAGCCTCACCGGATTCACTACACCGGACGCACCGGCAATGCCCTCGCCGTGCGTCCGTTACGACAACAGAGAGTTCCAAAATGAGTTTTTTGCCACCAGACGCGTCCGCTGGCCCTTCATCGGACGCTACCGTGCGTCCGGTGCTGCCACGTCGACAGCCTCTTGCAAGCCAGCCGGATGGGGTGATGTCGACAGCCACACCAGACGCTGGCGTCCGGCGGCGCAAGCACGAAGCGTCGGTCGCGGCGACCATTGTTGCCTTCTCGTTAGTTGCACCGGATGCACGCACCACGCGTCTAGTGCGGCGTCGGTCTGGACAAGTGGCAATTCCATGCCATTCCACTTCATCCTTGCTTTCCATTTGCTACCCACACAAAGTGTACTCCATGTGCACATGTGTTAACATTTTCAAAAGCATTTTGCAAGGGTTTTGAAGTTAGCACACTAGATCCTAAATGCATCAACATGATTGTTAGACCTAGTGGCACTTGATCGAAGTTTCTAAAGTATTTCCCCTCTTTATAGTTCGGCTATCGATCCTACATCACTCACGCCCTCTATAGTGTCTTGAGTGCAAAATAAAATGGCCCTATTGCTTATACCTTTGCCTTGAGGCCATTTTGTTTTTCTCTTTCTTCTTTTCCATGTCCAAGCACTTGATCACATTTTGGATCATCTTCATGCATCCACCATGATCACCATGCATCCCCACTTGGCTAGGATCATCTCAAGCTAGATCACACTTAAGCATAGAGATTAGTCCTAGGGTTTCATTAGTTAGCCAAAACCAAACTAGAGATCTTCACATGCCCATCCCGACATCGAGGCCTACAGAAATCCAGTGGTTGCTGCATGAATTTAATCATAGAAATGGATAAGCCCTTTTGCATCGATCAAAATATATCGAACAAAGCTTTAAGTATAAGTTGAACTTACTCAAAGTTGTATGGTAGCCATATAGAGGAGCTAGTTTGGAGATTTTTAAAAGCTAGGGCAATGTATGCCATGACCCTAAGGGATGCTTCCTTTATTTCCTTCTACCAAATTTTCTCTTCCTCCTCAATAGTCTTTCCAAAGCAGCTAGCTCTTTTCCATCCAGTTTCTAGTCTTTGGCATAAATAAAATTTGGTTGTGCCATACAATGAGGGTCTAAGTACCCGGCTCGCACACTTGGCATTTGTTTTGAAACGTGCACTTACATTCTACAAATCACGGTATGGGTTAGCTACAACAAAATCCAAAGATTACAATCATATCATATCAAGAGGGCAAGGGCTTACGGGCACCACGTGCGAACTAGATTCATTTCCAAAGGCACCTAGGTGAAAGGTTGTCGGACATCATTAAAGTCAAAGACAATTTTCCCTTTTAGGCCCCCAAAGGTGTTGGCAAGGAAGCGTGCTTGTATGAGTTCTATGGTTGTCAGGAGAGCACGCAAGTACCAATCATGGAACTTTTTCATTCCAAGTGGTAGGTGCTGGATGTCCTGGTTTGGCAGGAAGGGCTTGCCTCATTCATATTTTTTTGGGCAATCCTTTGACCATTTGATGGCATCAACATTTGGATACTTGCAAGCCAGTTGTCGTTTGTTGGTGACAGCCTCCTCAAATCCTGTGACTTCTTTGACTTGGTTCTCTGGCTTGAACTGGTCATGGGCATACCACTTGGTCGTTGTCATGACGTCTTGCATCGACACATAAATTGGGCTTATGTGGATTGGATGCTTTTTTTAATTTCCGGCTCCTTGTTGGCACGTTCTTGTGCATGAACTTCTTCCGAGGCACTTGTTGTTCATGTATCGGGTCCGCATCAGGCCCTTGCTCCTTATGAGGTGGGGTAGGTTGTGGCATCTCAAGCACATGCTCGCCGTAGCCGGGAAGACTATGGCATATCAGGTGGTGGTCACGAGACGGTGAAAGTATCTCCCCTCCTCAAGAGCTCCCTCCAAACGTTGAAGGCGCGAACAAGAGGACAACATAATGTTCCGTTTGTGCTAGAGGATGAACTAGTTCATTAATTCTCGAAGTAACTCTAGTCCCTCAAGAATTGGGTAGTCTATATTCCACTGCATGAACTCAAGCTTCATGGTATGCACCTCGACCCTGGTGTAGTCCGACGGGGTCCTATTATTATGATGCAAGCCACCAGGAGGTTATACCACACCCATTGCTACCTTCATCATAGTGTTTTGTCTACCAATGAGAACCACCAAGGTGCAACTAGTTGGTTCCCTTATGCGATTGACTGGGGGCCGTGGGCTGTAGTGAAACCTTGGTTGATAGGAACTTTTGGAGGGCTACCAACTAATGCCAGTTGTCCCGATGGTGACATTACTATTTGTGGCTCTATAGACAGTCCTTGCTCCTCCAAAGACTTCTATAACTAGAGCCTTCACTTGGAGCTCATGATTAGACTCTTGGTCTCGCCATGTTTCTTGTACATGTGTATGCCATCTTTGAATCCATGCTTCCAAATTGTTCTTTTCCCTAACCCCTAATGCATTTTTGTGTGCTCGGGGTTTCCCAAGGCAAGGCTAAGCTTGTCCCTCTCATTTGGAAGGCTTGAATGAGCCCTTTTGCTTCTCTTCACCATATTTCAATATCTTTGATACTGCCTGCATTTTGGTCTCTCGGGTTATCAAACTTAAGCGCACTAGATGATTCTTTATTCCTCCCAAGGATCTAGTTCCTTGTGCGCTTTGAAAGCCCCCGAAAGTTGTATGCCATGGATGCGCGGCCTCTTCCTCCATCTTCCTAAACTGCTCTTCCTTGACATAGTAGCTACCGAGACCTAGACGATGCTGGTGTTGGTTCTTCTTTGCCAGCTTGGTATTACGGGCACTGAGGGCCAATGCTTCCAGTGAAGTCTTCTAAGGCACAAGGTCTTTCCATTGACTAGGAGTTATGTGGCTAAACTCAAGGAAGGGAGTTAACCCCTTTTGGAAATAGTTCTTGTTGAGGTTTGACTTCTAATGTTGGAATGACTCCCATTAGCTTAAGAGCTTGACATTTTACCTGTTCATGGGTTTGCTCTGAAAATCTAAAATTGACCACCAGCTTCTTCTACCAAAGGGATCTCTTTGTCTCCTCTGGTAGTTATTTCTAGCTAGGGATAGCTAGGTTCAACTCATCTCTTACTAGGGCACTAATCACATTATGAAATCATCCTCTGAGATGCTTTGGTTCAAGGATTTCCTGTACTGGCCCAACCTCTGTTATCACATAGGTTGTATTGGTTCACTTTTCTATCCTCCTGTTTCCTCTTTGGCTTGGTACTCAAGTTTGTGGCCGTGGCTTTGGGTTATGGAGTAGAGGCGGCAATGTGTCCAACTCTATGGCTGTTGCATCTACTCTCCTTTCCTCTGCTATGTCTTGTCTAGCGAGATGTCACCGATGATGTCTTTTTCAAGTTTAGGAGGGGACTATATATATAGGAGGTCAAAGTGTTAGTAATTGTAACATGATTAAAGGGTTAGCAAAATTTACAAACTAAGCCTTTATCCCTACCCCTTCGTTCAGGTAAAAATCCTTGTCCAGCTCCTTCTCCGTTGGCCTCCATCGAGTTTTAGGTGGGAAAGGATCCTCAGGACTTTCATATCCCTCTTCTTCATCCTCAATGTCATCGTCGTCTTCGTCATCATCATCTCCTTCTTCGTTGCCTTTAGTAGCCTCTCCTGCTCTTCCCTCTACTCTCCCTTCCTCTCTTTGCCTCTCAACAACCTCCTCACCGGATCTGCTCCAGGAGTAAGCATCACTACTAGACCCTTGTGTATCTCCTCGTCAAACCTGCTCCTAAGTAAGGTCCTCCGGGTTCTACCTCTTCAAAGGTTGGGCCATGCTCGGGGATGACGGCGGTGGCGGGCATGGGGACGGGGAGCAAGCGGGACCTTGAGCGCATGGCCACCGGCGTGGGCCGACCGGGGGAGCGAGCACGGATGCCAGAGTGCACGGCCACCAGGGCAGGCCTACAAGGGATGGAGGCAGTGGCGTAGCGGACCCGGGCCTTAAACCCTAGCCATAGGGGGCCTAGGGAGCTCGAGGTCAGGGATGAGTGGGCGGTGTAGTGGAGATTGAGGCCACATAGGAGATGAGCCAGCTAGCCCAGCTCTCATCGTTCGTAGGGAAGGCGGCCAAAGCTCAAGGTCGTGAGACATGGTAGGAGGCCCGGATCTCATGGTAGGGGAGGGAGAGGTCCAGGTCAAAAATGGGGCTGCCCGGCCGGCTTGGCTCTCAAACCCTAGCCGCCGTAGCGGCCTGAGGAATCTCAAGGATAGGGCAACGACGGCGCTGGTACCTTAGCAGATATTTAGGGCACAACGGAGTATGCAGCAGTTAGGGAACAGTGGCGTAAGACGATGGTGGCGGCATGGCTGGGGACAAAATTTGGTAGCCTGCCAGTGTGCAAAAGGAAGACTAGTGCCCAGACTTAGAAAAATTTTCGCGCCCCACGCCCTCTGGTATTTATACCCAGAGGTATTTGTAGAGGCGGTTTATAACACCAGCCACCCCCTACAAATGGGTAGGTTCATTTCCTCATCATCGATCTTAGTGAGAAGTGCGTGAATATTTTGCATTTATTGTGCTCATCAACATCATCAATGCCATCAACTTCGATAATGTGTTGTTTCCGGGGAGGCAACTACATGCTTTGTCTTCTTCTTTGGGGAGGTTAGTTTGTGGGTCAAGTAAAGAGAAAACTTGTGCGACACGTGAAGCGAGCATCAGGGTCATCTTGGTAGCCTACATTGCCGAGGTCTGCGGCTACCAACCCGATCTTATTCACTAGGTGTTGTTTGATCCAGCGGCATCAAAATGGGGCCATCTGTATGCCCATTCCATAGTCAAGTTCCCATATGACTTCAATAATTCCAAAGAATGGAATGTTTCGCCCCACTCAATTGAGAGCTTCTATTCGAACATTGTTGTTTTGGTTCACACATGTACTATCATTTGTGTGGGTATAGTACGTGTACCCATTGATATCGTAAGCTTGCCAAGATGTCACTTGCCTCGATGGGCCCGGTCGCCAACCTACTAATGGTAATATCATATGTGGTTTCTCCATTTGGTAGGTTTTGGTCCTTCAACCATGTAGTGAATCATTGCTTGTGCTGTTTCATGACCCACTCATCAGTGCGGCCATTACTCTCCACCCTAATAATGTCCAAGTGTTCATCAATGTACGGTTGCATTAGTTCTATACTCTACATGATACTGTAATGCGCCCGACTCACTTCTCTGTAATCCAAGGAGGAGGAAGGGGGCTGTGTTGGTACTCCTTAATGTCACTACCAAGGGTGGAGTTAATCTCACCCTTATAGACTACTCACTAGTTAGACTAACAGGAGACTAATTAAGAGATTGAATTCTTATGTAGCTTCTAATTTACTATGCCATTCATGCACACTAGCACATATATAATCATGTATAGCATAACAATTCTTAATCTATGCATAATGAAGATTAATAAGGAAGATCAAGAACGAGCAAGATTATCCTCATAATTATGTTCAACTTGCCCTACGCACGGAGTGGACTACATAGGACTCAACGGGAGTATCTCATCCGCGATCTATCACATGACCCGAATGTAAGATGCATCCACGGGTAAATAGCATATAAGCACCATGCTTACATAACATCTACCACCTAACTCACTTTCGAGTATTGAGCTAGGCGCTCTACGAATATATGCATAAACTCATCATCAATCATGACTATATCAAATATACTACTAGAGCAAACTAGAAACATAATAAACAAAAACATATTATTGAAATAGAGCAAAGTCATAAATATAAGAGGGATACAAGATTATACCAACCTCCGGATGACTTGAAGATCTAGAATCTTGAGCCGGCAATGCTCAACTCTACTTGAATCTTACTAGCTAATCTAGAACTAGAACTATTGAGTAGCTATCCTAATCTCCGGTGGAGATGATCTCTGACTTCTTCTGCCTGGCTTCTCTTCTGAATATGCAATTGCCCTCAACCCTGGGGGTAGGGGTCGACTTATATAGGGGCCTAGGATGCACCAAAGCCCTCGGATCAAACTGACCTTGATCAATGCTTTGGAGATGCAATCCTTGAGGCGTGGAGAACCGACGTAGGAAGGTGGAGACCGACGTGCGGGGGCTAGAAGTCGGCCGAGCTCATGGTGGGGTCGGCCGACCCCCACTGTCGGTTGCTCCTCCTCGCCTTTGGCGTGGTGGTCTCGGTGTCTTCTAGATCCTTCTTACGTAGATGCCCGATTGGAATATGCTTTTTATATCGGGCATCTTGGATATTCCTTTCTCTTTTTCTCTATTTAATCCCCTCGCAAATACAATGTGATTCACCAAAACTCATGAAAATTGTCGGTTTAGAACCCTAAGTCTATGTTGGTGACCATTTCTATGCATTTCTCAAGTTATCACTACTACTGATTTGAACTTCCGTGACGGTTTTTTTTTGGGTTTTCCGTGGCGGGCATTGAAACCGCCACGCAGGCTATGATTAACCGTGGCGGTTTTCCTGCCCGCCACGGTTAATCGATTAACCGTGGCGGTTATTTAACAAAAAACCGCCACGGTTAATAGATTAACCGTGGCGGTTGTCTTTATGTGCCCGCCATGGTTAATAGATTAACCATGGCGGTTTTTGTAATTTAACCGCCACGGTTAATTAATTCAGGATTAATAAAATAAATAAATCATAAATATTATAAAATTATAAATTATGATCTACACCACATATTAAATAATAAAATAAGAGAATATTTACACAAATCTTGAACATGCATCACAATTTGACATTAAGTCACATGTTTTCAACATTCAAACACTTAGAGACCGGTGACCATCGGTTTTACAAACTCGATCGAACGATCGATTAAGTTTAGGTTACAAATTTACGATTGACATCTAATCATCAAAAGGGCCACCCCACCTATAGTCGCTCATGTCTAACTTATTCCTCCAGTCCCGTAGTTCCCATAACCCGTCGTCTCTAGCAAGTCGGGCTCGAGGGTCGAAGAAGTGGCCGGTAGGTAGCACAATGTCGTCGTGACGGCCCTACAGATGTCGGCAACCACATCCCCGAACGTAATGTTTCGGAGATCGAGGATCGAATTGAGGGATATATATAGAGAGAGAGAGTTAAGTGCAAAAGAGAGGAATTGAGAGAGAGGGGGGGGAGAGAGAGAGAGAGGGAGAGAGAGCACTCAAATGAGAGGGAGAGAGAGAGGGAGAGAGAGGGGAGGAGAGAGGGAGAGAGAGAGGGAGATAGAGGGAGAGAGAGAGGACCAACTAGATCTCAAAAGAGAGAGAGAGAGAGCACACCATGCAACTAGATCTCAAAGAGAGGGACCATGCAATTAGATCTCAAAGAGAGGGAGAGAGGAGAAATACCCCTTGCGGTGCCAAACTTCAACAAATCAAGGGCAAACCCCAAAAATGGTGATTTTTAGGGTTTTGAAGCTCAAAACCCTAAAAATGGAGGAATCCCGAGGGGAAGAAGAAGGGTGGGGCTGTTTTTTATAGCCCAGGCTTTTCCGTGGCTGTTTTTTAATAATGACCGCCACGGTTAATAGGGATTAACCGTGGCGGTTATTTTATTAACCGTGGCGGTTTTCCCCTTGGGGGGGTGTTAAAGCCACCTATTTTCCGTGGCGGTTTCTCAAAAAAACCGCCACGGAAAATGAAATCCAAACACCCCGCAAGTTCAATCCTGTAGTAGTGTATGTTGACAATTCATGATGATCGTTAAGTACCATCAACAGGCTACAGACCTATTTACGTGGAGCATTTGTAGGGGGCGGCTCACTCACCAGCCGCCCCTATTAATCAAATAGTACTAGCCGCCCCTACAAATCGGCCCATTTATAGGGGTGGTTTGTATCAGTAGCTGCCCCTACTATTCCATTTTTAGGGCCGGCTAGTCCCGTGGGTAGATGGCACGCCCAATGTAGGGGCGGCTGGTGATGGAGCCACCCCTACAAAAGAAATGTGCCGTTGCTACAAATCATTTGTGTAGTAGTGAAATGCATCATCTGCAAATGATTTAAGTGTTTGATATTTTGGAAAAACTTCAAATTACTTTGATGGGGAAGAAAAGACAGACTCATTACTAGATGTTATTTAGAAACATAGTTTTATTTTGGATATAAACAAATTGCTAAATACAGCTCCCGCACCCACCACACCCCCCACCCCAAATATGATTGGCATAATCTTGCGATATTTTTGCTGCAAGCCAAGTAGACTCAGTTTGTTTACTGAATTATGTATGGTTGGTGATATCAGCAAAGAAAACAAATATAAGCATACCATTTAAGAGGACAAATATTCCCCTACCCAAAACAAATAGAATTATAACATAACCAACCATCAAAGCAACAATTTCTGACTTAAGATTCTCTCGCTTAGTGTACGGTTACCTATATTCTTTTTTACACTCTCTAACTTGCAATTTCACCAATCTTACCTATGTGGCATATCAATTGTGCCACTATCAACAGTAAGGCAAAGTATACACATGAAAAAAAAAAGACTTGACCAGGGGGAGAGCCGTCCTCTGGATTTTCATCTTAAGAAGATGATGCCGCGACTCGAACCTGGGCTGGCTCAGCCAACCGCTTCTTTGGCATGTTGTGCTGACCAGTTGCACCATGAGAGTGTTGGCAAAGTGCACACATGAAAGTTCAGAATTGTTTTATATTGACTAAAAATCCAAATCAGCACCTTTCATCTATGATCTGTAAACAGTATGATGTTACCTAAGCTAGCCATTTGACCATTCGGCTATCTAATTACTTGCATCCATTCGCAACCTTAAATAGACCCATATATGCACTGTTAATATTTTCAATTCAAATAGTGTCAAAACAGTCGGCTCTCCTCGCAGAGACAAATAATTGCCGCAAGTGCAAAGAAAAGTTAGAGCATCTCAATCATATATCCTACCCAATCTCCTATATCTAAAAAGTAGTGTTTTAGGATATGGAGGAGCAGCAGCAGATCTCCTATCTTATCTCCTATACCTATAATTTTTAAGAGATCTGCTGAAAGAAGCTTCATCTCTCCAAAATAAAAGGAGACACCCACCTCTCCCCTATCCCTAAAGAAATATAGGAGACAAGTTTTAGGTAATCTGCTGCAGCAGTACTCTCCTATATCCTAAATTGATTTTAGGGTACTCTCTTAAAGCAACTTATAGGAGATGCAATATGAGAAGTCTGGTTGAGATGCTCTTAATTCACTGCACGTAGAGAGAGTGAGGGAGATGAACGGTGACTTCCTCTGTGTTTGCGTTTACGCCAACCGGTCACCTGCCCAATCTGCGGTCACCACCACCATTTCACATCAGCACACTAGAGAAGACAATTAGAGTAGCAATGATATTTAATTCAAAAAGAGAGGGAGAAAGGGGGAGGGATAGAAAGGGGGAGAAGGAGACCTGCTTCCTCTATTGTTGCCTTCAGGGCAACACCCTTCATCTGCCGTTGATTGAATCTCTGAGGTTTACTATCATGCCAGCATACCACAACACTACAGAGAAGCCAGATAGATTGAATTGGAGGAGGAAGAAAAGCTTTCAGGAAGGAACAATTTAGAGGCCGTGATTTCAGGGGCTACTAACAGTCAAAATTATTTTAATAAATAATTAATCCTATTTGCTAGGCCTTTTTGCTCTGTTACAGTAAGATTATTTTTAACTCTACCAGTGGAACACATAACAGATAGCACTGCAACATCGGATACAAGTAAACCTAGTATGATGCTGTGGTCCACTACTGTTTTTTTAAAATACTGCCATGGACGATAATAAGGCACATCTTAATCAAGTCACCATCAGCCAAGTTTCATTATCTTCCTGAGTTGACATTCTTTAATTAGTAGGTTCACATCACATAATGCTAGCTGAATTATTTGGCACGGGGCGTGCCTGGATAATTTTTCTAGTCGGTCCCATAAAGCAAACACTGCCATTAGCAAACACTGCCATTCTTTTCTTGAAAAAACATAGCAGTATTTGTCTTTGAGCTGCTAGAGTGTGTGGAAAAACTTAGGGAATGGCCACCTATTGGCTTCATGGGGAACGCAGCTAGGTAATATTGTAATTTTTTAAATGTTAATATGATGCATTGATTATATTTGAGGTAGACTACAATTTTACACCTGGCGCTGCAAAAGTCTGGGCTGCTGAAAGAGAAGCAAACACCTAGCTCTGCAGGTAGCCGGAGCCGGTAGCAGCAATAAACAAACGTGATATTCTAGCACAGTTGAGTAACCAGCGGACAGCCCCGCCTCGTGATTCAATAGATCAAGCAAGAGATCGGAACCACGGCAAGGGACCAATGATGAATTGAACCCAGGAAGTACATATAGATAAACGATAATTCAGTTTACAAGTATTTGGGAATAGATGCAAACCAGCAATGAAGTAATCTCCAACCTGAGCACCAATTAGGGCACCATCCAGGTAAGGGGATTCAGATAGCCAATGTGAACTCAGAAAAATTAATTCCCCTATCATACACAACCACCAATTCACACAGGGATCCGGGATGATAATCTTCCGTGCGAAGAACTTGATGGTAATACCATCTAGGGTTTATTGGAGTGGCCGCTTGACTGGAAACAATCCATGAATACACGCAGGTGCAGGACTCAGAGGCTTACTAGCTAAACAAGGTCGACGTTCCGTCGACAACGAGGCGCCAATGGTGACTTCGGGAATCTCCAGATCTGCCGGGTGCTCAGTCATTCGGAGGTGCTCATAGGGGTAGGGGTTTGTATGCGTGTGTTCATAGGGGTGAGTGTGCGTGCGTGTTGTGAGCGTCTGCGTTGTACTGTGTAATTCTCAAAAAAAAAATGTTGACCTAGTGCACATGAACCAACACAGACTCAACTGGCTAACTGCTAAACAAAACAAACTGAACTAATCAATATTAGGGCTAGCAGCCAATAAAAGATATATTAAAATAGTCCAGCCATGATGCTTAACACGTTTTTTAGATTTGTGATCTCCGTACTAGCCGCATGCAGCAACATGTACTGAATTTATCAGCTTTTTTGCACGTACCATATATGCCAATAATAACTCACGTGATGTCCACCTGCATAGAACCGATAAACATATATTTTCTTCGATTCATATTTCCCTCTTCCTGGAATGTTGCACCAAAGGTAATTTTTTTTCCTTGTTCTTACTATATTTCTCGTCAAAAGGGATAGCTCCAAATTGGAGGCCAGATGACTTCAGAGATTTACCAGCTACCATATTTGAAACAGCCCAAGAATTTTCTACAGGTATATTTTGAGGAGCCATGGACTCATCATAGAGCCTATAGGGCAAAGGCAAATGGGTTCCCTCCTCACACAATAAACACTAGTCTCCCTCTCTTCCCCTCTTTAGGCCTAAGTTCCCACCTTGACCTTCGACCTGCGATTGTATAATTTGACCTACGATTGTATAAGTCAAAGACCTAGAATCCAACATGTCCACCAACAGGTCACAAATAAGTGCATGCATTCATAATCATTTCAAACACATGGGGAAAACCTGATGTTGTTGGTATAAGGCCAAATCGTTTCAAGGGCTTTAGATTACATTAACTTTGACAACACGGATCAGATTGCATTCTGATTAAAATCCATTACTAAGTGAATACACAAGTGCCACAATAATGATTAGTTGATCAAAATGCATAAGCATTAATTTAATACAAACAAGCTAGGGGTCACAACAAGACTTTGACTAACCCTCTAACCGATTCTTGAATCGCAAAACCTAATATGACTCCCGAGAAGACTAACCTCCCGCTCGAGATCAACTATTTAGACATGGGCTTAAAGGCTATACCCATCGGGTGCGCTCATGCTCCCGTATGAGCAGTCGGACCCTGGGAGACTGGGGGAGCCACGCCCACCTACATGTGCCGACCCCTAGTAGTTCGACCGCCGGAGGCCCCGTGGTGGAGGGACGGATGGCGGAGCGGTCAGAGTGCACCCCGCCGCATCTTAAGGCGGCAGACGTTCTAGTCAAAGCCGTACGCGACAGGGCTAGGCGTAGGATGCGCCATGCTTCATACTGTGGCAGCCCTATGCAGAACAGGTGATGGCGGCGGCCCCTATCGATGACTATAGCGGCACTGCTCCACCAACCATGACATGGGCGGGTGGACCACTATGGC
Organism: Hyparrhenia diplandra; assembly: GCA_015847255.1. Taxonomy (NCBI): domain Eukaryota; kingdom Viridiplantae; phylum Streptophyta; class Magnoliopsida; order Poales; family Poaceae; genus Hyparrhenia; species Hyparrhenia diplandra. Next base: position 86,062 of record JADLZK010001447.1, read on the forward strand.
AAGTCTCTCCTCCCTTCGGTATATCTGTCGGAAGGATGGCCCCACGTCCTCTGCCACTCCTCTAAACATGGCAAGTTGGCAACTACAGTAGTAGGAAGGACTGACTACCGTCAGCAGACAACCCTACCATATCCAACGGACATGTGTGACTCAACAATTTATGTAACCCCTACCTCCTGGATATGTAAAACAAGGTAGGGGCTCCCTCTCTTCAGCTTCAAACCTCTTGACACCCTCTCGAACCCTTAGCTATATTCTACTTCTTTCAACCTTAGGAACCCTAGTTCCATTCACATCTGTTTGTAACCCCCTACTGCAAACTTTAAGTTCTTGGTTTTTAGAAACATGATCAAACCCGATGTGGGGCATGTTGCCCGGACTAGTATAAATCCTGAGTCTCTGACAGTTAAGCCATTCGAACTCTATGAACGACGCTAAATTTACTAGTTGGCAGTACAAAACGCCAACAACGTTTCACTAATGACTTAGTAAAAAATGACCAGTACGCATCTGCACTCATCACTTTTAACTCATCATTAGTTGTGTGTTTTGGGTGATGGAGTGGGATTCACTACTATTGTAGGTTAACGCTCGTTACTTTTATCCTGGTTTTCTTTAGCAAAAGTTAAGGTTAGATTGCCTACATTACCAGGCATTATTGTTAAGCCATCCGAACACTACGTGTGACGCTAAATTTACTACTCCCTCCGTCCCTAAAAAAGTTGCTGTGGGATGCGTGCAGGTCAAACTTTATTAACTTTGATTAGGTTTGTAGAAAATGTGTGCAACATTTGTACCTCCAAATAAATTTATTATGAAAGTATATTTAAAGATATATCCAATGATACTAATTATATACCATAAATATAAATATTTTATTATATATATTTAGTCAAAGTTAAAAATAGTTGACTTTTTGGAAGCGAGAATGACTCTTTTTAGGGATAGAGGGAGTAGTTGGCAGCATGAAACGCCAACAATATTTCACTAATTGTTGTAAAAAAAACAATGTTTCACTAATGACTAAGTCACCTGTATGCATTTGCATTCGTCATTTGTGATGTGTTTAGGGTGATGGAGTGGGACTCATTACTATTGCAAGTTAACACTCGTCACTTTTAACCTGGTTTTCTTTAGCTAAAGTTAAGGTTAGATTGCCTACATTACCAGGCATTATATTATTGTTATCAAACCTACTACCGGATACTTGAAATTCTTAGGCACGCTATGGAATTATTTTCTTTGGTAAAGTCTTGCCAGTGGCCCATCAGTACTATAAATATGGTGCTTGCTTATTGCTTTCTCTTCGAATCATTTCCAGCCCCCTATTCTCCGACATGGAGCTTGAGCTTAGTCTAGGGTTTCTCCAGCTCTAGCACAGGGCACTGTCAAGCATATGCTGACATGTACACGCGCAGGCGATGGAGAAGGCCATGATGAGCTTGTGCTAGAACTAGGAGTACGGGCAGCCAACGGAGACGAACTAGACAATCTGAAGACATCCATGCAACCAGAAGACGCGCAGGAAGAAGATCTTTACCAAGGCTGCCCCCTACCAACTGCCTCTGCAGAAACAGGTATGAAAGAATTTTACATGTCCGAATCGGCGAGGTTAGCTAGGTACCTCTATGATAGATTGTGGCTTAAGCACATACGAGCACCTGCAGTGCGCGGGTTGACCCATCTAGGAGAGAGCGCCATGTGAGCAGCAAAGAGGAATCAATTCTTGAAAAAAAAAAAAGCATCATGGCCATTCGCTCATGGGTCCCACATAATATAACAGAAAATTACATATCTGAATCGGTGAGGTTAGCTAGGTACCTCTATGATAGATTGTGGCTTAAGCACATAAGAGCACCTGCAGTGGCAGGTTGACCATCATGGGTCCCACATAATATAATACTCCCTCCGTTTTAAATTATAGTTCACTTTGGCTTTTCTAGATGCATTGATTTTGCTATGCACCTAGTTATACACTATGTCTAGATACATAGCAAAAGAAATGAATCTAGAAAAGCCAAAGTGAACTACAATTTGGAACGGAGGGAGTAGAAAACTGCACACAGATTCTTCTTGTAATCTTCTCTGCTTTCTTCGGGCACACACAACTGCTTGCTCAAGCTGGATTAGGTCAGATAGGTGAGAGAATTTTTTTTTTTTTATTCACCTCGAGTCAACTCCAAACCTTGCATCGATTCTTCTCTCTCCTACATGAGTCATTCTCTCCGGTGGTTGAGTCGGTTCATCTGTATGCCACGTTGGACGATGAGTCCACTGGAGAAGCCCTAAGAGCCCAAGTTCTTGTTCTTCTTGTACGTACGGTGATAATTCCTTGTCTGCACAGGGAGTGTGAACTCATCCTTGCAGGTGGAAGTTCCTGTGCGCCAGCTAGCTAAAGACAACGGTGGGTTTGGTGGTAGAACCAAGAAAAAGCTGAGGCTGAGCAAGGAGCAGTATGGGTTCCTGGAGGACAGCTTCAAGGAGCACAGCACCCTGACGCCAGTAGGTGTTCTGATTACTATATCGCCCCCATGTCTGTCAAAAAAGAAATTACATGTCCTGTTGTATTTTTGGGAAAGAGTATTGATGTGTTAAGATTTAAATACGGCATTTGTTTCGTTTAAAAATATGAAAACAACTCAACTACCAAAAGAAATTCTGAGTATATACAGCTTATATCAGAAAGTCATTGTAGAATGTAAGCCCTATCCATCATTGACAAGGATTTTATTTATTTTCCTTCTTATTTGTCGACAAAATAAGTAAGATGTTAGAATATGCATGCTCATTGAATTAAATTAATTTTGTTTTGTTTTGGAATACTACAGAGACAGAACGGTGATTTAGCGAGCCGGCTCAACCTTGGACCACGGCAAGTGGCGATCTGGTTTCAAAACAGAAGAGCTCGGTAGTGCATGTCATAGACCCTTTTTCTCATTGATTGATGATGCATATTTTGGTATCTAGTAAAAGCTAGGGTGATATATGTATATGTATATGTATATGTATCAGCAGAAATTACCGAATGAATTTCCAGTAATTATTAATGCGCGCGATTACTGAGCACCCTACCAGTGAGCATGGTCCAGTAATTCCGCGATTTGGTTCAGTAATTTTTGATCAGTTTGGTCAGTATTTGACTGTTGGGTGTAAAATAAACTCTACTATATATATATATATATATCTTGCTTTTCTCGTACCAAAAAATTCTTTTACACAATATAATATAGCGTGAAATCAATGTCTCAGGACAAAGCTGCAGCAAACCAAGGAGGACTGCGAGAACCTGAAACGTGGCTGCGCGGCGCTAACAAAGGAGAACCGCAGGCTCCAAGGAGAGGTAGCGGAACTGCGTGGCTTGCTTACCAACCCTGAAAGTTTTACAGCCACCAACCAGCTCCGTTCCGTGCGGCACAGCACTATCAGCAGCGGAGCCACCACCACCACCTGTGCAGGTGCAGAGGAGCCCGCCAGGACCGATTTCTCTTTTACTCCTCGTAAGTGCTAGGGCAGCTCGATCTGCCGCTGCCCGATCGACACTGCAGCAGCCATGTGCCACGGCACTGCCGGCCTGGCGTCCCAAGGTGATGCGTGTGTATGCGCCGGAGGGTGGCTTTCTTCTCCTTATTGTCGTGTACTGTATGCATGTTTATGCAATATTTGTAGTATGTTAAATATGTAGATATCGAGCGCTTTATTGTCTTGTGAGTTAAAGGCTTTGCTCCGGTTAGAGAATGGATCGAGATCCGCTGCAAGATTTGAGTTCTGCTTGTGCTTTCTTCTAAGACGGTTGTGTCCATTTGTAAGAATGGTATCTGTTAGTTTAATAACATTGTATCTGTTATTCACTTGTGACGTCGTTGTATGTGTGGGAATTGATCGATCGTGGTAAACATATGGTATACATACATCTGGTTCTGTTTTTGAAACCGAGTGTGACAAGCAGCCGTTAGAAAGCAATCACCACTGGTGCTAGTCTTAAGGGACCCCAACAGAAATGCACATTATATTTTTAGTGGCAGTAACGTTGTGTCGTCGCCTACCTTTATAAATATGTTTTCAGTGCACTAGCGGCAGCAAATTCTGATCGCCAGTGCTATATATATATATAGACCAGGCGCGCCACTAGAAATCGTTTTGGTATTACTATGATATTATAGACGTGCCATTTTTAATTTTGTATGGAAGGATATCATCCCGGCATGGTGAAGTATCATTTTTTTCATTTGTGGGCCAGCGGCATATTTAGTAATTTTCTCGTGATACATCGTATCCGGGACAGTGACTACAAACATGCTTGTTGACAGAAGTAACGTTAAGTGGTGACACTGACCCGGCCGGCTTTACAAATCACTTACCTAGGCTAACCTTTATCTAGCTGTACGTGTACATCAAGCACTGGTACTTCTTGTTTTTGTGCGAGTCATCCACTCAACCTGGAGGTGTGCTCATTACTTTAGTTGTCGGATAAATTAATTAATCAGCGTGCAGGTTTGTCGCCAGATCACATTAGATTCGAATGTACAAAATGAATCATTAACAACATGCCACGCGTTGAAACGTGAAATTTCCACATATTTGCAAAAATAACAAGAAAAGAAGCTTTTCCTGTCCTGAAAGCTAGAACAATCAACTTGTAATATAATAATATCATGGGTCCAAAACAGATGATGTTCTAAAAATGGGTTCAAATCAGATGACGTTCTAATAAAATGCACGTAACTGAACTTTTAAAACACTAAATACCAGGATCGGTAATATTGTTATGGGAGGAGGAAATATGAAGATTTTAATACTCAAAAGCACTTCAAAAATATGGAGCTATTGGCGAACCCTAAAGATTTAGACGGGGTGTTGAAGGAAAATAAGTTCCCTTTTCACCCGGTGCAGATGGTTGTAGCAAACATGGCTCAGATGGCTGTAGCAAACATGGCTCCAAAGCCATGTCCTTTGTGATCTGGTGATTGAATAACAATATAGTTATATAGACATTTGTTATAACAAGTTTGTTAAGAATGTGAATTACAGAGATTATAGGTCCTAAGGATGAAAGATATAAAGTAGCAATTAATGAAGATTGGCTTGAACAAGAAACAAAAACAGTAAACGTATAGAGAAAAATGGTCTGACCAAATGATCCGGCAGTAGAAGGCTGAATGCACTGGAGTATTGGACATGGTAGTAAAAACGCAGAGGAAAAAAGGAAGCACCGGATACTCCGATTGTGAAGGAAATTGAGGGACTGGAGTATGTACTTATGTACAAATTATAATAGGTCAATATATAGTTGATGAATGGTAGAAAAAGACAAAGACCGGGTGATCCAGTGATAGGTTGGGTTCGAGCATTGGAGTGGCCAGAGAAATATTGTATGGACCAGATGATAGGTTGAAGGCATCGGACAAAGTACAGGTGTACTGCACAATATTCTTAACGGCTGGAAGACAAGTGAGAAAAATAGTGCGACCACCGCATGATCCGTGAAGAGAAAATGAGCACACCAAGGTATTGGCTAGACAATGCTATAGTGGATTGGGCCCATGTTGTAGTGGATCGGAGGAAATGCAACCATTGGATAAGGGCTCCCATTAGACTGAAAAAGAACAGCATGGTGTTGGTGTCAGTGTCCATCGGCGTCATGCACACTACCACACAAATAATTTTTAGACGTGGTCAAAATCAATTTTTAGGGCGTTTTTTGAAACCTTTACTGCACCAACGATTGTATAAATGAAGCATTTTTTAGGGGACGGTTTTACAACTGCCCTAAAAATTAATTTTACAGAGTCAATCACCCGCCATGAAAAATCAATTTTCAAGGGCCCCTAAAAATATTTTCAAAAAATCACAAAATATTACTAAATAGCCCAAAAATGGAAACAAATTTCATGACCAAGTCGTGGCCACACGATAACGCATCTCAAGTCTCATATTTTCTTACAAAAATATATGACACATATGCTTCCACAAGGAATCGAGCTCATGACCTCTTACCTCGCGCGAGCCCCCTTACAACCATCCTACACTCATCAAGTATAAGATGCTATCATTTTATATTAACTTCTATGAATATCGTATTTAATATTTTGGCCCTTACCGATCTCAAATGAAAAATATTTCAACTACGAAGATTTATATCCCATCGAGCACTACCACTTTGGTATAGGGTGGGTCTCCTTCAGAGGTCACTTAAAAAATTCAGAAATTTGAATTTCAAAATCTAAAAACTTAAAACATATATTTGGGCCCTCTAAACAATCTAAAAAAAAAAGTAATTGACTACAAAGTTTTAGTTCTCATTGAGCTATAATTTTGATATAAAGTGTATATTGAATTTATTTGCTCGGTAGTTATTTTTAGGGATAGTTTACTTAGTCAAACATCTCTAATTGTCGATTTCTAGGGGCAATTGATTTAGTCAATTGGATTTCTAGGTTGAGTTTTAGGGCCGGTTTTATTAAGAAAATTGACTTTGTGGGCGGTTCGGAAGCTTGGGCCAGCTAGACATTTATATATAGGGACTGTTTCTTATGCACATGGTGTCTAAAAAATTTTGAAAGCGCCCTTGAAAATCACTTGTGTAGTAGTGGCAGCGGCCTGGCGGCACCGTGCAAAGGAGGTGGAAGTGCTTGTAACTGTTGTACCCTATGAAATCTGAAGAGAGAGGAAAGAGGGAGACAGAGATATCTGGTGAACTGACATGAGGTGTGGTCCTAATCGGATATGAGTAAAATATCAGGTTTGGAGCTACAGACGCTTCTCATGGAGCCCTACCTGAGACAGTAGTCTCTCATTGGAGATGCATTTCATCAGGACCTGTCTGTGATGCGTGCCCATCAGAAATGCGCCTTGACATGGCCAAGATACACCACTACAAAGAGCATATGAACATACGGTTAAATGTAGTTTTATTTATCACTGGGCAAACCGCTAGTAAGACCAGTGGGTATGGAGCGTTTCCACAGGCTGCATTCTTACATCATATGCCTGTGGAAATGTATTTCCACATGCAACATGCTTACATTAACGGCTTGTAGAAATGCATTTCCACAGGCAGCATACTTACATTAACAGTTTGTGGAAATGTATTTCCACCACTACCAGAAACTGGATATTTTGTGAGAGGAGTGATTTTTCATGAGAGTGAAAAATAAACTCTCATGAAAATAATATTTTCATGAGAGTGATGTAAATCCCGCCACGAAAAACGCATTTTCATGAGAGTACTCCACACAATGTCATGAAAATCAGCTGTTTTCGTGAAGGTTTACTCTCACGAACATACAGAAGTCTCACGAAATCCAATCGTGATGGTTTACTCTCACCTAAAACACCATATAAATCACTCATGAAAATATCGATATAAACTTGATGGCAACATCTACTTGTGAAGGTTTACTCACGAAAGTACCCAAGTCTCACGAATTTCATTTGTGAAGGTCCACTCTCACGAAATACCATAAAAACAGTCATGAAAATATCGATACAAACTTGGTGGCAATATACATTCGTGAAGGTCAACTCTCATGAAAATATCAAAGTCTCACGAAATCCATTAGTGAAGGTGTACTCTCAACGAATGCCACAAAAATGCTCATGAAAACACCGATGCATCACATGGTGGCAACAACCTCTCGTGAAGGTTTACTCTCATGAAAATATCAAAGTCTCACGAAATCCATTAGTGAAGGTTTACTCTCACGAATACCACAAAAAACGCTCATGAAAACACCGTTGCATCACATGGTGGCAACAACCTCTCGTGAAGGTTTACTCTCATGAAAATGTCTAAGTCTCACGAAATCCATTAGTGAAGGTTTACTCTCATGAATACCACAAAAACGCTCATGAAAAACACCGATGCAAAGACATGGTGGCAACAACCTCTCGTGAAGGTTTACTCTCACGAAAAATAGCAAAGTCTCACGAAATAAATTCGTGAAGGTTTACTCTCTCGAAATACTATGAAAAACACTCATGAAAATACTGATCAAAAATATGGGTTGTCATTTTTCAACAAAAAAAAATAATTCCATAAATTCTAAAAATTGAAGAATACGAACAAAAGGTTTTTTTCATTTTAATCATGCGGTGAAATTTTGTAACTAGTTTTTCTCCTTCGTACTAACTCCAAATGCGGTGATTCTTTTTCCTAAATGTTTCTAAAATCATGCTCTATCAATTTATTGTGTTCTTATAGATATTATTTCTTTTCATATTTTTATGTGACTTTGTTATATCAATTCAAAATTTGATTTCAAAAAAATGACAAATCCAAGCAACATTTTGAAGGAGTAAAAGATTTTAAGTCGAAAAGTCATGAACACCGGTTGTGCATCTCATCAAGATCTACAATTTGTATTTTGATCATTTTTTTTCATCGGACAAACTCATGATACCATTGTTCATAAAGTTTAGGTATCTCTCCTATAGTTTATGAAACTATGCGGGAGATATCTAAAATTTGTGAACAACATTAACATGACTTTGTCAAATGGAAAAATGACCAAAATACAAATTGTAGATCTTGTTGAGTTGTACACATTTGATGTTCATGACTTTTTCGATGAAGTCATTTCGTTAACCAAAATTTTTGTTTAAAGTTGTCAAAATTTGAAATTCAAAATTTGTATCACTTGAACGAACTCATTTGTAAAAATGACCAATACATTCATGATAGCACACAATATGCTCTACAATTTTGGTGTTTATGACTTTTGCATTTGAAACACTAAAATTGGCTTAAATATAAAGTTTGTGCAAATTGAAATTAAAATTAAAATTTTCGTGAGGATAGACTCTCACGTAAAATTTCTCCAACTCTCACTTAAAACTTGCTCTCTTCATTTTCGTGGGCTGAAACCGCATCCCAACTCTCACGAAAAACTTGCTCTCCTTAATTTTCGTAGGCTGAAAAATTACATTCCCGCCAAAGCCCGCCATGGATTGGCATTGGCGCCTAAGGCAAAAAAAAAGGCCCGGGACAAGTTTTTTTTTTTTCCCCAAAAACACACCAGATGGACACCACCCCAAACCCTATCCTCCCAGACGCGCTCCTCCCGGTCGCTCCCTCCCGACCCGCCGCCCTGTCATCGAACAAAAAGAAAACGCCGCCGCCGCCCCATCCCCGCCCGTCCTAGCCAACAGCCACGCCCCTCTCTCCGGCCGCCGCCCACGCCGCTCTCTCCGTCGCCACCACCCTCTCAGTCGCCCCCCGCCGCCAGCGGGAGGCCCCATGGCCGCGGTGCTTCACTCGCCGGGCGCCCTAGCCAGCAGTGGCGACACCCTCTCCGCCCGGCGCCCCGCCGCCCTCTCAGGTCGCGCCGCTGCTGCCGGCGGGGCCCCTCGTGCTCTGGATCCCGCCTCCACAACCCTCCGTCGAAGCTTTGAGGAGAAGGCAACAGGGTTGAGCTAGATTTGGAGGAGAACCACGGACGCCGAGCGGGGGATTCGTGGTCGTCGATCCGGGCTTCGCTTCAATTCAAAGGTAATAAAGCTTCGATTTCATTCCCCCCATTTTTTGTGCCATGCTCTAAACGTTAGAGGATTATATTGTTTGAGGATTACCATTCAGCTGCTGTGTTTTCTTTCTTCTATTTACGTGAGTATGCAGCAAGACAATCCTGCATTAGTAATACAAATCAATTTGTTCCACGAAGCAAAGCATAGTAATACAAATCAGTTTGTTCCTTCCTGCAAAGAGTTATTTATTACTTCTTGTAGCTATTATTTACTTGACTGTAGTTCTTGTTAGATTATGTATAAACAGAAGTAATTAGTGCGTACCTTTTTTTTTTACAGCTCCGATCCAAGACCGCGCCCTGGATCCGCCTCCACTCTTGAGCTCTGTTGAAGGCTTAAGGTTTAAGGAGTAGAAGGCAGCAGCAAGGTCAAGCTAGTTTGGGGGAGAAGGCAGCAGCAAGGTCAAGCTAGTTTGGGGGAGAAGGCAGCAGCAAGGTCAAGCTAGTTTGGGGGAGAAGGCAGCAGTGACGCCGAACTGAGGATTCAGGGTCGCCGATCTGGGCTTCTGCTTCAATCCAAGTGAGGTAACAAAGTTTCATCTTCCCCCAGTTTTCTGTTGCACTGAACTCAATTGGGATTATATGAATTGTGTTGTGTGTAGTATCAATTTTGCAAGGTCTGTACTAAATCCAAAATTTGGCTCACATCTGAACATAAGTGATGCTATGGTGTGTTCATTATTAATTTACATTGGTCTATATATGCTGAGTATCAAGTTTTCTGTTCGATGGTATGAAAAATAATGTTATTTGTGGCTGGCTGTTCGTTGCTATATATATATATATATATATATTGTTTTTCTTTATTTGATAGCTGTGTGGATTTGTTCTATATCTAAAATTATATATTTTGATAAAATCAGAACAAAGGGAATGGCAGAACGTGACTGGATGTACACTGGTTGGTCTCGTGCACAGCCCCCCTCTAATGATTGGATAGACAATACCAACCAGTTTGGATAGCACTAGATGTTACAGTGTGGGTCTTACAGCTTTGTCTATGCATGTTAGCTACAGTAGGCTATAGCTCTTGATGGAGACTAGATCAATGAGACCTGCTGCTGCTGCTGATTGTTTACTGCTGTGTTGCCACATAAATAGCTGTTGCCTGCTAGCAAGTACTCCATGTATAGGAAGGGAACAGGGCGAAAGCCAGCAGCAGCAAGTACTAGGAGCATGCAATGCTGAATTTGGGGTGGTGAAATTAAAGCAGGTAGCTAGCAGATGTGTAGTGAGAAATGCCCTTCCTCTTCCATCTAGTGTCACATATGTTTCAACTTTGTGTGTATTCTTACAGTAGTGATACTCTACCTTTTGACCTCATTGGTGGTGTCAGATATGTTTCAACTTTGTGTGTATAAATGCATTCGTGTTTTGTTTCAGGCTAACTACAGTGCAAGAACAGAACTACCTGAGAATTCTAAAGATCTAGATGCACAGGCATTGTATGCCATAGAACGTGGAATGGCCCATGGCAGAGTGCCAATAGGTGATGGTTGTGTGGACAAGCAAGCACTTGCAGCAACAGCTAAATCTCGTCGTTCTTCATCAAGAACTGCTACTTATCAAAACATTGTTAGATGAATATGAGCAGTTGCAGGAGAGGAATGATGCCTTGGAACAAACAAATAAGAAATTGAATGAGAATAATGAGATTCTCATTGAGGAAAATGGTGTTAATCGTGCTCTTATGCTGGTAAGGAACCACCTGCTGATCTGATAGATTTGAATAAGTACTGACCATATGCATTTGATTTCACGTGCTTACACATCATAAATTTCAGAAAATTTTTGAAGATCTTGGTACGGAACCACCTGCTGATCTGATGGACCGTTTAGCAAATCTTGAAGCCCGTCGTCATCAGGTAAGTGTGGTTCTATTCACCAAACCAGAGCTTAGTTGGATTTGGATAGCTGATGTGCGGGACACATGCTATCCTCTTGGATTATATGTTTAGCCTATACTAGCAAGTTACCGTTAAACTGTCAATTCATTCAAGTACCATCTGGGATGTTTTTTATTTCCTTTGTTTTTCAAAATACATGTGAATCGGCATGGCTTAGTTCCTGGAGGATTAGGCAGGTCGTTACTGGCAATGAAGATTTTGTGGAACAGAAATATCATTTACCTTGTATATCATGCCCTGGTGTTTGATGGTATGCTATAGAAAATAATGTTATTTGTGGCTGGCTGTTCATTGCTATATATATTGTTCTTGTTTATTTGATAGCTGTGTGAATTTGTTCTATGTCTAAAATCATATATATGTTTAATAAAACCAGAAACAAAGGGAATGGCAGAACGTGGCTGGATAATAAATCCTCATGACACTAGTGTGGGGGCTGATCTAATCTGAGTTATTTGTATGCACAAAAATGTATAATGGCTGATTTGATCTTTTTACTTGAACACTGAAACATTTCAAACACACTTGATCTTTTTTAGGTATCTATATCATCACATGCTGCCACTCATCCTCTTGAAATGCTTAGCGATGCCAATGACATAGTCACTGATGATGATGACTATGACTACAATGAGATGGATGACAGTAACAGCTATGATGATGATGATGACTTTGATGAAGATGATTGTGGTTCTGATGATTCAAGGGGCAGTGAAGATGACATGAGGGGTGGTGAAGATGACATGAGGGGTAGTGAAGATGACATGAGCAACCATGAAGAGGATGGCAGCAATGACAATGGGGACAGTGAGGCTGATATCAGTGATAACCGATGCAATGGATGTGACTGAAACTTGACCATTGCTAACCTTTTGGCTTCTTTTGCTAACCAGCCATGCTTGCACATGCTTTAAACACTTGGATAGAGTAAGTATGTGTATGTGCTGGAACCTTGTCCTTCCTTTGGTGTTGTAGTAATTATGTGTATGTGCCGGAACTTGTAATATTGGAAGGTTAGGACTATGTGTTGAACTTATCATGTTGGATGTCTAAGACATCCTTTTAGTGTAGTGGTTGGACACTTGGATGGAGTTAGAATGTAATGCAATTGGAATCATATATATGCATTATATGCTTGTTGGATTGACATTTGGATCATGTGTGTATTTGAAATTTGGTTTGAGCAGCTCCTGTTATGTAATTTTCATGACAGGCATTGACTCATGAAAATGTACTTTTGTGATGGTGCGGACATATTTTTTGTGATGGTGTGCTCTCATGAAATACTATATTTCCTGTTAAATTTTTAAACTCTCACGAATTTCATTGCATGACGGTGACTCTCATGAAATAATTCCATGACATTGAGCTCTCTCACGAAATACTATAAGTCTCACGAAATAACTTGGTGACGGTTGCCCCTCATTTAAATGTCATAAGTCTCACGAAATAACTTGGTGACGGTGGCCCCTCACGAAATGCCATAAGTCTCATGAAATAACTTCATGACGGTGTCCTCTCACGAAATACTACAAGTCTCACGAAATAATTAACTTGGTGACGGTGGCCTCTCACGAAATGCCATAAGTCTCACGAAATAACTTCGCGAGGGTGGCCTCTCACGAAATATCCAAAAAAACCGCCATGAAAATAGCGATGCAAATCTGACAGCAACAATCTTTTTATGAGAGTGACCGTCACGGTGAACTCTCATGAAATTAATCCGTGTCGGTGAACTCTCACGAAAGTGTGTATTTCATGAGTCTAATATCTTTGTGACAAGTTATTCGTGACGGTGTACTCTCACGCATTATTTTCATGAGAGTAAAACCGTTTTTTCGTGGCGTTTTTTCACTCTCACGAAATCTCCGGTTTACGTGTAGTGCGCAGCAATACCGTAATGTGACCAGAAATCAATTTCCAAAGGTAGCAATTTTAAGAGAACCAACTCTGAAATAATTTCCAAAATTTTGAAAGTTTCTTGCTATTTGCTATTTTTCATTTCCCTGCTACGATATTTTAGAGATGATATACATGTATTTAATAGCAATTAAATATTATTCCATCAACTCGCCATCATCATTAATATATATTTCGTGTGTCAACAAATGTCAATTATTAACTAAATAGAAAATATTGTTCATCATGTATCGTACACATGTGCCAAGTGAAGTTGCATTTCATGCCAAACCCAATCACGAAGATATTTTAATTCGTCTCTCGCCAACTCACCCTCGGGATAGAAGAACTTGCCATCCTGATGAACATTTCACATAGGATGAACAGCCATATATATGTACGTGCAACTGCTTGTAGTATCCTCATCAGTGGGATATTTTCTAGTTTGAGAGATCTTCGGCATCTGCAACTAAAACACAAAATGAGTCAAAGATGCGGCAAGTGATTGATATGTAAGCATGGGTTCATTATGTACCTTCCGGTTCTCGCACAAGTAGTACCCGTAGAGGGCAGTGCTGAGAGGTTGCTTTTCGCACTTTATAATAAAATATAATAATGACGATGCAATGTGTTAGTACCTTTACATGCCACAAGTATGAACTCGTTGATAGTGCCTCCATGATACTAGATTCCGTCTGGATCGGGGATGCCTAGATATGTCATCCTTATGAAGACCAGGCACAACCGTAACCACCTGTACCCTGGTGTAATTGGCCGGAAGAGGATTTCCGTGAAACTGGTGGCCTAGAATTACCTGCTGGTCTGTGGCAACGTCTATTGTCTGGGTACCGGCCCTATTGATCGAAGCATGTAGCAAGCAAGGTGTAGCGGCATTGATCTCTTCAAGTGGATACTTGTTGGCCACCGTAGAGCTGGTGCTGCTTGGATTAATCTAGCCTCCAGTTGGGGGCAGTGGTATCATTTGAGACGGCTATTGTTTTTGCGTCATGTTGTGCATCATTTGTCATTGCTGTTGTTGAGCCATCATGCTGCACACTTGCTACATAATTTGCCAATCTTGATTACCAAACAATTCCATAAAACTTTCATTGACTAACTCCTTGGCTTCTTCTCCAATAGCCTCCTTGTAATAGTTCCAACGTCCTTGCCGAAGCCTTTTTTTTTTCTAGCTGCACACTTGCTACATAATTTGGAGATCTTGATTAGCGAACAATTCCATAAAACTTTCACTGACTAATTCCATGGCCTCTTCTCCGATAGCCTCCTTGTAATAGTTGCGCCTCTTGTAGCTGCCTCACGTCCTTGCCGAAGCCTTCTTTCTAGCCCAATTTTAAGGGAGATGCCTCGGACATAGCCAGGGTGTTCCAGGGTGCCAAGGCTGTAACTAAGGATGTGCTTCTCCAAGTCGGGCTTGAACAAGCATGCCTTTTGCTTTTGTGGTGATTGTTATTATGTTCGAGAACCATTGTATTCAAGCATTGAGCCAGTTGATGCTTGGTTCGTCTAGACCTTCCATTAGGTCCGGTGTCCTACCTGCCATCTATGCTCATTCTTCCATCCTTTTTGGGATTTGGAGTTTGTAAAACCGCCCAATGCCAATGTGGTGGGGTATTTGTTCTTCCTCGTAAGTTCATAATTCACTTCACTAAGACCTTTGAATTCCTTTGTGGTCTTTGTCAAACAAACTCGTCCCATTGGGCTTTCATAATCCTCCCAATTCAGTCCTAGCACACAGTCCCTTTATGGCCACCTCCCTCATCCGGTCCATGTTCTTTCCGACCGGGATATCCAGCAAGCACAGCATATTGGAGATGATATCGTGTCGTGGGAACTTCTGGTTTGCATTCGACGAACTAACATCCCTTGGTCTAGCTGCGTTTGTTCTATTCGGCCAGCCTCTCGCAGCAACTGGGAGCTCAGCTGCACCATCTCGGGGTTGCTGCTCGTCAGAGTTTTACGAATCTCCTCAAAACAGTATACACCAAGCGATATCCCGTTGCATTCCTTATGACCTCATCCATTACCAAGGCAAAAAGATGTGGGTTCAAGGCTGACCCTTGATGTAGTCCTATTTTAATTGGGGAGTAATATGTGTTACCATCATTTGCTTGAACAATGAGGGCAATGTACTTTTTGGGACTTTTACGTTTTGTCCAAAGCCCACATAACATTCCTTGGTATCTTGTCATAAGCCTTCTCCAAGTCAATGAAAATCATGTGTGGGTTTTTCTGCTCCCTAAATCGCTCCATAACTTGTCGTCTCAAGAAAATTGTTTCTATGTTAACCTTTCAGGCATGAACGCGTTGTTCCTCTCAGATGTTGCTCGATATAACTCTATCCCATAGCTTCATAGTATAGCTCATCAACTTAATTCCTCGACAATTAGTACAACTTTGGATATCTCCCTTGTTCTTGTAGATTGGTACCAATATACTTCTCCTCCACTCCTCACGCATCTTGTTCGATCGAAAAATATTGTTGAACAACTTGGTTACCCATACTATAGCTATATCCCTGAGACATCTCCACACCTTGATTGGAAAACCATCAGGGCCCATCACCTTACCTCCTTTCATCCTTTTCAAAGCTTCTCTAACGTCAAATTCTTGGATCCTTCGCACAAAGCTCCTATTGGTATCATCAAACGAGTCATCCAACTGGACAATTGTGTTCTCATTCTCACCATTGAATAGTTTGTCAAAATACTTTTGCCATCTATGTGTGATCTCATTCTCCTTCACCAAGAGTTGCTCCCTCTCATCCTTAGTGCACTTACCTTGGTTCAAATCCCTCATCTTCCTAGCATGAGCCCTAGTCATCCTATAAATAGCCTTCTCTCCATCCTTCGTACTCGGGTGTTGGTAAAGATCCTTGTAGGCATGCCCCTTTGCCTCACTCATAGCTTGTTTTGTGGTCGTCTTTGCCACCTTGCTTCTCTATGTTATCTGCACTCTTGTCATGGTACAAGCGCTTATAGCAATCTTTCTTCTCCTTAGTAATCCTTTGGACATCTTCGTTCCACCACCAAGTGTATTTAGGTTCACATCCACTCCCTTTGGTCACTCCAAACACCTCTGAAGCGACCTTCCGAAGGCATGTTGCCATCTTCTCCCTCATGTTCTTTGCATCGTCTTCTACCTTCCAAGAACCCTCTTTGAGAACCCTTTCTTTGAAGACCTTTGATGTCTTCCTTTCCAATTTCCACCACTTTGTTCTTGCAATCCTGGCTTGTTTATCACTATGAGCATGATCCATAAAGCGAAAGTCAGCCACTGCCAACTTGTGTTGCAAAAACCATACATTCTCTAGGTATGACCAATCCACACATGCTCGTTTATCCCCTCTTCTTGTGAGGACAAAGTCAATCGGCTAGAGTGCTACCGCTATTAAAAGTCACTAAATGGGATTGTCTCTTTCTAAAGGAAGTGTTGGCTATCATCGGACCAAAAGCTATATCAAAGTCAAAAGACTTCCTCCATGTGTCGCCTCGAAGCTGCACCTATTGTACAAGGATGGCCATTAAGATCCTCAATAAAAAAGCTTCTCGCTACTAGGTACAGCTCTAACTAAGCCGTCTAAGTCTTCCCAAAGTTGCCTATTAGCACTCTCATCCTGGCCTACTTGGGGCATACGCACTAATTACGTTTAAGACCATTTGAGGCTCTTATCAATCAGAACACCTACTCCATTTCGATTCTGACTATGGCGATCTTGTCCACCTCCTTTGCCTTGACCCTTCCATTTAATTAGTTTCTTGAACACACAAGATATTTACACACCTCCTAGTCATTGTCTCAACTAACTATCTCAACTTACCAGTAAGGGACCCCTACATTCCAACTACCTAAACAGATCCTAGTTGGCTAGACTAGCTTCCTTACCGTTCGCACCCGTCGAGCCAAGTGCGAAGACCCTTGCTCACTTTTCACCAGATTCAGTGCCGATGTGGCATGCCACGAGGATGCAATAGCCTGATCGTTGCTCACTTAACACCGCCCGGATCACAACACGGCGTGTCAAAGGGGTCACAACCTGTCCTTTACTCATTTAACACCATACGGGTTTCGAGCATGGCACGCCAATAAGAGGGTTACACCCCAGCGGGATTCTCTTGGGTTTCATCTTCGTTTGAGTAGCTAAGTTTGATGTTGGATCGCCAAGCCTAACACAATCCTCCTTTACCAGGGCTTGGGACCTACTATGTTGAGACACCATAATTCAACTAAATATATGGAATTTCGGTGAAAAACACCGTGAGATAAAAAGCTTGACCTTTGCTAATAAACAATGTCCGCATCTTTTCCGGCCATTGTTGTATCAATCACGCAACTAACTCTGCACTACCAACTCCAAACTGTTGGATGTTGTCTTATGGGCTTCTTTGTAATGCCTCTTAGATGCAGTCTTTGATCAATACAAAATTGCGAGGATCACATGATTTAGTTCCATGTGATCCAAGTTCTCGAAAACAAGATCTTGATCTTTCTATCTTTCTCTCTTTTGAAGCACCTTCTTCAATAAATGTGGCGAGAACCTCCTAAATTATATGGCCCACATGCACCTGTCATTGTCTCAACGACCTCGATGGCTATGCATGTGCACCGGATAACTTAAGAAGTCTATCGGGTGTTCTCGGGGAAAAACTGAATCATCCACGTTTGACAACTCATACGGGATCAACAAAGGAGTAACTCTGACATTACAACATTTGTTACAAAAATATAAATTAGAGCGGAAGGATAGTAACATTAATTTACAAAATTTGAGTAAGTTACTTTTGAGTAAACTCAACTTAATTTGAAGGTAGTAGAACTCTGAGGGGGACAACCGGATCATGTCGAGGCCACCAACATAACCTCGGTTAGCAAGACGAGTCAAGACACCAACGGGGGTTAACAAACCCTAAGTACACAATTGTACTCCACAAGACCTACCCGACGAAAAGAAAAGACTCCAAGGATATCTTTGGCTTAAGGGAAGCGGTGGAGCTAGAAAAGGAGAGAGTTTTGCATAAAAGCTTACTACAAGTGGATCCTTACTTTTAGTATTTTAATCAAGTTTTAGCATCAACTTTTGGTGAAGCTTATTATAGTTAGATTTGTACTGTTCTATCTCAATCACTTGTATTTAAGCATCACATCTCATATTCATCTCTTTATCTTTTTCCATAGTCACCATGTTCCATTGTTAACTTCGATGAGTGGTCGTGAGGGTCGAGTATCCATGACTAAGGAGCGGCGGCGATTCAAATCGATTATAATCGGTGGGGATCCCTAACCACACGACATATGCCTATCCGGACCTACATATAACAACCTTCACTCGAATCCTCCAAAACGTGAATGGGTTCGCGCCACCCGAAACCGCAGTACTCCACCACCCTACTCGAGTCACGGCGGTATCGCGAGAGGTGGGTGCACGCATACTCCGCCATCTCTCCACTCCCGGTGCGGTTGTCCTTTCCCATAATGTAATAGCCGAGATATTAGAAACTACTGGAGTATGTGGTTAGTTGCAAAGTCTCGACCACACGGTTGCCTACATTGAGCGGTCCTTAATCGACACAAGGCGGAGCACTACACCGACGATTTCACGGTGCAAGCCACCCGCCCAGGTCTCAATTTAAATATTACCATATTCATCATCATGGCGTTCTCTCTTCCCATAAATAGAGTCGAGCGGAACAAAGATAAAACCTATTTCTCGCAAACGATGAAACCACCATTCGACTTCTACCGAAGCCTAAGCTTTACTAAGCATAAAAGATATCGACCTACTCATACTAGTGGGACATCATCTAGAAATATCGAGAATTCAAGGTAATCATGCGACAACGGTTTTGAGCCAACTCCTACTTACTTAATGCACATTTCACAAGACTTAAGGTATAATAAAGAATTTATAAAACAGAGGAGGGTTTATGCTCGGAGCTTGCTGTGTTGCGAGAGAAAGTCAGAATTTGTAGAAGTCAACTTGGCGCCAACATCATTGGTGGATGATCTTCCTCCAACTTGTCCATCCCGAATCTTCTCCGAGACTCGATCAACACAATTCTTCTCACTCTCGTTTACTACATGTAATAATGATGCATACTTTAACATGATGAAATGCATGTCATGATGCATGATGGATGCATAATAACAATAGTCACTTGAGTATAACTTTACTTCACGATAAAGTTGCAAGCCAACAAAACTAACTTGTAAATATTACTTGTAGAGGAAATATAATTATTTAAAATAACAAACTAAGCATGGTTGTTTCAATCACCAAATGAGTTGCTAAGGACCATTAGGGTTTCATGATCCAAGGACTACAATCAACTGGAAAAAAAAATCAAATAAGACATCACATGCTTAACCCTAATTAACTTATTTAATTAATTAAATAATTAGCATGGAAAAGGTGTTGTAATTAAACATTGTCAAATTAATCCCAAACTTTTGTGGAGATTTCTTACATCATGAAACAGTTATAAAACAATTTTCATAATTTTTGGAAATTTATTTTAGTCTGCAAAAATCATAGAAGTTGCATTTATTAATTAAAAGAGGTAATTTTTAAATCATGCCAAAAAATGTTGATTTTTATCATTTCATAATTTTACTAGGTAGAGCACATCATGAAGAGGCTATACAAGAAATTTTCATGATTTTATCGCACCCCTACAAATTCCTATGGAATTTACAAGATTTAGCACTATTCATAATTATAGAAATTAATAAAACATTTAAAAGGAAAAAGAGGCCTTCGGGCCCAAAGTAGCCCGGCTCGGCCGAGAGGTGTGGGCAGGCCAGCCCGGTGGCCTTGAACAGGTAGGCCCAAGGCGGCTGTTCAGGCCTGGCCTGGTCGGTTTCATAAAAAAGCACCTTGCATTAATACAAAACTACAAAAACGATACAATCCTTTGTTAGACACTATTCCAATGAGTCACGGACTTTTCATCTAGACCCCCTGAAGTTGTTCCTATTCTCGTTTTCTTAGGTCCTTGACGGCTCGAAAGCGAGGCGGCGGGGGCGTTCGGACGGCGATAGAGCTTACCCTTGGAGGCCTCCAGCCCATGAAGGAACACCGAAGTGCTCCCCCGCAACCACGCACACCTATCTAGGGGTTAGGTGACCGGATGAGAGCTTCGGACCCGAGTTCACCCGCGCCCATGGTAGCTAAGTGGAGCCGGGACATGGCGGCGTGGCGTTCGGCCAGCGACGGCGTGGTAGAAGTCAAACAGAGGGCATGGACAGCACAATGGAGCTCACCACGACAATCTAGGCTTGACGGTTGAAGTAGGGCGGCTCAGGCGCGGCTATCCGCGTCGACGGCGAGGATGACGGCGTGAACCGGCAGCGAGGTCGGTGTTCGCCCACGTCTAGGGCTCATTTGTGAAAATGAACGGGCCAATCATGACCATGGCTTCTAGGCGAAGCTAAAACAACAAACGGCAGGGTAATAGGCCAACCAGAGTGGTCTAGCCACGGCGAAGGGCGAGATGGCGGCCATGGCGGTCCGGCGCGATGGAAACGGCGCACGCGACTGCGTTTGGCGAAAGAGGCGAGGCGAGCAGTTGCATGAGATGCGCAAGGTCATGGCGCAGTTACTGGCACGAGCTATTGGATGGAGGAGCAGCGGTTGCGGGCAGATTGCCAGGTGGCCGAGCTCACCGGCGGCAGTGAGGCAGAGAGGGAAAAGGGAGGGCGTCTTCCACGGCGGCGAAAAGCGAGGGCGGCTTCTCCAGCAAGCCAGCGGCCTTGCGAACTTCGTCCACACGACTAGAGATGTGGTTGGTCACGCGAACACGCGAAGGCGCAGCGCCCGGCCACGACGGCGCCGTGAACAGCGAGGGAGGAAAGGGACAGGGTTGGGTACTGTAGCAGTTCCCTCATTTCCTAATTTTCAAAATTACTTTCAAAATTGTATAGAAACTTGAAAAATTCCCAAAATAAAAAGTTGTTCAAAAATAATGAGATCTACAACTTTGATTTTGGGCTCATTGCCAAATTCCAAATAGTTTTGAAATTAGGTTTTCAAATTTTGAATTTAAATTAGGGTTAATAACATAGTTAATTAAAAACTTTGAGAATTAATTAGTGAATAATTATCAGCCAAACATTACAACCAATTACATAGTTACATATTGCAAACATCATACCAATCAACATAACAAAAATTGGATCACTTTTATTCATAAAAAATAATTTATTAAATTCTCCAAAATTGAATTCCAAGACCTAGTCACATATGCAACATATAATTTGAAACATGAAATGCATTTCTATCATGATGCTCAATGATTAGGCACGATGATGATCATGTTTCGGGTTCAGTTAAATTCGTAACACCAGGGTGTTACAATAAAGCTATGAAAACATTCTAAACTAGAGCTTAACAACACTTTTCATCCATACGATCAACCCAATAGCACAAAGCTTGGCACAGATACCTACTGAAAATTAGCATCATGCATACATGAGTTTATGAAATAGCTAGAAACAACATGTAGTACATCAAGCGCTTTTGTTCTTTCTAGTCAGGGATGGGAGCACTTTTTCCATACTATCCACTTTTTTTTTTTATCCAGACTTCATTACAGCATATGTGTTTAAAGTGCCAGCCTTGTCACGGCCAAATTTATATTTCTACAAGGCCATCCAACTAAAGTTACATCATGCTTGAAGCAGTCTCATTCAAAATTAGAAGCAAAAGGTAGCTAGTATTATTACAGATAGTAACAAAAAAAAACACACAAGTACTAACTACAAGCAACTGTTGTCTCTCCCCATGGCCTTGAACCTCTCTGTTCTGAATAACATCTTCAGATTTTCAGCGTAATTCTTGAGTTGTTCTCCTCTTTTTTCTTGTACTGCTCAGAGGTCCAGTACTTGGCAAAGAGGCCCAATCATCCTTGCTGCACCAAAGTTGCCTGCAAATTAAGTACTATGCTTCTATGAGTTCTGTTGTGTGCGCTTGATTGTCTTCGTGGTCCTCATGCTCCTTTACAGCATCCAAATGGGCTTGATCTATCAAATCAGATACTCTTTTCACAAGATCCATCTCCAAATTACGGTCGGCTTTTCTTACATCACCTCGAGTTACTTTGAACACACTCGGCATGCATAATAACAGCAAAGTCTAGATATTCCAAACAAAATACAAGAAGCAAAAGGCTGAATCAAGTTGAGTTGAATTACCCAAAACTCCCCCTTTACTCTTCTAGCATATGTCATTCCAGTTTCATCCTTTTTGCAGTAATAATCATGCCATGACATTGCTACCCGTGTTTCAACAATCCTGCCTTCATCATCACGGATTTTGACCATACTAGGGTATAGCCGTTTGATAATAACTCCAACATGTGAGCCGTACTTATAGCCTTTAGGGTTGTAGTTGACATAGGTGAATTGACTGTAACAAGGAATGTGAGTACGTGACATGTCAGTTTGCATATGTGTAAATTGATCTATAGCAGTTCAATTTAAATTGATTTTGTACTATAAATAGGAGACTTGCTAACAGGTAGCATGTAAGTAGCTGCAACTAATTTTATTTTATTACTAGCAAGATTTGTGGATAGAAAGCACCTCAGGGTGCTTAATATGGTTAGCACTTTCTACCATCCTATAAGAAGCTCGGGCATAGGCAGATGGCTCCTCAAAAATTGGCAATGGATGGCCAGCAACTAGGCCAGCTAACATTTCATCCATGTTGTCAATTTGACCAAATCCCTCATCATGTCTACCTTCACCATGGCTATTAAGTCCCTCGCCATGTGATGTCTATGTTTTATGGTTGTCCTTAAATCCAAACCTACACAAGTGCATCTCTGCTGTAAACCTTTTTATCTTGGCGCCTAACACAGCTTCTACACTTAGCACAAGGACACTTAACGGTGCCATCTTCAACTAAATTAGGTATAGAGAAGGCACCATCCAAGAATTTGTTGGTGTTTTTCAATCCAATCACTAGAGGAGCTTCTCTATGTGACCAACCAATTTACATCCAATTACATTCTTCCACTGTTTCTTTTGACACAAAAGACTGTGGGGAGATCCCCACGTGAAGCATTTTCATTAATTAATTAAAAGTTACAAGGGAATACATACAGAGGATTAATTGAAAGCATCAAGCCAAACACAAAAAAGATGACCTTAAGTCATCTTTGAATCAACAGACTGAATATAACATTGAGATTTAAAATTCGACAACCAAATAGCTGGATTTGGATCCCTTCATTGGAAAACTTTGTCATTGCGAGAAGCTTGCAAAGCTCCCAAGCCACTATCAGAGCTGCCTCAGTGAAGAAAAGGAATGGCATGGGCTGATCGAGCATGGCTAATTCTGTCCAGTAGATTTAAATTTGCATCCCATGTAATACCTATTCGCTGCCAGCAATCTTGAGCAAAGGGACATTCAAAAACAGATGCTCTATTGTTTCCAACGCTCTAGTGTTGCACATGATGCATATTGGGCTGCGTTGCACATGTATATGCCTTCTCTGTAACAGATCTTCCTTTGTGTTGAGTCTATCAACAAAAAGTAGCCAAGCGAAGAATTTGATTCTGGGGGTGCATCTAGACTTCTAGATAATCTTGAAAACCGAGTGTGCATCTACTCCACTGAACACAGATGAGTAGTATTTTTTGGACGTGTATCTACTTCCCCACATAGGTACCCATCTGTCATTGACATCCTGATCATAGTCCATAGACTGCAGTTGCTGTTGCAAGGCTTCAAGTTCCTCGAGGGGCCTCAAGAGAGAGAGGTAGCAAGAAGATGGAATCAAGATCCTCAGCTTGCATGATTTCATAAACTGAAATGCCATCTGATCATGCAAATGAAGCTAGTCTTGGGTATTTATGGGATAGGATTTCATCAGCCCACAAGTCATCAGAAACAGGCAGATTTTCCACTACCTATTTCACATCTAGCTATACTCCTGAATAGCAAGTTCAACCTCAACACATCTTTCCACCAAAAGGATCCCACCTCTCTTGATGCATGTGACACTTTATTTTTTCATAATATTTGTTCCAAATCATCTTAACCCAAGGAATATGCCTTTATCATAGAATTTACTTAGATGGTTCATAAAGTAAAGCATCATTTTGCGACTGAGATTAATGATTCCAAGACCACCCTTGTCCTTGGGCAACATGACGATTGGCCAAGCAAGCAAATGCAACCTTTCTTTTTCTTAGAATTACCTCTCGGAGACATTGCTTTCTAACCACATCCAATGCTCTCAATTACACCTTTAAGCGACTTGATGGTACACATTGCATAAGTGGTGATAGGAGTGATTGCAATTTATCATCTCATCTTCCACTATGAGATAACCATGTTGAAGCTTGGGCAGATAATCTCCCTTTTCAACCCTATCCATCACTAGGGTTAGATCATCAAGTTTTTCGCTTCAAGTGGTGCCCATGGGTAAGCCATGGTATGTGAATGGCATTGTACCAATGTCACATCAAAAGTATTTGCTAAATTGTCATTTTCTCATGTTGAATATTGATGGGGTACATATGTGATTTCTGTAATTTTACCTTCAACCACATTAGTGCAAAGCTGTGAAGTATAGCTTTAAGGAACATTAGCTGCCTAGCATCGGCTTGGAGGAATAAGAGTGTGTCATCGCATCTTTGGATTATAGGAAAATCTTCTCGGTGAGGCAAAGACTTTGCATAAAAAGATTCATGGTGGCAGCCACAGGTAACTATAATACGTAGCAATTCAGCGGCTAGGCCAAATAAAAAGAGGAGATAGGGGTCACCACTTTGCCTCACTTCCTTTTACATTTGAAAGAACTTTCCTAGAACCCCATTTTAGGAGAACAGGTGATGACCACGAAGAAAGGATGGTGTGCATCCATCGAATCCATCTATACGGTAGCCCCAAGTGTGTCATTACTTGTATTATAGTTGAATGCTCAATTGTATCAAAAGCCTTTTTCAAAATCCGGCTTAAGAATGATCACTTCCCTCTTGATTGGCAGCATTGGTGTATATACTCATAACTCAAGCTAAGCAGTCTTGGATTGTCCTTGATCGATAAAACCATATTGGTTACGGTGCACTAATCTTAAGGTGACTATTTGAAGTCATCACGGCCAAGATCTTGGTGATGAGTTGATAAGATGTTCATCAGAGAAATAGGTCGAAATCATTAGCATCTTTGGGCTTTCTTTCTTAGGAACTAATGTGATATATGATTTGTTTATGCATTCAAGTTTACTTGTCCATGGAAGAAGGCCAAACACAAATCATAGAAGTCATTTTAATAAACTGCCAACATTTCTTGAGGAAAAAGACCATTAAAACCATCTAGCCCAAGGGGCCTTATCGATGGCATACGTTTGACAATAGAGTCAATCTCCTCAGCTTGAAATGGAGCAATTAGATTATCTAGATCATCCACTAGCTGAATCAATTGTTGCAAGTCAAAAGCATGGATTTGGAGAAGATGTCTTTGCCCATACGATGTGCGAAGGAGACCAAAGCAAACACGCCTTTCCGGCATGATCCACGAATCAAGCACCTGCTCATTTTTAGGTTGTGAAATGGAATTCCTTACGAGCGAAATGGTGGCCATGCCATGAAAGAACTTTGTACATTCATCTCCAAATTTGATAATGTTCACGGTATATGCATTCACGCCAATAGATGTTTTTATATGTAAGGCGAGGTTTTAAAAATTTGCTTCTTAGCTGCATTTCTTAAGTTGGCCTCGGGGTTATACAACCCTCTCGATCTTCAAAGAATCAAGAAGATTAATAATAGCATTACGGTTGGATATAAGAAGTCTCGGGTTAGAAATATTTTTACTCCAATGTTTCAATCTTGCTCTCAATGCTTTGAGCGTTGAAGGATCTATTTTGCTTTATCCATCGAACGGCGTGAAGAAGACGACAAATTTACCTTTATTTGCATTGAAATCATTACATTACGCCCAATAGTTTTTCAAATTGAAACATCTTTGGCTTTAGGGATCTTGGTACCAATAACAATTTGGCAAGGTAGGTGATCGATGTGATTTTGGCTGAGGTAGGACCTCGGTGTTGGGGGTACTCTAAGGTCGGTTAAATTTGAGGTGAAAAACCAATCGGTTTGCTCAAGTAAAGGGATTTGCTTGCATATTACTCGGTGAATGATCTACCCTTCAAAGGTAACTCCACTAAGCCCGGATGACCAATTGCTTCATTAAAATAAAAGTATCATTTGGATTACCACGGGTACATTCACGATTCTTGAGTGATCGATAGAAGTTAAAATCCCTAGAAAAATCCGGTTGTCATCATCTTCAATTTCATGATTCTGAAACGGTTAATGTACTCTGTCGCTTTAGGCTCTTCATAGGGACTATAGACGTTAATGGATTTTCTAGGTTTCATTATTGTGCAAGGAAGCGGCGAGTGTAATGCCATATTTACGCTTGTTTATCACTATACCCGCGAATGCATTAAATTTCCAAATGACTAAGATACCTCCGGATGCCCCAATTGATGGGATATAGTCATAGTTATCAAATCTTAAATTAGGCAAATTTTTTGACATAGGACATATCAAAGTGTTCTCGTTTCATTTCTGTAGACATATAGCGAACATGCACTTTCTTCAATCTTGTCGAGCGGCATCCCATTTTTGGATGCATTTATTCCATGAATACTCCGGCCGCGAGCGTTCCAATTCACGTGTATTCATTATTGCGGCATAAGTATGGAAGCGAACTAATGCCACTAGGGTCATGGTTCATAAAGTAAGGGACAAGCATGAGAAACATGGTAGAAAAGATCCCAACTATAAATATCCCATAGCGGTGTTAGCATAAAGCGGGGTGAACCCGGATAGATAAGCATAACCGGATGTCATGGGACAAAGAAACACGGGATAGATGTTCATAAGACATGACATAACAACTTGGATCTAACATGGTCTTACCGGTGTCAAAAAGATGAACACAAAGATAAGCTGAAAGAGCGAAGCGATGAGGTTCCTCGGACTTCCTACTCCTGCATTTTATTCTACTTCTTCATCATCAAAAACCTAGGCGGTTGGCACGCAAAAGTGCATCTTAGGTGAGATCACTAGGATTAATTAACCAGCCTTGAAGGGTAGCAATAGAGAGAGGCCGAATTTCACCTATTGCCTCATCAACTTCTCTTGCCCAATTCTTGGAGCGCTTGGATGGCTCTTTGTCGATCGACAGGTAAAAAACCCTCCTTTCGGTTGAGAGTCTTGTGCTTTGCGGCGTCTGGACTTTTGATTTAGGGAGTACAAGAATCATTAAAGCTGAGATTAGTGTAGGAAGAGCCATACCCTTTCTCTTACGCCGAACCGGGCAAATTCAACAAAAGCAATTCTCGATTAGCTCTTCTTTCACAAAGCATAAGTCCTTTTGGTATGAACTTATCCCGTACTCTCTTCTTTGAAATTCAAAATTACTTGGGCGATTCCTCTTCACGGACAAGACCATTCTCATTGATGATCATTAGGGGACACGGCTTTGGTAGTAACATTTTGCACACGGATTCAATCAAAAATGGTAAAGGCTTGCGAGGAAAGCGAGAGCGTAGTATTTGGCGCAAAGAGCCGCGATTTCCATCCATTTTATCGAACATTATCAAGATGACCTCTGCCTCCATTTAGAATGGTGTTGTCAATGAATAATGGCTTCATGAAGATTTTTGAGGGAAGGCGAGCCTCTTTACTGGCGCACAGGAGGTTCTGTGGTGAAATAGAGATGATGGCCGCATTGACTTCTAAGCTGCATTAAAGTGGGCAACTTCTTCATTGAGCCTCGATGATGCATCAATGGAGGAAGAACTATCTTTGACTGCATCACTTCATCAATCTCAATATCGGGGCCATTGGCTCTCGAGAAATCTCATAGGCGATCACGAGAGGTCAAGATCAAGAAAATCTTGGGGAACATCGAGGGGTGCTAGGGAGCACAGGCGCTAGAGCCTGAATAACATGATCATTGTCGGTTGCAAAGACTTGGGGATTCCATGCTAGCCATTCTTCCCCACCCTCGGGTTCTACATCAACCACCATTTCATCATTGGCATCCTCTACATCGGCATCAACATTGTTTCCATCATCGGCATGAAGTATTTGGCCCGAATAGGGTTAAAATGCTGCCGCGGTAGGTGTGGGTTTCCACCAAAAGACACCTAGATTGGCGGTTTGCACCTGTGGCTCATTCTCCCAATTTGGTTCAAGAGGATTGGCACCCATCACAACCGGCCCATGCTACGGATGTGGCTCTCCATCGAAAACTTCATCCTCATGTGTTGGGAAAGCATCGAGGGAAGTGACTATCTAGAATATAGGCTGGCACAGACCCATGATCTTCCCATTCCACCAATGATAGTACCCCTTGACACGATCAAGCTCCTAGGAACTCTGTCAGGGCTTAATAGCAGGGCTTGTACTAGAATACATGAATTGCTATCATCATTTGTACCATTCTAGTAGGCGACCATAGGAGCAACTACGGCCGCGGATATATAGACCTTTTTGGAAATCGGAGGAAAGGCCAAAAACATTAACCAACAAACACGAATGTAGGTGCGGGGATCTGTGATTGATGCCTTCATCATGCGACAATCATTACTACATGATTGTTGCCTAGATTGAAGGAGAACCTTTGACAAGCTTATCTCATTGAGCTACTGTGCGAAGTCACGGTAATCAAGACCCAGCGAGGAGAAAGAGATGTGCAAATTAGGTGTTAACCCTCGATCATGCTCAAGTCACATACCATGTTGAGATGAGGGTGGAGCTGGTTGGTGTGAGTCGGCATGGGCTCAGTGGCGATGGCGTAGTCCTGCGTGCTGCCTTGTAGGTTCACCACCTAGAGCCATCCTTCCATGCGTCGGCGGTTCGACCATGGTTGACGTGAGCCCGCAACCAAAAGCGAGGATTATTTGGGAAATTGGCCATCGGGCTAGGCGATCGTCGGCGAAGGCGTGTCGTCGGAAAGATCGGAGAGGAGATTATGGTTTTACGGTGGTTGCTTTGTGGAAGGCGGTGGAGGCGAGGGTTTTCTTTGGTTTTGTTTGGATGAAGGCGAAGGGCCGGGGCAATGCGGAATTGTAGCAGTGGGTGCAATGGAGTTCCTATTCATGAGTTATGGGAACTTTCGGGGTCGGTGTAGCAGCCGAGGTCGAGGTCATGATTATCGGGCGATATTTCTTTCCCTCTATTAACCAGAATGGCCTGAGTTGGCAGAGCAAATTTGGGCCTCCATTCCAAATGGGTTTTAGCACGTGTACTCATTGCCTTGGGCCTCCATTCCCAAATCGGCTTAGGAGGATTACAGCTAGGACAAAAGCGCTAATGTGGCCCAAAGGCACTGGGCACAATGGATCAGAAAGGAGCGACAGAAGCGTTTTGTGTGTCCCAAATCCATGCAATGGAAGCAAACTAGGGGGCTGGCCCAACTATTTCAAATTTAAATTTGAAGGAGTGGGAGAATCCCGCGCGGGAAGCGGCGTGTCGTCGGCCCTCATTAGTGCCATTGAAACTTGATGATCATTCCTCTTTGTTGAAAAAAAAAGCAACTTTTGAGGTGACGAAAAGATCAAAACTGCTAGAGATCGAGGCCAAAGCAAATAGAGATTTTGGGATCATGCTTGACCTTGCTTTGGGGATTGAACAATCGGATTGCCAAAATAGACTCGCTTGAGTTTTTTCCTTCTTTTCCTCTCTTTTTTGCCGATTTGGATAGGACCTTAGTCCATTCCTTCTCTTGTTGAATTTCCCAATCTCTCTTTTCCTTCTCCCAATGGAGTACCATTATTCCATAAGTGAAAATAAAGATCAAAAGGAGGAGGTGGTAAACGATAAAGATTATAAATGAGGAACCCCACCTCCTTGGAGAACACAGAAAATGAAAGTGGTTGTTGCTAAAATTTAACATGAAAATCTGCAGCACGACCACCCAAACATGATTGCAAGTCAAGACTAACTGAATCTTCAGTTAAGCGAAACAGGAATCTCTGAAAAGTGACCAGGAGGAAGAAAAGATCCATCAGGAGAAGGGAATGGATAGTGTGCGGTGCATTGAAGCGGTGAACTTCATCCTGGAATTCTAGTCCTTGATCAAAGTTGAGAAGATCAACCAGATCCGAGGAGGATCCCATCAGGACGAGCTTCATGGTTGGAGGAGGAGGGTGGAGGTGTATTGGGTGGGTGGAGGGGCGACGAGGGGAGAGCCGCGAGCCATCAGTTCATGCTGTCATATGTTATTAAAGCGTTTGTTATACATTCTTCCACTGTTGGGTTCTGTTCTAAAAAAAGATGACTGATTTTTAGATACAAAATAATTTGGCACGGCAATGAATCATATACCACCACTATTTTCTACAAAGATCAGCTTGTTCACCATGTTGACGTCAACCCATACATAGCAAATGGACTGATTTTCATTTTCCAAAGTTGGGTCACTGTATGGATGGATGAACGCAAAATTGATAGTGATGGCTAGCTTATAGAAGTGAATGCGCTAAAAGTGAATCAAAGATTCTAGATGCATAATTCGATGAAAAGGAAACAAATTCGATGTAGTTCAGGAAACTGTCAGTTGTGATTCAGTTAAGCTTCTGCAGTGGATTTTTGCATTTAGTGAGGAAATCCTACAAAATTGGTACTGAACACTTCCAGCATAGTATACGAAACCTTATTCAGTT
>JADLZK010001449.1:0-61229 GCA_015847255.1 Hyparrhenia diplandra
CGACCACTTGTACCCGCCGTGGTTCGCCAAACAAACTGATCTTGTCAACCGTACCACAAAAACCACTCCAACTGAAAGGCTCACTTAGCTCTAATCATGCGTGTCTCTTCTAAAGCTACTCCTACGTGGCAGTCTAGTCCTAATCATGCCTCATGCCTTAGCGTTCGTTGGTAGCAGGTCAATTACAGATGGCCCCTGCTGTTAGTCTAGCTACATAAATTTGAATCATGCTGGGATTGCACATTGACAAGTTGACTGATGCAAAACGAGGTCTGCAGCTTTTCGTGTGACCAAACTTTTCTGGGATTTGCATTTGTTTGCATGCTGGTGGACAGATGGGACTGCGGGAGAGACGAGCCCCTGACCCTGAGGCGGCGTTAATACTCTGCTCGATCAGTGAGCAGTGACAGTGAGCGCTGCAGCTGCGCCCTGCAGGAAGTTGGATACTAGCAAGCCCCGTGTGGTGTGGACAAACTTCCAAGCATCAGGCATGCCATAATCACCTCCCATGTCGTCCCGAGGACAAAGCCCCAAATCTCGTTGGCACCACGCAGTATGGGGTATGGGTAGAGTGTGACATCCGCATCGGACAAAGGTATAAAATGGCCATCTAGTGCACTGCAGTGCCCATGTATGAATGATGATGTATATCCCCTTTGCATCTACCGCTCCTTCTCAAGGAAGAAAATATGACTGATTACCGTGCCTTAACCTTAACCTCGGAAGCATGCACAAGACGGTGCACTAGATGCTCAGATCACGGAAGCGATTGTACGAATTCGATCGTCACGAAACAAGCTCCACTGCTCGAAGCAGGTAGTAAAGTTTGCAGGTTTATACGTGCCTGATTTTACCGAGTTGACAGAGTACTCATGAACAAATCCAGAATAATTGAGAGGCAGGAGCGGTTGTTCGCTTTTGCATTTGCCCTCTGGTTCTATTCTTCTTCTTAATGAAATACACTAGGAAAAAAAGCATTGAGAGGTTGTTGCATCGGAACTCAGGAGCGGTCTCAACTAGACTTCTCCACAGGAGCGGTAGCATCGAAATTCAGGTCGTCCAGAGGTTGGCGGCCGAAGTATATAATTTGGCGACCAACCAAATCTAGGCCACCGCAACTGATGAGCATGGTAATGGACGCCAGACAAAACAAGTTTAGAGCCCGAGTGCCCTGACTTGGTGCAACTCTGCCATCCATATACCAATCAAGTGTCAGCATCCGGATCGATACGGCTGGTGGCCGCACATCACTGGCCTAGCCCATCCAACTGCGACGACTCCGCGATGCCGCCGGCCGGACGCCGGATCGGACTCCGGAGGCAGGACACGGACACGGACACGGCACACGCCCGCGACAAACCGTCCAAATCAGCATCAGCCGGTGCCGGTGCCCGTGCCTCTGGTTCTGAAAAAGTTACCTCGAAAGGATGATGCCGTCCGTAGGTGGAAACGAAGCGAGGACAGATAGAAAGACGGAGGCTGGACGCCACCGGAGCTCGACAGACAGACAGCGAGACGGCACGGTGGTTTTTGCGGGGTTTCGAAGGGATCACGGGGAGTGGAGTGGTGTGGGGTAGCACATGAGCTGAATACAAAGCCGACGGCGACGCCCGCACATCATCGAATAGAAAAAAAGGGCTGATTCTCCGAGTTCCTTTGATTTCACGTATGCGCTACTATTTTTCTAGTGATGATGCTACTACGCTAGCTGTAGCTGTACCGGCCACCCACCGGTGGGCGATTCCACGCCGCGCACAGTGCTGCTGGCGGCGCTACTGGAATGATGCTATTTCATGGACTTCTATAGGTGCATCCTTGAGGCGATGACTTCAGCTGTCTGTAATTGCCGACGTGAGAGATGCGTGTGGCCACATGCAACAAAAGCAGCATGTACGAGCACACACCCTGTGTGCTAAATTAGTTCACCTATCAATCAATTTATTTATTTATCATAGGATCGGCATCGGACCCATAGTCCATAAAGGTGTTTATGGCAAAAATTCTCTAGTGTTTTGTTTTAAAAATGGGCATTGTCCGCAGTGGAATTCAGAAGTCATGAGCAGGACGTGGTGAGCAGATGTGACGGGGAGACGAGGTGTTTAGCTGCTAGAACCGTTGGCACTTCACCTTAGGCCTTAGGGCCATACATTTTAGAACTTGGATTAGTTTATTTTCACGATTAAAAAAAGAAAATGAGAAATATTTCTACATTTTAAAGCAGGTGTTAGACAAGGATCAAGTTGGTAAGTTTTTTTGTCGGCAAGTAATAGTTAGAATTCATTTAGGCTTGAAATGTCATGGAGTAAATAAGTATGTCAAGCTTCTCTCAAAACATAGTAAAGTGTGGTTTAAATTTTCAGCCACATTTTCTTTTCTTGCCACACTTATCTAAGGGCCTATTTGATGGATCAGTATTAACTGTTATCCCTTGCCTGTTTGGATCCTTAACTAAAAAAATAACTATAGGACAAACATATCATTCCTCCTACCTTTTCTCACTTACCAAGCTATTGATAAAATAGAGGATAGAGACGACTTTTTGATATTTGTATCATTTTTAATCCTTGTTAAATGAGTTTAGAACTAGTGAACTAACAACTAGTTGGAACTTTGGCTAAACTTTAGCCCACCCATTAGCTCTTTTGTGTGGATCCTCAAGGGTTAAAATCTAGCAACTAGTTGTTAGCATATGAAATCCATACATGTCCTAAGGTTAATAATTACGACAAATTATGGATGGCAATCAAACAACATTGAAGAGACTAATCTATACATGAATTCATAGATGTTTTATTGTTGTGAATAAATGTAGAACACAGTCAATGTGAATTGGCTATATTAGTATTACTACAACAAAAATGCATCGTGAGAAGACTGGCTATCATCCAACTAAGGGTATTTTTGGCAAAATTCATAGGATGGTCATTGCTAACTCTAGAAATTCATAGCACATTGGCACCATATCTTTTTGGGCACACTCAACCCATCTGGTTGAGCAACTTTCTGATCATTTTGGATTAAATTTATTTAATCTGGTAAAGCCAAAAATAATGTATGGGTCTTAATAGTATATCAATGCCAAATAGGTTGTATTCACGAGAACTAGCAGTTATCTGAGTTTAAGATCTATTTGGAACACATGAATTTCAGTGAAGCCTAAAACAATATATGTGTCTCATTAGTAGAGCAATGCAAAATAGGCTGTATCACGAGAACTAGCAATTATCTAAGTTTAGGGCCAGTTTGGAGCACATGAACTTTGCTAAAATTATACAAGAATTTCATAGCAATCAGTTGTTTATAAAAAAAACACAGTGAACACAAAAAGCTCTATGTTCTAGAAAGAAAGAGTGTTATTATGAGGTTCCTGCTAGTAAATCTTTCTTTAGCTTGATTAGGTTTGTCTAAAAAATTAGCGACATTTGTATCTTTAACTAAGGTTATTCTAAAAAAACATATTTCAACATTTTATCCAATGATACTAATTGTTCACCATAAATATCATTTTTTTCTCACAAATTAGTCCCTAGATTATCTCCAGAACAGTTGCAATCATTCCTCTACCAGATTTTGATTAATATATGCTTCCCCTAGCAGTAGCTGCGGCTAGCAGCGCAACACTATCCTGGTTGTCTTTCAGCCTGCTGACAGCGAAGCACTCATGCGTGCGACAGCGAGAGCAGCCGCTTCTCTGCACAGTACGAGTACACAGCAGCACTGGCAGAAGGGCATTTCAAAATATTTTTAAAACCTGCGGAACAAATTAAAAAACGAACCGGTAGAACCCAAACCAAATCTTTGTATTTTACACGTCGCTTTTCCCCTCCTTTTTTCCCCCACAAACACAAAAAAACCACTATCTCCCCCAACTTCACCTGCTTCCTTGGCTTCCCTTCATCCCCACTCCACCAAACCCCTCGCGTCGCTGGGGCTGGGAGCAGAGCAGAGCACAGCGGAGCAGAAGGTGGCGAGTGGAAGCAAATGGCCAATGAGTGGCGGTGGTGGTGGTGGTAGCATCCTCCTCGCCTTTTCTCCCCGCCTCCCGCGCTCTGGTTGTTGCAGCGAGTGGGAGCGGGAGCGGGAGGACTCGTGCTGCCTCCGTCGCTTCGGGCACGCCTCCCTCGCCCGGATCTGGGCCGCGCGCGCGAGATCCTGAGCTCCGGGTTGGAGAGCCCCGTGCTCCGGGTGGGAATTTCTTCGGTCGGTTGATGCGTGTTGGTTGCGCTGAACTATAGTGCTGATTCGCGCCTAACTGGTGTGCTGGTTGAATGGCAGCTCAGGCGACGGCGATGGAGCCCGCGGTGGCTACAGCGGGCGAAGGGCAGAGGTTCAAGCGATTCCGCGGCAGGCGTGGTCGGGGAACCTCGAACTGGATCCTCTGGTACGTCTCGCTAGCTCCGTGCTTGTCCGTGCTTGTGGCCCGGGGTGACTGATTTGATGGTTCCGGTGTGATTCTATTGGTTATTTGGGGGATTGCTGTGTTGTTGTGTAGTCAATGTAGTGTTGAGGGAAGCCCGAGGTGTTTGAAATGTGGTAGAATGGTGTTCGGGATCTCAATGTCATGCTGCTTGGTGGCTAGGGTTTTGGGGTTTCTGAATGCGTTAATGCTATGGTGAGAGCACAGGAGTGTAAACTGATGTCAGTGACGCTTAGTGGTGCAGTGCCACAAGTATCGCATTGTTGAGGATTTGAGGTGAAACCTGCATTGTGCTGCACAAGAACCTTCGAATTGCTTGGAGTCTTCAGTTACGTTATCCATGTTGGATAAATAACAGCTTTATATGTTCGGTACTCAAAGGGTATTTTATTATTTTTTGGATTGCCACTATTCGGGCAGTATTTTCTACATACTGGATCATTTTGGCATGAAAACAGAGGGCTACACCATGCCTTATTATTTTTTTTTCTCTTGCTTTGTTGTGAGCATGGCATTTTGTGATAGAATTATCCAACCTTTTCAAAAGTTACTTGGCGTTATGGATTGTGCTCGGGCATGTTTGGACCAGGATCGTCGAGGTAATGCTGAGGCAGCCTCGGTGATTTTAAAAGAAGTTATTATTGCCTGTGTATTCGTTTAGTCGATTCTGCCTCTAGTAAATATTTTTTTCCTTTTTTATTTATAGCTCCAAAATCAAGTAATGATGCCTGATTTTAAGAGTTTCAGGTGATGTCAAGATATCTTTTCATCTGAAAAACTAAGTGCCTTTTCTATTTTCAGCTTAACGAAAGCTTAGATCAGTGGCCACATCTAAATGAGCTGGTACAGTGCTACAAGGCTGATTTTGTGAAGGATGACTGCAAATATGGACGCTATGAGAGTGTTGCACCACCATCTTTCCAAAATCAGATTTTTGAGGGACCTGATACTGACATAGAAACAGGTAACCCATCTTCCTTGCTGCTAAGTGCCTGTATTAGTTTCACATGTATCTTGGAAAACTTTTATATTCTTGTCCGTGTCACAGAATTACAGCTTTGCAACGCAAGGCATTCCAAGCCTGAAGATGCTACTGAAGATGATACGCCAAGCACCTCAGGGAGGCAAATATATGAAGCTGAATCATCTGCTTCATCTTCAAAAGTGGTAAGGGCATCCTCTCTTTCTGTACTGGATAGTGGATAGATTTGTTCTTTGCTTCCCATATTTTCTGTTGTGCTGGCCTATAATCTGCAATTAATCTTAGTGCTTTTATAGTGGGCTATTGAGATTGGATAAGAACTATTTCATGCTTGATTCTTTATGTATTTTTTGTCTGTGATCCTTCGCAGATCCAATCATCTTCAGTACCTTTTCCATCACTTTCTGATTTCCTTTGCTTCCCATGCAAACAATTTCTATCAATGGAAGTAAAACCATTTTAAGCCTTTTTGAACTAACACGCCGTGGGTTTTTATTTTCTAAAGCTCACGCGACATTTTTTCCTCCAAGTTATTGCAATCAGTATCAATTCTCATTCTCATCTTGATGTTGGGCATTAACAGTATCTTTATCATTTTGTGTTTTCTCAGCACTGTAGTCTGTCACCACTGCCAGCATATGAGCCTGCATTTGATTGGGAGAATGAGAGGTCTTTGATATTTGGCCAAAGGGTGCCAGAAAGTATACCTGCAATAAGCAACAGGTTGCTTCAGCCCACAGACTGAAACAATGCATCCATCATTTCTTTCTCCCCACCCATGCCCTTCTTCTGGTGCTCTGATCAATGCTTATTAGTTAATCCCGTTTTAATAATTATTCTGTACTGATTGCAGTGGCTTGAAGATAACTGTCAAGGTACTATCTTTGTCATTCCAAGCTGGATTAGTCGGTGAGCAAAACTAGAGCATTTTGTGATTGCTTATTAACTTCTTTCATTTAATGTATCTCATTTACACTCGACAGCACAATCTTAACCTTTTGTTTTCATGATCTATCATGTGTGTGCAGAACCTTTCAGTGGAACGATTTGCTTGTATAACAGAGATAGAAGAGAAAAGCTGTCAGAAGACTTCTATTTTCATATACTTCCAACAGATATGCAGGATGTAAGCTCAGTGCAAGTTGCTCTCTTCTTGTTGTTGTTTCATATCTACATTTATAGAATTTTGTAGCATGTTAACCATGTTAAGTTTCCACTTCAACAAATTTCTATTCTTACTGATCTTTTAACTTCCTCTGGACTTAACAGGCTCAGGGTTCCTTGGATCGTCGAGGCGTTTTTTCATTGGATGCAGCTTCACCATCAGTCTGCCTTTTGATTCAATTGGAAAAGGCTGCTACTGAAGAAGGGGGAGTAACACCTTCTGTTTATTCTCGTAAAGAGCCTGTAAGTTAAAAAAGTATTCTTCATTGTAATATTAGTGGTGTGCTTCCTACATCGATTGTGTGTTCTCATATTATTCCTGTACTCATTTTTTGTGTCAGGTGCACTTAGCCGAGAAAGAGAAGCAAAAGCTGCAAGTATGGTCTCGAATCATGCCTTATAAAGAGTCATTTGCATGGGCCATGATTCCTCTGTTTGAAGGTAACCATGCGGGTGGTCTTAGTGATGCTGCTTCTCCTAGCAGTCCTTTAGCACCAAGTTTATCAGGATCAAGTTCTCAAGATAGTATTGTGGACCCTATTTCAAAGCTCACTTTAGATGGAAAAGTCAACCATTACTCAAGTGGAAGCTCAGTTATTGTAGAGATATCAAACCTAAACAAAGTGAAGGAAAGCTATATAGAGGACTCCCTCCATGTAAGAAGTATCAGCGCCGCACATTCAGTTAATATTTGTAATTTGGTATGCTAAATATTTATAACTTTTGTCTCCTATAGGATCCAAAACGGAAAGTACATAAACCAGTGAAAGGTGTATTGAGATTAGAAGTGGAAAAACTTCATGTTGGTCGCGAACGATATGGATAACGCTTCTGAAGGTGGAAGCATGGCCAATGATTTGAATGATGCTGGTGACATCAATAATGGCAGAAGCAACAGAAGTAGCTTTGATGGGATTCGCAGTTCTGTGAATTCTATTGCCATTGGCCAGAAAGATGCTCATCACAATGGACACATTTCTAATGCTGAGAATGGTGACAATGTAAGTGACTGGGTACTGGTCATATAGGATAGCACTTACTTTTCTGTTTATCTGTGATACATTCTTGTGTTTTTCATGCTATTCTGCTAAGAGGAGATGCACTCTCTTATTGCAGTTTCATGCTTTTGACTTTCGGATGCTGACCCGAAGTGAGCCATTTTCACAACTTTTTCATTGCCTCTATGTGTACCCGTTGACTGTTAGCTTGAGCCGCAAAAGAAACCTGTTTGTTAGAGTGGAACTGAGAAAGGACGATTCTGACATCCGAAAGCCTCCATTAGAGGTTTGCTTGCTGAATTATTTGTCCTCCTGTTTAATGTTTGTGTCTAGTCAAACATCCTTATCCTTTAGAGATGTGGACTTCCAGGCTGTTCATCCTAGGGAGCGGAATACAATGCTACAGAAGTGGGGCCATACACAGATTGCTGTTGGAACAAGAATGGCTTCCTACCATGATGAAGTTAAAATCAGCCTACCTGCTCTTTTGACACCCCAGCATCATCTTGTGTTCACATTTTTCCATGTAGATCTCCAAATGAAACTTGAAGCAATTGAAACCAGTATGCATCATGTTCCTTATTAGTATGATTATGCCGAGTTGTTTAGTTCGCTCATGTCTGACATGTTCTTTATTTGTTCAGGTGATCGTTGGGTATTCCGTACTTCCACTGTCAACACATATTCAGTATGCATCATCTACCCAATTGTTTTTCAGTGTAGTAGTAACGATTCTTCATATTTGGTGTATGAGTGAAGTGTACCAATGGTCCCTAAACTTATTTCGGGTTTCGGATGTCCCTTAGGTCTGCAGTTCCATGTCTCTGAACTTGGCTAAGTACTACCCCTGTCCCCCAAAAAAATATGTAAATCTCAAGTATTGAGGCCAGATTAGTGTGGAAATTATGCTTGTGCCCCTCCCACGTGCTGGTTTACAGAAGCAATAGTTGTATTGGGATAGTTCCACACAAGTTAAGAATATTATTGTACCCATCAGGCAAACAACCGTAGGCATGTGGATGAGAATGACCATGGAGATGGATGGATAGGGATGCTGGGCGGTGGGTGCATTTGGTGTCTTAATTTTTTTTTGACAGATGGATTCTACATTTTAAAAGCTGGTGTCTACAGTACTACGTTTACATTCTTTTCGGGACAAGTTTTGAACCTCAGGATTCTTCTTTCTGTGACGGAGCCACAGAGGGAGTATTTCACTTGAGGTTCAAAACCTCCCTGATTAGTGTTAATCTGTCTACTTGGATCTACCTGGCATCCAGAAGATGTAACTCCTCTCTGGCAGGTGTTGCTCAATCTGTGGGATAGGAGGAAGAATAGGATTGAGAAACAAGAGAGTGGACTCACCACCACACGGGCAGTTACAGATTGATTAACAAAATTTTGGCCTTGAGGAGAAACTAGAGAGAGATGGACTCACCACTACATGGGCAGTTACAGATTGATTAGCAAAATTTTGGCCCCCCAGTAACTCAATTAGCAAGTTCATGGTGTTGACATAAAACTGCAGATTAGTAGGTTGCAGACCTAGGTGACAAGTCGTTAAAAGTTTAGGGACCGCTGATGCACTTTACTCTTTATGCATAATGGTATACTATTACTGTTCAAACTTTCTGAAGTTAAGGAAACAACATCTATGTAGGATCTGAGTGTGTATCATTGATCTTATATCTGATTCATGACTTAATTCCAGTATGTAAAGAAACCACGGTGAATTTTGGATCAGCAACAGTACTTAGATATGCTTTATACTAACAGAGCACTGCAGTGATACATGATTTACTAATATGTATGTGTATCGTATTATCGTATGCCACCTTTTTTTACTATGTTAAAAGAAAGTTGTGGACAAGCAATAGTGAATTGGAACTGATACACTTTCTGCATCTAATAGGTTACTTTCAGATGTGTCCTTGCCAATTTTGAGAGAGCTCGTTCCACATTACCTGCAGGAAAGTGGAAAGGTTTGCTTTTTGATTTTGTGTTTCTCAGTACCACCTTGATTGCAGAAATTTCATCTATGGAAGTATATCTGTGGTAAGATTCTTCTCTAATTTTTTATTTTTATACAGGAGAGAATGGACTATCTGGAAGATGGAAAAACTGTTTTCAGGTTGCGTTTAAGGCTCTGCTCTTCACTGTTCCCAGTTAATGAAAGGATAAGGGACTTTTTTGTTGAGTATGACCGCCATACTCTACATACAAGTCCCCCATGGGGTTCTGAGCTTCTTGAGGTAACTATTCTGCTTCTGGATGTGGAGGATTGATGTTTTTTTTGCTAATACAGAAGCTAGAGTTTTTCTTTTGTGGTTAGCAGATGTTTTATCTTATGTGCTTTTATTTCTAGAAGTAGCCAAATATAATCAAGTTGTCGAAGACAGTGGAACCTATCTTTTCCTTTTTTTCCTAATCCCAATTTTCTTTATGAAAGATGGCTGCTAAATTTCCTTTGTAATTTATTTTCCTCAAGATTTGCTTTCTTGTATTGCTTTTGCATAACCTTCCATGTTAAAGGTACTTTCGCAGTAGATACCAGTGCTATACACTGACTGATTTTTTGGATGAAACTTTGCAGGCCATAAATAGTTTGAAAAACGTTGAATCTACTGCATTATTACAATTTCTGCAACCGATACTTAACATGCTGCTTCATCTTATTGGCGATGGCGGTGAGACCCTTCAGGTTGTTAGTTTGTTACAAGCTCCTCTTGTGCATAGTTATTTTACACAAATTTTTTTGACGTGCATATTTGTAACAGAATATACTCCGTCATATATATTTACACTTAGTATTCTATGTTAAGGGTATTAATGGCTACAGCATTGCTGTTTTGCAGGTTGCTGCATTTCGAGCTATGGTTAACATTTTAACCCGGTAATTTTAAGTTTTCTTGTTTTATTTAAATTACTGCTACAATTTTTATTATGCTAGTTTCCTTATTAAGTACTCCCTCCGTTCTGAATTGCAAGTTGTTCTGGCTTTTCTAGATACATAGCTTTTACTACACATCTTGACATGATGCATATCTATAGGCACATAGCAAAAATTATGTACCTAGAAAAGGCAGAACGACTTACAATTTGGAACGGAGGGAGTACTAGGCTACTAGCAATCCGGGCGGATTGAACTTGAATTCGTATTCTCTAACATCTAGAAGACCAACTATTTGCTGGAGGAGAGAAAACCAAGCCTTTGGATCAAGGGTGTCATTTTACTGAAAACCTCATATTATGTAAAATATATTATCTTCTTATGGACTGTAGTTACTAAAGGGGTGTTAAATACCAGAATGCTGTTAACATGGGTAAACTGTTAACATGGCCTGTACGTGTTAAATATTGGAGTGCTTCATTGGTCTTATGAATGGATACGAATATTGGCTCTAATTAAATTAATTCTAACTCTACCAATATTCACTCTAGCTCATTTAGATTTCACTTGCAAGCTGCAATTTAGATGTGAGAGGTTGTTAAGCTTTGACAGTATGGTGTATAGTTGTCTTTTGAGGCTTATTGGACAAGAATGTGGTAGCACTGTCCTATTAAGTCTCAATTTATGGGATCCAGTTATCTAAGAATACTTTGTGGTTCTTTTTCTATAGCATCCATCTTCCAGTATCAATCTGCAACAGTAAATAGGGAAACTGTTAATTTTTGGTTTGCCAACAGCTCAGCACTCACGAGTTAGGATCACACTTATATCTTAAATTGAATTACAGATGATGCATGTCTCTTGCAGTGTGCAGCAGGAGTCATCAGATGGGGCTGAGAGAAATAGATTCCTTATTAATTATGTTGATTTTGCTTTCGATGACTTCGGTGATCGGCAAGCACCTGTATATCCTGGTCTGTCTACTGTTTGGGGAAGTCTGGCTCGGAGTAAGGTTAGCCTGGATTCTCTGGTTTGAGCTATCTGTTATTATGTTTGTTGAACTTGGTCTATCACTAATACATCTTTTACTTCCTATATCCTTGTTAATAGTAGCTGTTGCTTTTGATCTCTATCCATGTTTAAATTGTATCTGCTGCATAGAAGACCCTTACAGTGACATCTTTCATATTACTTTTAAAATATCTCATATGTTGAATGCTGCCATGTTGCCACACCATTGTGTGACCACCCTGTATTTTGTAACTTATGAAGTCTCGAAATTCACATTGTTTTGATTTTTCAAATCAAAAGGGCTACAAGTAAAAGGGCAAACTGGGGTTAGACCATGTTTGCAATTTCTCTATTATTTACAGTCTTTACTCTGGATGACCAAGAGGCATCTATGCTTTTCAGTCTACTTTGTTTTTTGAAACATAATTACATTCTTCTACTGCTCTCACTGTTTACTCTTTTGGCTTTTAGGCAAAAGGTTATAGAGTTGGTCCTGTGTATGATGACGTGTTGGCAATGGCTTGGTTTTTTCTGGAGCTTATTGTAAAATCAATGGGATTGGAACAAAGTCGTCTCTTCTACCACAACCTTCCACTAGGTAGAATAACCTGAATGTTTAGTAACTTTTTTCCTACATGTATATGTAGTTCTAGAATAATTGATTGTTTTCTGCCATGCTCTAGGTGAAGATGTCCCACCGCTCCAATTGAAAGAAGGTGTCTTTAGGTGCATCATGCAGCTCTTTGATTGCCTTCTAACTGAGGTTCACGAGCGCTGTAAAAAGGGTTTAAGCTTGGCAAAACGCTTGAACAGCACGCTTGCTTTCTTTTGCTATGATCTTTTATCAATTATTGAGCCTCGCCAAGTTTTTGAGCTGGTAAGTTAGGACATAATTTAAAGTGTGCTTTCTGCCTGGTTCTTTATCTATAATTATGTTTTTGAATTCTCAGAATGTCCCTGAATTGCAAAAAGCACTGATGCTTTGCCACAAGAGAGTTTCTGGGCACAGTGATTTATGTGGTGCTAAAAACAAATGTATCTGTTTTTCAGGTTTCGTTGTACATGGACAAGTTTGCAGGAGTTTGTCAATCAGTCCTTCATGACTGCAAATTGACATTCCTGCAGATAATATGCGACCATGATCTATTCGTTGAGATGCCTGGACGGGATCCCTCTGATAGGTAGTTTGTTGAAATATTGCATTTGCAGGCAGTTGTTGAGTGTTGACAATGCTTATATGTTCTCCATATTTTCTTGTGGATGTAAATTTTTGAACTGTCTTGCTAGTGAAGTTACTCTATTGATTCTACGCTTACAAGTTTGACACTATACCATATTTCTTTTCATAGACCACTAATTATTTTTTTGAGCAGTAATTCTATTAAGATTTTAAACTTACTAGTCAATCTGAAGTATTGCACTTGAATCACCCAACCTGTGTCTCTTGTTTTATGATTTTAAACTAAACATGCATAAATATGTTGACTTTGTCCTGTCCAAGATGCCATCCTAAAAGGCATACATTCAAACCAAACTTTTAAAGCTGACCGCAATCTTACATTGAGGTTTTTAGATCCTTCGCATGAGAATGATACTACTTGATTAATCAGAAGTATCATTGTATCTTTATCATATGATACAAGTAATGGTAAATGGTTGCATAATTGATCTGTTAGTGTATATGTGTAGGCCCATGAGGCTAGGCCCATGAGGCCCATGTATAGCAACTATATTGCCCACCCTTCTAGGGTTTTGGAAGAATACGAGACAAGATATTCTGTCTTAACATGGTATCGCCCTAAGGAACCGATCCTCCCCGTTCCTCTTCTTCCCTGTCCCCGCCATCATCGATGGCTTTTGCCAGCCGGCGCCGCCGCTCCACGGCGAGCCGCCCCCCTCCTTCCTCTCCCCTCCTCTTTCCCCTTCCTCTCCTATCCGATCGGCCTTTGGATCGGGGCGGTGCGCGCTGGCAGTTCACGGCGCAAGGGCACCTCGGCCCGGCGCCCCATGGCAGACGTCGTCGCGGGATGGAGTCCCGCCCGCCGCCCCGTCATCCTCCTCTCGACGCGCTGCCCCGTCATCCTCCTCTCGACGCCCGCCGCCCGCCCGATCCGACCAGCCCGACCGCCTCGGACCTCGTCACCTCCGGGCCGCCGGCTGGCCGCCGGCCGGCAGCCGCCGGGCCGCCGCCGCCGAGGGCCGGCGGGGCTCTTCTCCCGGGCGCGGGGCCCCGGGTCGAGCACCGCCGTGGAGGTGGAGGGCCTTGGTCCCGCCGCCCCAGCCCCCCGCCTCCCTCCCCCCCAGTCCAT
The DNA here is from genome assembly GCA_015847255.1 of Hyparrhenia diplandra. Taxonomy (NCBI): domain Eukaryota; kingdom Viridiplantae; phylum Streptophyta; class Magnoliopsida; order Poales; family Poaceae; genus Hyparrhenia; species Hyparrhenia diplandra. The sequence continues at coordinate 13,769 of JADLZK010001449.1, forward strand.
CCCACCACCGCAGCCCCGCCTCTCGCTACCCGGCCATGGTGCGGGGCTCGGTGGCGCCCGGGTGCGGGTCTCGCCGCGCCTCGGCCATCACTACGGCCCTGGTGGGCGTCTTGGGATGCACCCGAGGGATGCGCCGCTCACCATGGCAAGACTTCGCTAACAAGGGTGTCGCCGATGGTGCCCCGGACCCAACGCGGAGCTTGCCCTGCCCCTCTCGGGCGCAAAGGTTCGGGCCGAGGCGCGAGGGCGTGTCAAGGCCGCCGCCCTCGCTGGGAGCGAGCGCGACGCCGCCGAGACTCTCACTCGCCAGGTGGCCGAGGCGGAGCGGTTCCCGCCGGGTCCCTCCGTCCCCACCCCTCTTCGCGGAGCACGGTGCCACCTCTTCCTCCTGGCCGGCACCCGCTCCGGCCTCTCCACCGCGCGCCGACCCGACCGATCCCATGGTCGCCTACCGCACCTCCGGCCGCCGCCATCACGAACGTCAAGAACCCGGGTCACCGGCCATGCTCGACTCCACGCACACCTCCCACGCCGTTGGCGTGATCGGATGCTCCGGGCGCTCCACCGCTACGCCATCGACGACCACGCCCGCTTCGACACACCCGCGGCGCAGATGCGGCGCGGGTACCGCCGACGCCGTGACCGGCTCCCGATCGTTGGGACCATCTCCTCGATATCCGTGACACCGTCCGAGGTCGCGTGAGCCATCGCCGCGCCACTATCGGGCTCGCCATCGAGGGCCACTTCCACAAAGAACGCCGGAGGCCCGTGCCCTCACCCTCGAGGCCGACTTCCGCACTTCTCGCCCGGGGGACCTCGCGCTAGCGACTCATCGCCGGCAGATGAAGGTCAAGGCCGTCGCCGCTCGCCGTGACATTGGGTACCCGTTGGAGGATCGCCACCGTACTCAACCCATCTTGGGGCCTCAATGGCCGGTTCGCGACCGAGAGCCGGATCACCCGTCTGACGCCGTTCCCCACCTTCCCGCAGTTCGGATGACCTCGTGCTTGAGGAGCCCGGATGGGGCCGTCGCCACATGCCCCCGCCCGCCCCCGCCCCCGCCCCGGGCCGTCGCGCCCCTACTCTCCGTTGCCAAGGCCGCCCGCCCCTCCCGGCCAAGCGTGGAGGTGGTGGCCGCATGAAGTCGCCGTCGCGGCCGTGGTGGCCGGTGGTGGAGCCGACGCGTGCGGGCGGAGGCGAGCCGGGGCCGGTCGTGGCGGACCCACTCCACCGCTTGCTCCACTTCCAGTTCCGGCGGTGCGCCCCCGTCCCTCCTTCACCAACCCATGGACGGGCGCATCTCCATGTGGCCGTTCCTCGGCGGGGGCGGGCGGGACCACTCGACCTCCACTCCAGCGGCCGCCATGTACTCCACCATGGCTCCTCTACCGCCGACACAGGCTCCTCCTCCGCCTAGCCCGTCCCGGCGGGGAGGGTGGAATCGGCGGAGCTCGCTCGCCCAAAGACCATGGGGCCGACACCGCCCACCGAGTGGATAGCCGACTCGGGCTTCCTACCACACCACCGGGATCTTCGGTATACTCGACTCTTCGACCTCCCCACCCCTCTTGCCCTTCTTCTATCATGGTGGGGAATGGTTCCCGTCTCTTCCGGCCACCTCGTGGGTTCTCGCTCCCGGTCCTTTTCGTCTTTTCGAATGTTCTTGTTGCTCCCGGATGGTCCACAATCTTCTTTCTATTCGCTCGGTTCCACCGCCGATAACTCTTGTTCTGGTCGAATTTGACACTTCGGTCTTATATGTGAAGGATTTGGCTTCCGCGACCACTCCTCCGATGTGAGAGCACGGGACCCCTTTACACTCTTCGCCTTCCGTCTTCCGCCGTTTGCTCTTTGCCGTGACGCCGTCTTCTACCATCTGCACCGCCGGCTCGGTCATCCCGGCCCGCGACGTTTTTGGCTCGGCTTCGGTCGTAGTGCGAGACATCTCTTGTACTCGTACTCATGCCGAGCATCTTTGTCATGCGTGTCGCCCTCGGTCGTCATGTTAGACTACCTTTTTCTTCTTCTTCTTCGCGTGCTACGCATGCCTTCGATCTTGTACATTGTGATTTGTGGACCTCTCCCCTGTTCCGAGCATTTCGGGCTTAAATATTATCCGTGTTGGTTGATGATTTCTCCCATTACTCTTGGACTTTTCCGTTGTGTGCTAAGTCCGAGACGCGTTTCCCACCCTCCTCCACTTCTTTGCCACGGGTGTCCACTCGGTTCGGTCTCACCGTCAAGGCCGTCAGGCGACAATGGGCGTGAGTTCGATAACCACGCCTCTCGTTCTTTCTTCCTCTCTCGGGGTGTTCAATTTGCGCATGTCTTGTCCGTATACTTCTTCCCTTTAGCGGCAAGGCCGAGCGGATGATCCGCACCACCGAACGATATCATGCGCACTATTCTTCTTCGGGCCTCTCGCCCGCACGGGCCGAGAGCCTCCACACCGCCACCCACCTACTCAACCGCCTTCCGTCCTTGCTTGTCCCGCTCCCACTCCACACCACGCCCTCTTCGGTTCCCTCCTACCTATGATCACCTCCGTGTCTCGGTGTGCACCATTACCCAAACACCGCGCCACTTGCTCCTCACAAGTTGGCGCCCCGCTCGACCAGTGTGTGTTCCTAGGCTACTCCCCCGACCATAAGGGGTACCGCCGCTACGACCTTTCCTCCCACCGAGTCCTCATCTCAGGCACGTTGTCTCGACGAGCCGGATTTCCCTACTCCACTTCTTCCACACCTTCCACCACCCGCAGAGGCCGGAGTCCCCCGTTTGTCGACCGGGTGGTTCACCCACCGATTACCTTCCGCCTCTTTCACAGTGCACCCAGGCCCCGGGCCTGCGCCACGCGCGGCCCCCGGAGCCCCCCCGTCGCGCCCACGGCGGCTCCCCGGCGCCCCCGCCACGCCCGAGCGGCCCCGGCAGATCCCGGCCGCGCCACGCGCGCAATCGAGGAACTACCGCGCCACGCGCGCCCCGAACCCGCGCTGCCCCCTCGTCGCAGCCGACCCCCGCCGTGGCGCCGACGCAGTGTACTGCCGCTCGGGGGGGGCGGGCCGGTGCCTTCGACCCGCTCTCCGCTCCTCCGCCACCGGCCCCACCGCTGCACGCCCGTATTACCCGCGGGGTCTACCACCCGCAGGTCGCTCGCCGAGACCCCACACACTCACCGATGGTGACTCGCCATGCGGCGGGGGTTCTCCGTCCCGCGGGCCCTCTCCGCCCCACCGAGAGCGATCCGGCGGTCTCCGATTCCTTCTTCGTCCCGCTGCCGCATTGGCGGATCCTAATCTGGCGGCGCTGGCGCGATGGAAGAGGAACATGAGGCCCTTCTTGCCAACCGGACGTGGGACCTTGTGCCGCGTCCCGTCCCGGTGGCAATGTGGTCACAGCAAGTGGATCCGACGCATAAGCGTCGAGGGCCGACGGCATGCGAACGCTACAAGGCTCATTTGGGTACTCGGAGGCTTCACCCGGGCCCGGGGTTGATTATGATGAGACTTTTCGGTCCAGGTGGTCAAGCCCCGCTACAAGGCGCACGGTTACGTCACTTGCTCTTTCGCTCTTGGCGATTGCATCGCCTAGATGTCAAGAATGCATTTCTCCATGGCACCTTGTGCGAGACAAGATACTGCGGCCGGCCGGCGGGATTTGTCGATTCGGTCACCGATCCGGTTTGCCGGCCAACAAGTCACTATATGGTCCGAAGCGGGCTCCTCGTGCTTGGTACTCCTGGTTTGCCACCTACCTTCTCACCTTGGGGTTCCGAGAGGCCAAGTCGGACACTCTCTGTTTGTCTATCGTCACGGAGCCGAGGCGCCTACACCCTACTCTATGTTGATGATATTGTACTCCACGACCTCCCAAAATTCGCTACAGATTCTCCGGCGTGTCATATCGGCCTTGCGGCGAAGGGAGTTTGCCATGAAGGATCTTGGTCCACTTCACCACTTCACGGGGGTTACCGTGGAGACTTCGCCCGCCGGGGGTTGTTCCCGCACCGGCCGACGGTATGCTCCGGACATCCTCGGCGGGCCGAGATGATGGCGTGTCACCCCGTGCTACTCCGATTGATACCGGCGAAGCTTTGGCCGATGCGGCGACCGTGGCGGATCCTCGCCTTCGGAGTTTGGTCGGTGCCTTGCGATTACCTCACCTTCACCCGGGCGACATCGGCGTATGCGATTCAAATAGATATGTCTTCACATGCATGATCCCCGGGCACCCCATCTTGCTGCGATGAAGCCGTCTTCTCCGCTATGTCCGGTGGCACCGTTGACTCGGCCGCACGCTTCACCGGTCTCCCTCCACCGAGCTCCTCGTCTACACCGACGCCGATTGGGCCGGGCTGTCCCGACACTCGCCGCTCTACCTCCGGTATGCCGTCTTCCTTGGCGGAAACCTCGTCTCCCGGTCGCCCCAGCGCCGCCGGTTGTCTCCCCGCCTCCAAAGGTGAGGCGGAGCACCGAGCCGTGGCTAACGGCGTGGCGGAGGCCTCCCGGCTTCGTCGGCTCTTGGCTGAGCTACACACCCGCCGACCAAGACCACACTTGTCTCTTGTGACAATGTCGGTGCCGTCTACCTCTCCACCAACCCGTTCAAAGATCGTGAGCTAAGCATGTGGAGATCGACTTGCACTTTGTCCGAGATTTGGTGGCCATCGGCGCTGCTTCGGGTCCTCCATGTACCAACCACCTCGGGCCACGACATCTTCACCAGGGTCGCCCCTCGTCGACCTTTCTCCGAGTTTCTGTTTCCGGCCTCAACGTCGCCCGGTGGCTAGTTGTGACTGCGGGGGCCCTGTGTGTGTTGCTTTCTTTCATGTCCAGTCTTGATCTCCGCTGGCGCCGGAAGTTCGGCTGCGGGGAGTGTTAGTGTATATGTGTAGGCCCATGAGGCTAGGCCCATGAGGCCCATGTATAGCAACTATATTGCCCACCCTTCTAGGGTTTGGAAGAATACAGACAAGATATTCCTGTCTTAACATGATCATGTCCATATCCTAACAATAAATAAAGGTGGAGTGTCTTGAGTTTACAATAAAGAACGCTGTGAAGCTCATGGATGGCGATTTTTTCCTCATGTTCATTTTTTTTGGGGACTGCGTTTTGAACAAAGCAATTTTGTTTTACAGAAACTATCTCTCGTCAGTTCTTATTCAAGAGATCTTTCTGACCTTAGAACCACGATGATTTGTCTCAACGGCGAAGGTAAGAAACTCAGTTATGAGAAAACAAAATTTATTTTTATTGCCGCGCTTTAGCTACCCTCCATACGTAACTCAGAACTATTTGGATTTGTAATATGCAAAAATATTTACTTTCTTATGTATAAACATACTGTTTTCCACCCATCACAGGCTGCTCGGATTTTGGTTGTTCTTATATGCAAGCATGAATTTGATGCACGCTATCAAAAAGTGAAGACAAGCTGTACATTGCTCAACTGTACTTTCCTCTTATAGGGCAGGTAATGCCGTAATGTGCCTTGCACACTTGAAAATTAGCTATCATGTAATGATAGTAATCAACATGTTATTATTCCCTTTGTTTGAGAAAAATATGTTGTTCCCTCACATGATTTAGTATATGCTTCCTCTGATCACAAAAAAAGTGTATCGGTTTGCCTTAATCAAACTCTTCAACTTTGATTATTGATGTATAAACTTTTATATAGATTGATCCACACAAGATTGATATTTTTGGATTCATTATGAGAAGTACTTTCATATGTGAATCTTTTGTTGAAAATCTATTTAAACTTAGATGGACTTATATTTGTGTCATAGCCTCAGAGGAAGTGAAATGTTTTCACTACATGTTTCTTTGCTTACGAGAATCACTCTTTGTTTTAGATCCTTGATGAGATGCCTGTTTTCTATAATCTGAATGCCGTTGAAAAGCGTGAAGTGCTAGTTGTCATTTTGCAAATTGTAAGGAACTTGGATGATGCAACTCTTATCAAAGCATGGCAACAAAGCATTGCTAGAACCAGATTGTTCTTCAAGCTTCTTGAAGAATGCATAACCCATTTTGAGGTTAGTAGTATGATCTTTGAGTTTTTAGAATTCCAAAAATATTTTCAGTATAAGATTAGCACTTCTACTACACGTCATAGTTATTATTTAGTATTCTGTTAATGTGGGCTTTGATTTTATGGTAAGCTCTTGATGTCATTCATGAATACCTTTGCAGATGATTGATTGGAGTATATCTGAATGTGAATTCAATATTGAGTTTATATCTTTTGTATTTTTCATGTATGGACATCTAATAAATCTGTAATACGATGCATTATAGACATGCATATTTAAGTTATCAAGTATGTGTGCTAGTTCAAATTACACTTACTCATCCATACTTGTTTAATTCAACTAATGGCAAAATGATTATTTGACATGATGATATCACATATTGTTAAATAGGATCTGTGTATTTTGTTTACTCTTTGTCATGTAAATTGAGCCGTGTTAATATCTTGAATTTTTTTCTCTGCAGCACAACAAAACAGGAGACAACATGCTACTTGGTGCTAGTTCTCGGAGCCCAGATGTTGAGCGTCCTTCATCCCCAAAGTACTCTGAGCGATTGTCCCCATCGGTCAACGCGTATTTATCGAGGCTTCAAGGCATGAAATAAGGGTAATTTTTCTCCAGCCCTTGTTTTTTGTTTTGTTGTTGTTTTTTCCCTTGGTGTATGCTCTTTCGATGATGTGGTGTTAGTGGATGAGAGTAGAGCAGGGGGTAAATAGGAAGTTGGAGCTGTGGAGGCACACGCTAGAGTCGAAAGGGTTCGGATTGAGTAGGACCAAGACCGAGTATATGATGTGCGACTTTAGCCCGACTAGGCACGAGGATGAGGATGTCACCCTGGATGGACAAGTGGTGGCCAAGAAGGATACTTTTTCGGTATTTAGGATCTATGCTACGAAAGGATGACAACATTGATGAAGATGTTAGACATAGAATCGCGCGCGGGTTGGCTAAAGTGGCGTCAAGCTTCCGGCATCCTATGTGACAAGAGGGTACCACGGAAGCTAAAAGGGAAGTTCTATAGGATGCCGATTCGCCGGCGATGTTTGTATGGTCTTGAATGTTGGCCTACAAAAGGCGACATGTCCAACGCGACTAAGTGTGACCGAGATCGTATGTTGCGTTGGTTTTTGCGGGCATACTAGAAGGGATAGAGTTCGAATGAAGATATTCGGGATAGGGTCGGGTGGCTCCTATCGAGGAGAAATTGATTCAACATCGGTTGAGATGGTTTGGACATGTTCAACGGAGGCCTCCCGAGGCGCCGGTCGCGTAGTGGAGTTCTAGAGCGGGTAGATAATGTAAAGAGAGGTAGAGGTCGACCTAGACCGACTTGGGACGAGGCGGTTAAGCGAGACCTTAAGGAGTGGAATATCTCCAAGGATTTAGCTTTGGGACAGAGCGCTTGGAGGCTAGCTATTAACGTGCCTCGAACCATGACTTTGCTTCCTTTTCTATCTACCCTATCTTTATCCTTCCGTCTTGTGCCTTTCTAACGTTCTTTTTATCTTGTTTCATATGGGTTTCATCTCTAGCCTACCCCAACTAGCTTGGGACTAAAGGCTATGTTGTTGTTGTTGTTGTTGTTGTTGTTTTTTTCCCATTACCTAGGTTAGTCTCAAGACTATTGCGTATCAGGTACAGTCTTTCTTGTAGTGCCTAGTTTAGGCTAGGGTGAGTGTCTCTTTAAGGATTTGCTTTTTTCTTTTTGGTGGCAATTGGCAAACTAATATGCTGTTGCAGAAAATGTTTTCTTTGATTCAATTTGATCCCCACAGGACTTTTTTTCTTTGATCTATTTAACTCACTTTAGTTTTCTACTACTTATTTTGGTTTATATTTATTTTATTCCGTTGAGTATTCAGAAAATGCTACTCTCACAACCAGACCACTACCTCAGACTTAGTACTGCTGCAATGGGAACATTAGGTTTGCTATCATGAAAATTGACAAGCTTCTGTAGTCTGGACAGAGATTATGATACTGATCTGAATGGCTGTAGTGCAGCAGGAAGAGCTTAGAAGATCAATTCAGGAGTTGTGTGTTTCACAGAATTTCCTGAACCCATGATCATAGGATTGATGGCTTAAGAAGTGATGACAGAATCTGATCGTGTATCATTTTTGGAGGAAGTGCCCTGTGTTGGTTATGCTGCTTGGTTTGATTTTTTTATAGAATGTTTCCAAGGGGCTTGAATGTGCTTTGGGCTGCCAAAAACTGGAATAACAGTTGCTAATACGATGTCTATTTAGATTGAACATATAGATATAGTGACAATGGGAAGGTTTGGGTTCAGGATTTTTTCCCCACGTGAAGGCCATTCCCCATTTCCATATATAAACGGAAATACATGAGATCATTGAGGAAGATGAAAAAGAAAAGACTCCTAGCTGACCTGACCTCTGTCTCAGAGACAAAGCTAGAAGAGATTTGGTTTGAGGAATTGAATGTCCGTCACATTCTCACTCACCTTTTTGTTTGGTTTGTGGAATGGGTTTGATTCACCACAGTCTCATCCCTCACATCCCTCACAAGCTGGTATTAGTATAGGCATGGGGATGGAGCCATTGCACCAATTCATGGGATGGAGTCATGGTGCACCACCTCATATTATGAAGATGGTTCCTGAAACCAAGCATCTGATGTTCCATGCCACTGCCCACAACAGTGGAATTGACTATGTGTCAAGCAATGTTTTCAAATCATGATATGGACTTTAGTCGCCTGGTCACAAACTACGTGATTAATCGTGCCTAGGCATCGACTAGTCGCGGATTAGTTTGGGGCTAGTCGACAAGTCACCCAGGAGGCCAGGACAACTTAAATAAGGCACTCAGCATAGCATTTGCCATTCAAACAGCGTAACAGGCAGCCAACCATAAATGGAAGTGCTAAACAAGAGTGCTTACTGCTGCACATTGAAGTGCTTAATAACTTGACAAGTTCTTAATTCTGAAAGTTCATGATGGTAACTAATACTAAAAGAAACTAGAAAGAAAGCTTGTCAATTTTCATCATCAAATACCCAGTTTGCAGCATATGCTGCACATCAGCATTCAGCCATCCAAAGCACTCTCCAATTGGAAAGCCCCTCCCTCTTCAATACTGGTTCCAGATTCATCCTCCGTATCTTCATCTTCATCTTGAGTTAGAAAAGTGAATTCATGTCTGCCATCAAGAAGCACACCCTCCTGTTTTCATCATCTTCATTGATATTTTCACTTACAGGTTACAGCACCTATTGACCTTGTAATCTTCCCTTACATAACTCATTGTGCACTTTTAGGCAGACTATAATCATCACAAGCTGCTGTTTTCCTACTGGGACCATCACCTCGAGCAGCTCTAAGAAAATCATGACCTCTGAGATACTGAGATGCACCTAAAGCTTCATCGGTTCACGCTCAGCTCGGTTCAGCTAGTGGCTAGGTCAGCCAGAGGATCCAGTATGTAACTGGTATATAGGTGGTGGTATGGGCCTTGAAATGATACTGGCCTGCTGAAGACCAAGTTGCTTTCTACAGGCTGATCATTCGATAAGAAAGCATCGACTGGTTGTGACTAGTCTACAATCAGTCGTCTGATTGAGTGACTAGGGAAACTAGTTGAATCACTTCACCTAATCGATGTCCAGGGACTGATTTGTCGATTAATCGAAAGTGATCTGAAAACACTGGCATGCACGTATACTTCCTAAACTGATGTGAATAAAGAACCTCCTTATTAATTTACAGCTAGTTTGATATTAGTTATTTCTTTTCCTAACGATCACTGTTATTTAATGTAGCCTCAGGGAACACCAGAAAATGGATACATGTGGAACAGGGTTAGCCCTCAACTAAGTTCCCCTAATCAACCCTATTCATTAAGGGAAGCACTTGCTCAAGCGCAATCTTCAAGAATCGGGTCAACCGCCAGGGCATTGAGAGAGTCTCTGCATCCAGTACTGAGACAAAAATTGGTATATATTCTGTGTCTAATTATCATATGCTGTCTTGCAGATTACACGTTTCTCTCTAACCTGTGACAATTCCTACAGGAACTTTGGGAAGAAAATCTCAGTACTGCTGTGAGCCTCGAAGTGTTGGGAATAACTGAGAAGTTTTCAGTTGCTGCAGGCACTCGAAGCATCACTACTGATTATGCAAAGCTAGATTGTGTAACATCTATCTTAATGGGTCTTTTATCTAGGAGCCAGCCCTTGGCTTTTTGGAAGGCTTTCCTTCCTGTGGTCTACAATATATTTAATCTTCATGGTGCAACACTGATGGCAAGGGAGAATGATCGCTTCTTGAAGCAAATTGCTTTTCATCTTTTGCGGCTTGCTGTTTTCCGAAATGATTCGATTAGAAAAAGAGCTGTTGTTGGGTTGCAGATTCTTGTTAGGGTAAGCTGCTTAGCTGAATTGTAGCTGTATCTGGTATACAATTGAATGGTACTGATATAAATGTTCTTGTGGTTCTAGAACTCATTCAACTATTTCAAGAACACTACAAGGTTGAGGGTCATGTTGACAATTACTTTGTCAGAGTTGATGTCCGATGTGCAAGTAACTCAAATGAAATCTGATGGTTTCTCTTGAAGAAAGTGGTGAAGCTCGCGCCTTAGGAAATCACTGGAAGAAATGGCCGATGTGAGAAGCAAGGATTTGTTAAAAGATTGTGGCCTCCCTGTTACTGCATTGGAGGCAGCACCTGAAGGTTCCTCTGATAATAGGTGGTCTTGGGTAGAGGTGAAACATCTGTCTAAATGTCTAGTCCAGGCCCTTGATGCTGGTCTGGAACATGCCCTCTTGGTAAGCAAAGTTCACCAATGAATTCTAGTGTGTTATCCATTATCTGTTGTGGCAAAGTGGCAATTTATAATCTGCAAAAGGAAATTAGATTTAAGACATTAACACACAAGTAATGGTAATATGCTTGGCTCAGCCACAGTCCTCTACAGCTGACGACATGTAAATCCAAATAATTCTTGCAGGGTTCTGTAGTGACTGTAGACAGGTATGCAGCTGCCGAGGGTTTCTATAAACTAGCTATGGCCTATGCGCCCGTTCCAGATCTTCACATTATGTGGTTGCTGCATCTTTGTGATGCACACCAGGAGATGCAATCATGGGCTGAAGCAGCACAATGTGCAGTTGCTGTAGCTGGCGTGATCATGCAGGTATCTTTGCCCCTGTACTATCTTTTATTTCAGCAATCTTGACATATCCTTTATGGAGTTCTGTAATCTCTGAAACTTTCTTACAGGCACTTGTTGGAAGGAATGATGCTGTGTGGAGCAAGGAGCATGTTGCTTCGCTGTGCAAGATTTGCCCTATCGTCAACACTGATGTGAGTGCAGAAACATCTGCAGCTGAAGTTGAGGGATATGGTGCATCCAAATTAACAGTAGACTCAGCGGTTAAATATCTTCAACTTGCCAATAAACTCTTCACACAAGCTGAACTCTACCATTTTTGTGCAAGCATTCAGGAACTCATAATTCCTGTGTATAAAAGCAGAAGGGCTTATGGACAGCTTGCCAAATGCCATACATCACTCACCAACATCTACGAGTCAATTCTTGAACAGGAGGCTAGTCCTATACCATTCATTGACGCCACATACTACCGAAGTTGGTTTCTATGGTGAGCGTTTTTGGCAAGCTCAATAAAAAGGAGTATGTATTTAGAGAACCACGGGATGTACGTCTTGGTGATATTATGGAGAAGCTTAGTCACATATATGAGGCTAAAATGGATGGTAGTCACACTTTACACATAATTCCAGACTCTAGACAAGTCAACGCTGATGAGTTGCAGCCTGGCGTCTGCTATTTACAGATCACTGCTGTTGATCCTGTGATGGAGGATGAGGACTTGGGTAGCAGGAGGGAAAGGATTTTTCTTTGTCTACTGGTACTGTTAGTGCACGTGTTTTTGACCGTTTTTCTTTTTGATACACCATTCACAAAAAATGGAAAAACACAAGGTGGTCTAGAAGACCAGTGGAAGAGGCGCACGGTGCTCCAGACAGAGGGTTCCTTTCCTGCTTTGGTGAACCGCCTGCTAGTTACCAAATCTGAATCTCTGGAGTTCTCTCCTGTTGAGAATGCGATTGGAATGATCTAAAACAAGAACAGCTGCATTGAGAAATGAACTAGAAGAACCACGGAGTTCTGAAGGCGATCAACTCCCAAGGCTTCAAAGCTTACAAAGGATACTCCAAGGAAGTGTGGCTGTGCAGGTGAGGCTGAATCCCCTTGGCAGATTTGGAGAGATTTATGAGTTTGTCACCACTATTTGCTCATTTTCTTGCTTCTTTAGCTAATTCTTTTGATATTGCCATGCAGGTCAACAGTGGGGTATTAAGTGTGTGCACTGCATTCTTATCTGGTGAGCCAGCGACTAGGCTCAGATCCCAAGAACTGCAGCAATTGATCGCTGCATTGCTTGAATTCATGGCTGTCTGCAAGCGTGCAATCCGCGTGCATTTCAGATTGATAGGGGAAGAAGACCAGGAATTCCACACCCAACTTGTCAATGGGTTCCAGTCACTCACCGCTGAGCTATCGCACTATATCCCTGCTATACTCTCTGAGCTATGATAGACCTGTAGCAAGCCAGAAATTAGGTAGCATGTGAATTGTTGTTCATTCTTTCAGTTGCGGGTTACCACCAAATGTCCATATTTGCATTAGCTGTGGTTGTATAGTTCTAGGAACCGGAAATTAACTAGTCTTAGAAGTTCTGTACCGTTTTGCAGCACGGATTCCTGATTTTGGAGTGTAAAGTTTGTATAATACCTAGTGTTATCGGTTATGCACCAGTTATGTGCCATATTTTTTTAGTATGTTACTGTATCACAACGAGAGGACATTTTACAACAGTTTATTGTTATGTTCAGTAGTGATACATAGTGCCTATTCTGGTTCTGGGTGAGAAGTGCTTTTTTTCCTGTAGGAAATTGTTGCTGACAAGTGCATGTTGCCTCGCAATTTGTTTATGCACGATTTGAAGCATTGTCATTGAAGTCGTTCCCATAATTGTAGTTTGCTTATTGTTCCTAGTGTGTAATGATACCTTTAATTGCTCATATTCAATTCTCAAAAAAAAAAAAAAAAAAAAAAAATTGCTCATATTCCATGGCTGAACATTTCCTGGAGAGCTATTAAATTTAGGGCCTATTTGGGATGGCTCCAACTCTGGGTGAGCTTTTCCACTCCAAAATTCTGAGTTGTCTTCATAGCTCTGAACCAGTCAAGTATAGATCCATAGTTTTTAGTAACAGTGCGATGTCTCCTTAGAGCAAGCCCAACGCAGGCGACTACTAGTATTAGCCTCAGAAATACACGTAGGAATGGGTGGCTAAAGGCACAATGTCCCGTCGCACGTCCCATCATGGTTGTCTGACACAAACTCTTCTTTTTAACGTCACCACTGGCATGACTCCCTCTCTCTTGAGGCCTTTTTCAGCTTTTACCAGGCCAGAAGCAGCACTTCTCTTCTCCCATCGCGTTCTCTACTGGGTGCTTGCGTATTTTGTCAGAAAGGCACTGGTATCTTCTGCAAGAGTCTATCAGAGTCTGCAAGGCTACTACTTTTACTTTTTTCTCCATCCGAACCTAGCTGGCCTGACGAGGCTAACACCAGCGTGGAGCGTTGGGGCTGGCCTTACTGGCTCAAAGTACGAACTCATTGTGAACTATCAGCATGTGATGTGAGGAAAGGCAGAGACTGATGTATCGTAAACATGCTGCTCGGAGGTGGCCCTGGTATGTTTGGGGATGGCGGAATCGGGAATTCGGGATTGGCGTTTCGGTGTTGGCCCTGGTGGGGAAGGGGAAAAACTGGAAAAGTAGTGTCGCAGACTGACGGGAAAGCTTGTGGGTTATCAGCCTGAATGAATCGATTTAGATCATTTTCGTTTTTGCCACATACATACAAAGCACACACTATATATAAACATTCCCCCCAAACCAACCACCACCACCAAACAAAAAAAAAAAAAAGCATTCAAATTCAACTGAATACCCATGAATTAAGCTGGACCTGAACCAAGGTGGGTCTCGTTTGGTAGAGCTTCTCGAAGCGGATTCCGGAGCCGTTTTTACGCGAAAGGGTAAAATAAAAACGGCTCCACCGATGAAACCCCTAAAAACGCGTGCTCTCACACAGCTTTATGTTGAGAAGGAGCAAAAAAAAAAAAAAAAAAGTAGTAGCTTCTCATAGCTCCACCTCATTCTACGTGGCATTATGTGAGAGTATATAAGCAATTTTTTGCCAAACGATTTATCAAAAAGGCTCCAGCTCCATCGATAGAGCCGTTCAGGGAGCCGAAGCACCAAAAAATGGATTCACTTGTGAAGTGAAGCCGTGCCATCTACTACAAACTAACGCTGAGCCAGATATGAGCCAGTTTTTCATCGAGCCAAGTTCTTTTTCTAAAATACGCAAAAAGATAAGAAGTTTACTCATCCAAATTCAGGAAAAGTCGTGGATCGAACGGGTCATCAGCAAGAATCAGAGATAGATGTTAACATCAGCAGGCTAAACCATTTTTTTTAAAAGTACAGAAGGCTAAACCATTGCAAAATTCCAAGGCAGCAAGGCTTGCCTTCCACTCTTGGTCGAACGATACAGTTCTTCAGTGCATTTACACTGCTTTCCTTTACAAAGTTGCACGTGGTGTTTTTATATCGACAACAGGTTTATAACTACCTAATACAACGTATACAACATATCCCTTGTACATACTACTGACCACAGCAGAACATGACATCAACAGACTAATATGTGCCATGCCATCTCTCAGCTCAGTCAGACTATGCCATCAATATACCTCGGTAGCAGAGGCAAGAAGAAAACAGAATCAGCAAAATCCGAATCCAGGAACCAATAATATCCATCAAGTTTCTGAATGGCAAAAGCTTCTCTTGTTGCTCCCTGCTGATTATCAACATGAAGAATCATCTTCAATTCGTGGCAGAGATCAGCTTCGCCAGGCAGAGTAGGGCTACCAGTTTGTTCACCCAACTGCACTCCATGAGGGTGTGGCTCGGCAAAAATCATGAGCAGAGATCAGTCCAATGAGGACGCAGAAGGTTGTTTCACCATTGCTGCAGCCAGCTACCATTGCTGCAGCCTATCTGGTTATTTAAAATGGCATGTAAATGCTGCCTTCTATCTGCAGTAGACTACTAGGCATTAAGCATGCGGCTTTCATCAAATCTCCATATGTTTTAATCTATCCCTTCGCTTTTTTGCAGGCCCAAGGCATTCATGAGGATTAGCATAAAAGTAGTCCTCTTCCTTTGGTTGTCCAGGGATAATTCTCCTTCTGGTGGGCTGGCTCATTCGGCCCCCGTGGAGCTCCTTGACAGCAACAGAAAATTCTTCCCAGGACAGCTCCTGATCTTCCAAAAGATCTATAAGCTCAACTAGCTTCTTCCTATCCAACTGTATGGTTCTGTGGAAGCCTGTAAACCTGCATTCCCAGCATAAGCACTTGTCAGCTAATCAAGTGGCATTTTCTTTTGCTGTTTATATTGCCATGGTGCTTCAGTGCTTTCTTAAGGGGGGAAGCACATATAACTACAACACTCCCATGAACACAAATAGTACACGTTTCTACACAAAAGCTAAACATTATACACTTGCTACTAAACCAAGTTGCAATAACAGATGTACTTGATGGAAGTCAAGGAGGAATAATAAACAGTTAAATACTAGGAAAGTCAAACAAAGTATGCAGACCTGCGGTGTCCTTCTACAACTTTAGCCATGTTTCCATCATTACTGGGGATAAAAACATCACTTGCGACAGAAACAAGATAGTCTAGCGCTGCCATTTGAGTTGAGTGCTTCTTAAAGGGTCGCAACTCATCATCAGATAAAAGCATCTCCTTCCGCACCTACATTTTACAATAGCAAATAAGCATATACTTCTTGTTAGAGGAGTCAAGAGCCTATTGGGCCTTAGCCCATTAGGGTTAATTGGTGGCTTACTTAGGGGCCAAGTCAAACCTCTCTATATAATGAGAGGAGATGTATTGATCTATAATCAAGCAAGAGATTAAGAAGGAAAACCCTTCTCTCTTGCCGGCCGTGGGCAGAGCCCCGCGGCCGGCGTTCCCACCGCCCCAAACCCTAGCTGCCGCCATCTCCTGAACAGTACCCGCGGGTACTGTAGCAGTCGCCCAGCCCCCTCTTCCTCATCAATTCCCCTCGGCCCATCCACGTCCATAACAATTTGGTATCAAAGCCGCGATCCGTGGGCTCTCGCTTTGCCATGGATTCTCTGAGGAAGCAAGGAGCTCGTGGTCCGCTATGGACGCCGCACAAGAGGCACGATGCAAGGAGCTGCCGGACGGATCTCGCCATGGCGACGGCGATGGAGTCGGATTTGAAGGCGTTCAACGCGATTGGAAGGCGCGGCGACGAGGCGCGAATCGACCCTTCCACGGCCGCCGCCGTCGTTCGGTAGCGGGTCCGGTTGCCTCCCACCGAGCGATTGCAGCCAGCGCCATACGCCTCATGGTGCGCCGGGCCGGGCACCACTCCATCTTCAGCGGAGGCGCCGTGTCCTCCTGCGATCAGATTGTCGCCGCAGCCTCAGCCTCCATCTTCACGCCGGGCGGCGTTCCGTCTTCCTCGCCGATCGGAGCGCCTGGCCGCTACGCCACAGATTGCGTATGGCGCTGCACGAGAGTAAGGTCACGGGCGGCGGCGATCGCAGCCGCCGCGGGCCTAGCGCGCCGTCAGTCGGTGTGAGATGCGCCGGCCGACATGAGGCGGCCTTGACGGCGATCAACCCCGCAAAGGTGGGGGCGCGACGCGGCCTGGATGGCCACCCACAACCGCGCCGCCGGCCGCACCGCTTCAGTGCGGCCAGGTTGTTTTTCCGCGGCCGGCGCACTCCGGCTGTGAGAGCCGGCTACTCTTCGTCACCGAGCGGGGGACGCCTAGCCCAGCCGCTACCACGTTCGTTCGGCCGCCCAGCGGAGGTCGTCTCCCGCCGGCACCGTTGCGACTAGTTGAGTACCGGCTCCTCGCGCAATCCTCTCCGTTCGATGGTCTCCATGGGATCCAGCGGCTACACACACAGCGAGATCCAACACGGGAGGTGGTCCGCATTATCTTCAGTGTCAAAATTAAAGAGTTGCAATTTATTTTTGGTCAATAAGATAAGCCGAGATGTAAAGGCTTGTTCTTAGGTGTTAAGTTAGTGTCTAGTGTCATCGTTAGTGTCATTGTTAGGTTGCATTTCGAGGACGAGTTGCATGTCGGGTAGGGAGTAGTGTTAGAGGAGTCAAGAGCCTATTGGGCCTTAGCCCATTAGGGTTAAGTGGTGGCTTACTTAGGGGCCAAGTCAAACCTCTCTATATAATGAGAGGAGATGTATTGATCTATAATCAAGCAAGAGATTAAGAAGGAAAACCCTTCTCTCTTGCGGCCGTAAGCGGGCCCAGCGACGGCGTTCGCCCCAAACCCTATTTGCCGCCATCTCACGAGCGGTACCCGCGGGAATGCTGTAGCGTCGCCAGCCCCCTCTTCCTCATCAATTCCCTCGGCCCATCCACGTCCATAACAATTTGGTATCAAAGCCGCGTCCGTGGGCTCTACGCTTTACCATGGATTCTACGAAGGAAGCAAGGAGCTCGTGGTACGCTATGGGCGCCGCGCACAAGAGGCACGATGCAAGGAGGCTGGCTGGACCGGATCCTCGCCATGGCTTAAAAGATGGAGTCGGATTTGAAAGGCGTTCCAGCGGATTGGAAGGCGTCGCGGCGGGCGCTTACCGAGCGCTTCCACGACCGCCGCCGTGGCGTTACGATAGCGAAGGTCCAGTTGCCCAGCCGGAAGCGATTCTGTGACGCCTTATTTGCCTCATGATGCTTGGCCGGTGGGGCACCACTCACGGCATCTTCAGCGGAGCGCCAGTGTCCTCCTACGGTCAGGTTGCGGCTGCGGCTTGGCCGAGCTCATCCTTCGCAGCGGCCGGCGATTCGGTCTTCTGCGACCGGATATTTCTTTACGGCGGCTGCTGTGCGGATTAAGCTTACCGCGAAGTGCGTACGATGCGATGCTGACTATGACTGGCGCTTCTTGCCCGCTTGACCTCTAGCGTCGGTCTGAGGAGATCGCCGGCCGATTACATGAGGCGGCCTTGGCGGCGATCAACCTCGGCAAGGTGGGCGCGACCTGTATTACTGTCGGATGGCCACCCACAACCGCGCCCGCCCACACGGTGCTTCAGTGCGGCGAGTTGTTTTCGCGGCCGGCGCGACTCGGTTCTGTGAGAGCGGGCTACTCGCCGTCCGCCGGCGGGGGGACGCCTAGCGCTACCACGTTTCGTTATCGGCCGCCCGAGGTCGTCTCCGCCGACGGGCCGTTCGCGACTAGTCGAGCAGCGCCCGTTCTGTGCAATCCTCTCGTTCGATGGTCTCCATGGGATCCGGCGGCTACACACGTCTCTTGAGATCCACACGCGGAGGTGGTCCGCATTATCTTCAGTGTCAAAATTAAAGAGTTGCAATTTATTTTTGGTCAATAAGATAAGCCGAGATGTAAAAGGCTTGTTCTTAGGTGTTAAGTTAGTGTCTAGTGTCATCGTTAGTGTCATTGTTAGGTTGCGGCTCGAGGGCCAGTTGCATGTCCGGGTAGGGAGTAGTGTTAGAGGAGTCAAGAGCCTATTGGGCCTTAGCCCATTAGGGTTAATTGGTGGCTTACTTAGGGGCCAAGTCAAACCTCTCTATATAATGAGAGGAGATGTATTGATCTATAATCAAGCAAGAGATTAAGAAGGAAAACCCTTCTCTCTTGCCGGCGTGTGAAGCCCCCGCACGCCGGCGTTCCCACCGCCCAAACCCCTAGCTGCCGCCATCTCGTGAACAGTACCAGCGGGTACTGTAGCAGTCGCCCAGCCCCCTCTTCCTCATCAATTCCCCTCAGCCCATCCACGTCCATACCACTTCTAGCATTGCAAGCAAAAAATTATGGATGTGGAGTTAAGATGAACTTACAATGTTAGGAAATTCTGCCTTCAATACAGCTAATCTTTTTTCACCACCATATATTTCACCTGACGCAATATATATTCGAGTGCCTCTGGGGAAACCAAGAGCTTTGAGTACTAAAGTTGTTTCTCCAGGAGTAAGGGGGCACAATCCCTCAAGCCTTTTCTTCTCAGAGTCTATTTCCTTCTCTTTCCACCAGGGATATGCATATCTGAGGTCCCAAGAACAGATAACAATGAGTATTGGAGGAGGAGAAAATAAAGTTGATTATGAAGCAAGCAATATCAAAAGAACCTCATTCTTGTCAACTCTTCTGTTTCTTCATCAGAACATCCATGTGTACAGCCAGAGAAAGCAAGCATATCCATCTCATATCTCAGATGAAGCACAATAAAAGATCCAGTTCTCCTGAGAGTTGAGATCATCTTGTTTCCTAGAGCCTCAATGGATGGTGTAAACCTCAATGCATTATAGTTAACATGGCAGCGAAGTTTTTGGAGCTTCAGAGGCAAGCCATTGTTTGCAGGCGAGAATCTGTCTTGCTAAAACGCATACAACCTTGTGTTTTTCGTACTAGAGGCAATATCTGAAAGCAAGACCACTGAATGTGAGAACCAACAACTGACTGAAAAGAGAGAGACAGAAAAGCAGCTGTAATTATAAGAGAAAATTTTTTATCTAACCTGCCTCAAATAGTATTTCTCACTAGACCAGCTGATTGGCTGCATTGACAGAGGAGCTTTTTCACTGAACTTCTGTGGGAGTTCTTTGACAATCTTCACTTCATTTCTCAATGAATCGATGAAATGATTTACATCAAAAATATCCCCAAAATCGCTGAAAAGTATATATAACAAGTTTGCATCAGTACTCTTGCCTAATTCTGTAATTGACCAAGAAAACATAGGGAGAAAATGCACACCTAGGATCAGCCCAGAAGGATTGCTTATCAAGTTCAGGTATCACCATGGTGAGATTCAAGTAGCGTGCTACAGTAACCATGTCGCATATCTGCACAAAACAAAAATTTCACGAAGCATGAGAAAAGCACAGTAAGAGGCTTTACTTGAAGCTGCCAATGAGTAAATAGAGGAAGTGTAAGACTAATAGAGCATAATGTAAGTACTAACCGCTGCTCGCATTTGGTTCAGACCACCATTGCATGAAATTAGAAGGTAGCCATTACTCTTGTAAAGCCCTAAATGAAGAAATAAATGTTATATTTGGAGTAAACTATCGTATTAATGGAGTAAGATGATAGACTAATGTCAACAACATGCTGTGCAGTATACTCTGATAAACATGAGCAAACTGTATACCTGAGCACTCTACTGCAACTACACCTTGGCCTAATAATGGTATAAACAAAGCAGAAGCTTGATTAATTTCTCCACCTAGCACCTACATAATGATTAGAATCTTACTAACTAGTCAGCCTTCATTTTGAAAATTTTCCTTGCAAAAGATCAAATCGTTTCTGGGCTTACTATTACTTACAGATCATAAGACTCGGCATTTCTCATTCTACTTACAACTTGGAAGATTGTCCATTCCAGTAAGCTCCCCACCCCAAACGAAAAGAAAAGAAACGAAGAGATGACAAATCATTCGCTTGATGATATGAACGGATTCAGACCCTAATGCACGATTTCATTGAGAATAGCAATCCAATCACCACACCCCAGCGAAGTCTATATTTTGAGACAACCCCTCTTATGTCCACATCACAATCCACGAAACAAATAAGAATCCCCATGACCAAGAACCAAGAGGGAGCAATTGACCGTCAACTCAGAAACCTAGCAATCTCTGAATCGCCCAACGCCCAAAATGTGCGCGACATTAGTCAAACCGAGTCAATTTAAGCGTTTTCTATTTACTCTGGAGAACAATTTGATCCAACGGACAAATGCTCTAGAACAACCACATTCCGATTCCCGCCATCGGGGCAGCACAAAGCACCTCACCCAACCAAGAACAGAGCAGGAAGACGACCCAGATTCCAAGAAACCCAACCCAAGGCCCAAAGAGTCCCCGGTTGAAGAAGACGAGAGGAGCCACTCACTTCTGGGAGGCAGAGCCGGGGGCGCGAGGTGCCCGGCCTCGCCGCCCGCAACCACGGAGCCGGCGGCGGTGGGTTGCCGCGGCCGCCGCCCAGGCAGGACGGCCGCGCGATGGGCAGCGGCGGGCGCGGGATGCCGAGGAAGGTGAAGAGGTGGAGGAGCAGCGTCCAGACCATGATGCTGGTCGCGACGCGCAGCGCCCAGCGGATGGCGGACGCCCCGGCGCCGCCGACGCGACGGCGGGCCGCGGCCGGAGGCGAGGCCTTGTTGTGCTTGGCCATGGGGCCGCCGGGGGCCTTGGCTTGGCTGGCTGGCTGCCTGCTCTTGTTTGTTTTCTGCCGGGCTCCCCTCCCGCTAGAATAGAAGTAGTCGTAGAGGAGGTGGACGAGCGCAGGGGTCGTTACCGTAATAGGATGGCGGAACCAAGCAAGGGGTTGGTTGGGATTCCGGTCGGTGTTAGGGTGCGTAACTGCCACGTTCGTGGCGTGGATCCTTTTCTGTAAAATCATTTTCACCGTCTACTTAAACCTGTCGTAGTAAATGATGTAACCAGTATGGGGAGAAATTTCCTGTGCTCAAGAAAGCAAGTTCTATTTGCTCAAAATTCCTTTCAAGATTCATGTATTTCTCCTTTGCCTATCCAAACACCTAGGTATGGGGTCTAGGTATGAAAAAATTATTCCATTTCACTATCTCTCCTAAATCCATTGTTTGCCTTGTTCCTTGAGCATTGGAAATTTTTCATGAGGTCTAAGTGGATTGTAGTTTCCTAATATGTTTCCATTGGAAATTTTTGTTTTGACAACTGTTTCCATTGGAATGAAGGGAAAGAAAAGTTTCATTCAAAATTCTTGTGAGCAGTGATACAAAAAACAGAGAAACACTTGCCTAAAAAAAAAAAAAAAAACACTATGGGTTGGAGTCCTTCAAGTTTCTGTGATCCATCCAAACGTTCCCCTTCAATCTAACTATATTCTGTAATCTGTATTATTTGAATTCATAGGATTCAAAATCTTAGCTCATGTTCCTCCTTTTCAAAGATCTGTCGGCGAGTAGTGTAAGCTCCCGTCCAGGATGAGGATCCCAGTATCTGACAAGGACATACCAATAGCCGTACACCGGTCACCGGCGCCTATCCCCGTCCCGTCCCATGGTGACTGGTGAGCAGCAGTGAAATGCCTCTGGATCTCGCACGAAATGACCCCGCCGGGCCGCCGCTGTCCATCCTCGCCGTCATCCTCCACGTCGTCTCCGCCACCGCCGTCAAGGCGCTGGTCTTCGACGTGCCGTCGGGCAGCTCAAGTGTCTGACAGAGGACCTCCGCCGCCGCGCGGTCAGCCACGCGTCGTACCGCGTGATGGCGGAGTCCACTTCAGCGGCCGACCGGAGGATCTTGGTGCGCGTGACGGGTCCGCGCGGTGAGGAGCTCTACACGGCGGAGGGCGCGGAAAGCGGGGAGTTCAGGTTCCAGGCGGCGGAGGACGGTGAGCACACCGCCTGCTTTTGGTCGCCCGGCTATGAGCGCGCCGCCGTTGTCTCCGTCGACGTGCAGTGGGCCACCACCAGTTTCGGCGCCCACGCCGGGGATCCGGACCCCCGCCCGCCGTCGCGGTTGCTAGCAAAGGCCGCATTGATGTATGCTCCATTGCTCCCATCATCCCTTGCTCATTCGTTTCAAAAAAAATCATCCCTTGCTCCGTTTAAGTTTTGAATTAACTGTTTTGCCTATTTCCTACAATGAGCATAAGAAAACTGAGCATTGAGCAGCATTCTTTTTTTTTTCTACAAGCATTACAAGAATATTAATAGGAATAGGAATAACATAAATGCCCACTGGCAAATGCCTACATTAGAATTTGCGCTTTCTAGGTTCTAAAGAAGAAAAGTTGTTGTTTATGCTCACATGCTTTTTTTTTACTAGAAAATTGTAACAATTGTCGATATTGTTGCTTTATCATTTGGCCTACTACTACAAGTAATATTTTGACTATGCAGACTCAGCCACTCCATTCGTTAATTGTGTATTGTTGGCTTCAAACTTTCCAAATTCAGTTCATGAGGAAGGAGATGTTTGAGAATGTCCTTAACCTTTCTGTAAATAAAAGAATATAGGGAAACTAAGCTGCCCAATTTAGGTGTGGTATTCCTACGCTAGAAATAGCACCATGGTAAATCTAAGGTGAAATAATCGTACACTTCAGTACTTGGTGCCATAATGGAGGCAATCAGGCAACAAACATATACTCCTTCAAATGGGAGGTCAATGTTATTCAGTGCTTTGAAATGGTCATACAGTACATGCTACAGCCTAAAGGAGGAAGCTGTGGTTTTAGTGAAGTCGAGTCTTCCTATCAAAGTACTGAGCAAAGTCTTTTAACAACAACAACAACAACAACAACATAGCCTTTAGTCCCCAAGCTAGTTGGGGTAGGCTAGAGATGAAACCCATATGAAAGGTCTAAAAGAACGTAGAAAGGCACAAGACGAAGGATAAAGATAGGGTAGATAGAAAAGAAAACAAAGTCATGGTTCAGGCACGTTAATAGCTAGCCTCCAAGCGCTCCTGTCCAAAGCTAAATCCTTGGAGATATTCCACTCCTTAAGGTCTCGCTTAAGGTCTTTTTTTTGGAGCAAAGTCTGAGCAAAGTCTTCCTATTTCTACCACTGATCTTTGGAGCAAGGTCTTTTTTTCTTTACCATTCTGAGTCCAGGATTATAATTTGTGTTGCTCACTGATCTTTCACCTATTTCTACCAGCGAACTTGAGCAAAGTCTTTTAATGTTTTTTTTTTTTTTTTTTTTTTTTTTTTGGATAACTTGTCTTTTTATGCCTGTAACTTCAAAATGTGTATTGCAGACCATCGCAGGAGAGTTGAAGAAACTGGAGGATTCTGCTCGACTCATATACCATGAAATGTTATCTTCTCGCCAGAGGTGGTATTCTTTTCCATTGGGTATTACATAGAGAAGCTCTGTTTGGGTATATTCAGTCATATAGGATGAAGACTTATCTTTGCATCCGTCGTTGCAACTAACATAACGCGCGCTATACTCTGTGATATTATATCCATCCACAAGTGCATGAGCAACCAAACACTCCTTTACCATTCTGAGTCCATGATTATAATTTGTGTTGCTCACTGATCTTTCACCTATTTCTATCAGCGAACTCGAGATGCAGAGGCTCAACGAAGACACCGCCACAAGATTACACTCGTTCACCCTATTGTCATTGGCCATGTGCGTGGGGGTTGCAGCATTGCAGCTATGGCATCTCAAGACTTTCTTTCAAAAACAACATATACTATAGAAGCAAGCAGGGGGCACCGAACTGACCCATTGTTCCTGTACACAATCTTATCTCCCGGTATCCATAAGGTTGAATTGAATGGATCATTGGCGTTTTTTATAGAAAATTACAGCCGTTTGATGCACTGATTACCAGTTCAGATGTGCATTATGTCCATAGAACCCCGGGCGCCTTTGCTTTGTTACAGTCAATTAACACACTCCATATGGCCCATCGATCGACTCACCGACCAAATTTGAACGACGAAGGCTGCTGGGACATGAGAACAAATTGGTCCAAACAACTTCGTCCAACAACTTCATGTAATACCAAGAGATCATGTGATGAATGCTTGGCGGCGGCGACCAAGGCCTCGGGAGCTCTCGGTGGAGTAATTCAGGCAGTGGAAGAAGTTATGGAAGGTGTTGGTGAAGTCAGTGGGCATGTACTAGAACTGCGGCCCGCTGATGATTAGTCTCTAGACGATACCATTTGCTACTATTTGAGAACCATTGTTACTGAGAATATCCTATTCCTTAGACTAGCTATTTGAGAACCATTGAGGACTCCCTTGTATCATTCAGGGTCTTGTCGGTATCAATGTATCATCCATCCAGATATTTCTCAGTCACCACATCCAGAGTTAGTTCATCTCTTCTACTCACATCTTTGTGTTATGCGTGGAACCAATTACTGTCATCTTTTGTTTTCTCACTCTAATAATGCGAACTGTGGAAGTGATCACTCTAGTCGTCGTTCTCTATGTTTTCCTGCTTAGTGCCGAGATTGAGTTGAGGGCTATGGCAACTATGACTGAAGCCTGGCTAAAACTGCTACTTGAGGATTTTGGTAAGGTTGTCACAGCGCCGAATCTCTCTCTCTCTCTCCTCTCTCTCCTCTCTCTCTCTCTCTCATACTAGTGCTCTCAAAGGTTCAGATAGTAGGAGCCTATTTGGTTCAAAAAGTCCTAGGACTTTTTAGTCCTAGCGACTTAAAAAAAAAAAAGTCTCTCTAAGAAGTATTTTTCTTAGTTCCATAGACTAAAAAGTCCCTGAACATAGACCTCTTCAAAAAGGCACGGACGTAGTTATTTGCCGAGGAAAGAACAGTGTTCGGAGGGAGTACATCTTGTCTGAAGCACTTGCCACAAGGCTGCAAGACTCATAAAAAAAATATAAATAATAAAATTGACAACAGGAATCGGACAGACACATTAATTGGTCAGGGGAGACATGCAAATCTGCCAAGCACAATGAGAAATTTGCAGGGTCAAAGGGGAAATGGAGCACCATCACACTACACATTGATTATTCAATTGAACCCTTTTTAGGAATTTGCAACATTCTTTCAGCGTCCTCTTGCAGGCAACATCTGTCGAGGACGTAGCATAAACTCACTAACAGAGAGATGTTTCTACAGGTAATATGCCCACTTTCTCATATTTAGAACAACAATGTTTTCCAAACAATGAAGGGGTTCTTGGTTAAATTAGCTTAGCTTCTGGAAAGAACCGCATGGTCAGCTCATCATTGAATCCTGACATTTATTTGTGGCTGCAGTGTTGTCCCAATGGAAAATCCAGTGAGGCTGGGGCAAGAAATTATCTCCAGTGACTCCAAAGACGAGAGATTCTCCACCCAAGAAGGAAGTCTTCTTCCAGGGTAATTATCAATTCGAAGATGCTTCACACTAGTATGTGGACAGAGTGCCTCAATGACTCTCTCACTCTCCTCTATGGATACCTGCTGCGTGCAGGTGTCAGCACTCCATCTCAGCATCAGTTTGTGCAGATGTTTCTTACCACTCAAATTGGCCTCCATGGCAACATCATGAGTGGCAGCTTCCAATTTAAGAATGCAGAGCTCTCCACGGATGTCTAGGTTTTTCAACTCACTGAGGTTGCACTTTGCTCCATCTCTGGCGGCTACAACAAATCTTGAAAGGGTCCGAAGTGACCGCAACTTGTCAATGCCACTTGGCATTGATCTAAAAGCAGTAACTCTATCCCAATGAAGATGTAAACAGAGGTGCCGCATGTTAACTAAGCGGCTCATACCTTCAGGTAAATCCATAAGCCAGTAGCAGTCCCTAAGGTCGAGTGTCTGCAAATTGAATAGGTTGCAAATTGTTTCTGGAAGAGTCTCTATCAAAGTATTCCGAAGGCTGAGGTATCTGAGGTGTATTGATGACCCAATAGAATCTGGCAAGACATGTAGCTCAGTGTAACTCAGATCAAGAGCACGTAGACAAGTTAACTTTGAGAACAGTGCTGATGGAACCTGCTCTGAGGGAAACTTCATTGCAGGGTATAATTTCAAGAGCCTCATATTTTCATAGTGCTGAATGCTATCAAATACAAGAGGCTCATCTTTTGGGCGCATGACAGTTACATAACGAATCCACTCAGGATGGTCAGCAATGTGTGAGTTATCAGGATCGAATATCAGAGCTTCATGTCTAGAAACAAGCCGTGCTTGCTCATGCATCAAAGCTGGCACTCTGAACTTTGGAGTAGGGAAGCTGTTGGAAGTTTCAAAGAACGACCTTCCTAGGAGCTCGTCAAAGCACCTGCCTGCTACCATCTCAACTGGTCTACTCCCATTGCTGTTAACAAGACCATCAGCAACCCACAGTTGGACCACCTCATCCTTCTCAAATTCATAACCAACAGGAAACATTGAACAAAAGGCAAAACATTGTTTGAGATGGTATGGCAAGTGTTGGTAACTTATTTGCAAAGTTGCTACAATAGTATCTGTGTTTCTGTCATGTTCAAGAAACTGCATATCACTTAGAATGCTTTCCCACTGTTCTCTCTGTCCATTAGTGCCAGACAAAAGAACCCCAATAGACTTGGCTGCTAATGGAGAACCAAGGCATTTTTCGGCGATCCTCCTCACAAGCAGCTCCAAATCATGCTGATCTCTGCTAATTATCCCTGAGAAAGCATAGACTCTAAGGATCTGCGAGCACGCATCAATTCCCAAACCCTTCAAATTGATGTTAATATTGGATGCCATTCTCGAAACCATTTCACTTTGAGTAGTGATCAAAACTTTGCTTCCTTTCTCTCCTGCAAAAGAGGGCCTCAGAGATTCCCAGAACTGAAAGCCCTCAGCCCAAAGGTTATCTATCACCAGCAAGAACCGCCTTTGGCTCAGATGCTCCCGCAATTTTTGTTGCAATATGTCCAAGCTTAGAAGGTCACACTTTTGCCTGGTCACGGCTTCTATTATCATCTTGGTGGCTCTCCTCACATCACACCTGTCTGGTAACCAAACCCAAATCTTTTCAGCAAAGAAGTTCTGTACCTCCTGATCGCCATAGACCAACCGCGCCAGCGCTGTCTTCCCAATCCCTGCAGTGCCCCAGATGGAAATCACAGGAAGGTCCATGCCACTGTCGGCGAGCAGAGCACGGATGATCTTCTCCTTCTCCGCTGTACGGCCTATGGGTCTCTCGTCGAGATGTGCAGCAGCTTCAACAAACCTTCGGCTCTCCTGAATCGGCTGAGCCGTCCTCCTTCCGTCCCCGGCCTGCAACCGGAAACTTTTCTTCAAATTGTGGATCTCCTCGAGGCGCTCTTTGATCTTGGAGATCCGGGCATCCAGCTCCCAGCGCTGCCACAGGCCGAGCTCGATGTTGGGCCAGAGCCGCTTCCGCTTCCGCTTCCGCGATGGATCCGCGGCACCCAGCCTGGACACGGCTGTGATGGTGTTCAGGCTGTCCAGCAGGGTGTCGACGTCGAATGCGGTGGCCCTGAGCTCCTGGAGCCAGAGCTTGACATGGTCATCGACGATGAATCGGCGCTGCTCGGCGTCGTTGAGCACCGCGCGTATGTGGTCCTTGGCGTGCCGGAGCTTCTGGGCCTCCTCCTCAACGTCCAGCAGGCGGATACCCCTGGACCAGAGCTTGTCGAGAACCGCGCCGCCGATCTTCTCCGGGATGCCGACTGCCGAGGAGATCTTCTGGAGCAGATCCATGGAGCGACGAGGTTGCGGCGCGCCAAGAAAGGAGACTGGGAGAGCTCTGCCGAAGTGGAATGCAAGGGAAATCTTGTGCGCGGCACCGAGGAGCAGCGATTCGGAGGTGTTATAATGAAAGCTCGCTTCGTGTAGAGTGCCTCACTGGTTTTGGCGTGTAACTGAGTGAGAATTTCACTGACAGCTTCGGCGAAGGTCCATGGTCGCTTCGTCGAAGGTTCTTGGCAACTGGCAATGGTGACGATGGTGACAATGGCAACTGGCGTGTATATTCTATGATAAAATATCCTGTATATTCGATACAATCCATAAAAGCCCGCTGCGTAGGAGTATTTTTTTTTAAAAAAACTTTGCACACTGCACCTACATATATGCATTGCCACAAAATTTAAGATTGAAACACGATTTGTAAAAATTCATATAAAAATAACAAATTTTCATTTGCATATGCGAGGACAAAAGTGCAGAAATTTTGTCCTCTGGCGCATATGTAAGTGAAATCTACTGTTTTATATGATGTTTTTATATGAATTTTACAAAATAAGTTTGAATCTCAAATTTTGTAACAATGCACATGTACAAATACACTATATATTGGTGTGCATAGTTTTTGAGTTTTTTGAAATCTTCGAAGGGTTTTCACGATTGCACCAAAGATGTGGTTTATATTGAATGCATCATCCGAGCCTACATCTATCGGGCGAAGCCTCACCAGCGTGATACAGGGTGAAATATAGTTGTGAAAAATTCCTTGTATCCATGGGAAATCACCTTGTATCCACGGAAAATCAGAAATTTAGCAGATGGATTGTCGTCCTCTCATGAGTCATTACATCATCCTTCGTCCCTTGAGTAAGGGGTAAGATTTGCATGCGTGTGTTCGTAAAGATGAATGTGAACGCATGTTGTAGTGGCGCACTGTACCATGTAATTATTAGAAAAAGAAAACATTCCACTCAATATCCTAAATATCCTACCGTATATTTACACCATCTGCACTGCTAATAAAAGCCTTTTGAGACACCTATTGAACACGTCAACTGGGAACGAGCAAGCTAAGACAATCAAAGGAGTGATGGATAGTGTTCAACGATCAGACCACCGCCTTGAGCTTAATGTGCGCCCCATGTATCCGGTGCAGTGTGATCACGGTGTGTGGCGCTATGTATCCGGTGCAGTGTGATCACGGTGTGTGGCGCATGAGTGTATGACAGCGCGAGCTCGAACTGGAACCGCTGGATCATGCTAGAGCCATCTTGGCCTCGAGCAGCGCGAAGTGTTCTGGCCTATGCAGGTGAGTGGCCCGAACGCGGCGCTCCCTCAGCGAACCTGTCCGGCCTGAACTCGTGCGCGTCGCTCCCCCAGAGATCCGGGTACGTCATGGTGGATAAGCACTGAGCAGCACGATCACAACCCCGGCAGGGTACCTGACGCCGCCGATCTCCATCTCCTTGTACGTCTTGATTGTACGTCTTCAGGCCTGGTCAACTTATTGGTTTTGGACCAGCATCGTTGACAGGTTGTTGCTCTGCGTGAGCTCAGGTTGATTGTCCTCGTTTGAAAGGGAACATATCGGGTGCAAATCATAGTCTTTGTGAAAACTCATGCAAACCACGGTAAAAAAATCATCTAAATTTACTAAAAATTATACATGTAGATGATAAAATGATACACAATAAAATATCTTGTCGAAACTCAACTTCGTTTGTGAGATATAAAAATAACAAATTTCTAACAAATCATTTGGACAACTTTTACGCTTGAAATTTGTTATTTTTATATTTCATAAACGAAGTTGAATTTTGACAAGATATTTTACAATGTTGTGTATCATCTTATCACCTATGTGTGTGATTTTTTTAGGTGAATTTAGATAACTTTTTACCATGATTTACACGGATTTTCACAAGGTTGTGGTTTCCACCTGATATGTTCCCCATTTGAAAACATGCGCGGTCAGACGTCAGAGCGTTTACAAAAGAACTTCAGAAGCATCAACAGCCTATGGCCGTAATTCTTGCTATCAACATCAATCACGGGCACGGCAAATTGCCGCTAGGCGGTGCTGAATCATGAACATGACATGCAATTAAGGCCATTTAGCACAGCTCAGCTTCACTAATCACTATCTCTCAAAAAAGCTTCACTAATCACTAGTGCAGCTGTTTTTTAATCTCCCGTTCCATGAGCAGTTCTTCCAATGGAGCTAAAACTGTTTTCTAGCAAACAACTTTGTATACAAAGCTACTTATAACATATTCCCATAAATTCCATGTGAGAGACCACCTTCTTTGTATATGAAGCTCCTTAAAAATATAGGGCTACAACTCACAACTTTCATGAACTGTTATTCTGAGCTGTTTTTCTTACCAAACACTCATTTCCAAAATAGTTTCATGAAGTTGTTTTTCTTCCTCTCTCACAGAGACATGAGTTGTGATGAAACTGAAAAAAATAGCCCTCTAACTTATTTCTCTCTCATCCATGGATGAAACTATTGGTAAAAAGCTATTTTGCCAAATAGTTTTTCAAAATAACTCAGCTTCATCTAAGCCCTTTCTCTTATTTCTCTCATCCATGCATAAAGCTATTTTGTCAAATACTAGTTTTTTTTTTTTTTTTTTTTAAACAACTCAGCTCCCACAAAACAACTTCGTAGTGGAGCTAAGCTGTGTGAAATTAGACCATAATCCCATAAATCCACGTAAGAGCCCACCTAAGCAGGTTAGAATCATAAATTCCATGTAAGGGCACATCTAAACGAGTTGAAGTTTAGAGAAGCACATTCCACATTAATCTCTTATAAGAGCATACTTTAGGAAGCTTCATATGTGAATCTACTTAAAAATATACTTGTTTAGCACAAAACAACTCCAAATGGCTTGTCAAGCTGCTCGAGAACATATGCCAAATGGGGATAAATATTTGCGATACGAGAACATGTACTTTAAATCTTTATTACATCGAGCAATCCCAGTTGGCTTAAAAGATATATAACAAAAAAGAATGGCATCACATTGAACAACCTACAAAGCATACTAATGATGAATGACAGGTTTCTAAATAACTGGGGGATGGATATGGAATGGGGAAAATGCTGCCACATAACTAAAATCTATACCCTTCCATGTATACGTTGTTACTGTGTAGGACCCTAAACAAATAGAATGGAAAAATGGATAACAAATGGTGAATCAAGGCAAAACCCTAGCGTCAAACCCAGGATCTAAACTCACTACTACAGATCAGTAAACTAAGCCAAAAACTATAACGATGGAAGATTCTTATATATATATTATATATAAAAAAATGAAAAATAAGTTACTGCCGTGCTGTTTCTATGATGAAGATGCAACCTCAATGGCACTACCAAGGGGCCATGCTGCTTCAACATATGAATCACCATAAGGCACTTTCTTTACCAAGGTAATGTCTTGATAAGGATCAATGCCTGAGAGAACAAAAAAAAGCAGGTGTAAGAACATTGGTGTGGGGGCAAATAACTTATAAGTTATCATGATATCTTTTAGTTTGAAATAAGCTATACCAAATCCATCGACAAGTAATGTGTACTGGTAGACAAGATCTATGCAAAGATAGGGAATGTTCTCCTCCGAGACATCAGGGTAGGTTGCCTGTGCATCCTTCAAGTTTAATTTACAAACCCGGCGTGCAGTTTCTTCAAAGTCTGATGGTTTAACCTTAGCAACTGCTACTTTTGGGTCCACAAAACCAGCCTGAACAGAGATAGGACACAGTTAGGTGCTAACAGTGACTACGCCAATAGCAATTCACTTCAGACAGATCAGAAAGCTCAATTGTAAATTAGACTTGCCTCAGCAGCCCTGTCAAAAAAAAAGGATGCTACAAAAATTCTTTTGTCCATCTCCACCACCACCATTCCACACACCGCCAAATGTGCATTTCATATGTGTGCATGCTGGCTCATCAACGTTAAGAGCTCTAACTGCAAGAGCCCTGCACTTGGAATAACTAGCACCAGAAGGTGAGCCTGATGCTTCAAATGTATTACCACCATAATTGTATTTCCCTGAATTTAATAGCACATTTCAGATATGATAATTTTATGAGCAATGACAGAAAACAGATACTGACAAGTGACAATTTATGATAGTAGTTGAATGGATAAATTTCCTCTTTGTTGGAAACTGAAATATGTAGTGTATTCATTGCAGGATCAATCTGCTGATAAAGTAGCATGCTTTTATCAACGGCCTCATTATCAGAATGGTGTAATGTTTTTGACTAATATTTGATAGCACACAAAATTCATAAGACAAATCAACATATTGCTTTATGTATTTTCACAACAGGGTATGGACCCTGCATAGAATAGAACAAAGCTCAGGACAATAGTCTTTCCATGCAATTTGGTTTTGTTTAAAAAAAGGCATTTGCCCTATTAATGCTGACATAATTTCAGTAAGAATATAAAAGTTCATTTCAATTCCAAAAAGGCAGAGGTAATGATATGCAAAATTTAGATATTGGGCCTAGTAGATTAAAGCAAGCAACCATACCAAGATGCCCCTCCAACATACAGTCACTGTAATCACTGCCTTCACCAGCTTTTAAGATTTCCGCTCTAGCCGCCAGCAAACCATAATGCAAATAACTGTGGATAACAACATTTACAGTTATATATTATAGTCATGTTCTATATGCATCTTATTCAGAAGGAGGCAATCTTATGATGACCATCCCAACAGTAGTCAAACGCATTGTGGTAAACCATATTGTTCCATGTCAGATTTAATATAATGTAAAAAAGGGGAAGTGATAGAGTTGACCAAAATATACATATATAGTGCCTCACTTGGTGACAAGTAAACACTTCAAGTATGATAGGATTCCAAATATTCTTATTCCTCACTTGGTGACAAGTAAACCAGTTTTAACTCTTCAATATTACAATTCCTTAAACCACTTTTGGACCCTAACAACCTGTAGCAACATCCAAATAATTGCATATTTCACCTTGCTACAGTGTGGTACTCAAACTTCAAATAAGATATATAGTTCTCAGTCAGTCCTACTATTAGTAGTCAACAATGTCATAAAGACTGCACGCAGAATGGTTCAACCAATATAGAATAACGGACTAAGCCACACTGTTTTATAGTTTTAGACATCATTGGTATATTAGAAGGCAGAAAATAGCAATAGAACAAAGTCAGCGATAAATCTCAGATTGCCATGACACATTTGATTCAGACCTGTGAACATAAAGATAGTATCTTGTTCCCTTAAGTAGCAGTTCCTTCACATATGAATCTTCACCATCTGCCACTTCAGGTGCCTTTGCTGCATCCTTCTCTGAGATAGCATAAGCCATTTGGACTGAACCACCTCCTAAATCAACAACTCCAACTGTATTTGAGTACGGTTTTCCCAATTTTCCCAAAAGATAATTGATGGTAACCTATAAAAGAACAGAAGAGACATCCATGTTGCTTCCTTTAATGTGAAGGTTGCAGAAGAACAGCAAGTGGAGAAACCGTTTTACTTTCAAAGTAAAAATGACGAAGTCAAAGTTAAGACAAGGCGTACTCAAGAAAAATAAAAAGTTTAAGACAGAAACAAGCTAATGCTAACTACTCATGCCATTCCAAACTATAGGTCACTTTAGTAGTATAGTTTCTCCTAAGTGAAACGTCTCTAACTTTGATAGAGTTTTTATAAAATTTATTAATATCCAGAAGTTCAAATAAAATGCACTATCAAGACATTTCATGGAGAAATTAAAGAAACGAATTTGATATTGTATATGATGGTGCATTTTCTATAAACTTCGTCAAACTTAGAGAGGTTTGACTTTGGACAAAGCTAAAGTAGCCTATTAGAAAGATGGGGGGTGGAGAGGATGTTACAGAACAATGCTAACAATCCTAAAGACCTAAACAACAAAAACAGAAGAAAACAAAGCTCTGTAGAACAACACCGTACCCACTGGAATGCGCCTTCCTGTGATCCATCTAGAACAGTGACCCAATTTGGCTGGGATTTGAAAGAACTCCTGTCACGAAGAAGTTCCCTAACCTGAAGAACTCAGTATTCAGCAACAACATAAGGAAATCAGGCAATTCAAAACTAAAAAGAGAATATGCAGCGCATCAAGTACAAATGTCATAATAAGACTACAAAAGAAAACATGGAATGCTCAGATCTGACGGATAAGACATGGAGAATATTTACCGCTTGCAAAATTTCTTCAGATCTTTCAGTTCCTAATGCTCTGAGACCTGCAGTGGCCTGCATAAGGGTCCAAAATCATGTTTTCGCTGGAAACACTGTTGCAAAAACTGAGACTGTTTCAGTGTCCACTACCATAAGAAGCAATACAGGAACCATCACTCACCCCAACCCTGACAGGTGTTTGTCCACGCAACTCTGCTGGAACTACTTTCTCGGCTTCCTCTAAAAGAGGAATAAGTGATTCAGCAGCCTCATGTGGACCCTCTGCGGCACTCAAGCCTGGTTTTTTCTAGAGCCAAAATGAGAGAGAGATAAACAATCAGAGAAGTTAGATTCCCTCTCTTTTCTGGATGGTCAATTTGTCTGTTCAATCCAAATATATAACAGGGCGGCAATATTATTAGAAGAGGATAATTACAGATGATCAGGTCAATGAGTAGAAATGAACATTTTTACACAGTGGGTTCAAGTCCTTCAGAAACTATACATCTATAAGGTATATTATTTTGGTGAGAGACAGGCTCAACCAGGATGATACGTTGTTTGAGCCTTCAGGTTGCTTCATAGAGATAGTCTTGGAACAACTACCTGCAACTTTGCATTTTTGCAGTGCATTTACTTTGGTATAGGATAGATTTCTGAGGGACAGAATATTAAATTTTTATCTCCAAATAGCTAAAATGGAATCCCCATTCAAGAAGTTTCAAGCTAGTTTTCAACTTGACGTTCAGTGACAATTTTCCAAAATTCAAGCAGATTTACAAAGAAAATTTGAAACAGCATTTGGTCAAAATCCAGGTAGAAAATTGTTCTTCTCAATCTTCTACTTCTGGTATTCCCCAAGAATTAGCTGTATGCTGTCACATTCTGACATGTATTCAAATATTACTTAGTTAAAAAAATGTTCCTGACTGCACTATTAGGAACAACAAACATGACAAAGGCTGTCATATCCCCAAAGTTATCTTCTCTAGGTAAAAATCAACTGATTTCACGTTTGAATTAACAACACTAATTTATTATGACAAGGTCCTGGCTTAATGCCTTTGTAGGGCAACAGCTCATCGCCAGTAATAAGCAAGTGATGGTTGCTACACATGCAATTTATTGTATCCTGATACAAAAGACAAACCCACATAGTTGCGTAACTTCATCAGCTTATATTCTTCTGGCAGTGAAAATCTAAATACAGTAGTTTGTTGTTCCAACAACTTATGGGAAACAAATAAAAAAGTCAAGATTAAGTTGTGCAGTTCACCATTGTTAAACAGGGCCTAAGTGATTATATCTGCAATACAAATTTCTGATTCTTTTGCAAATTCTGCACAAAATATGTGGGGGACTACTAGGTTGTGAACTCTCAAGAGCCTAGCCAAAGTTTTGGAATAGCCAAAAAACGAACGACTCCGACATTTAGTCACGAGAAAGTAGAAAACAATCATTGTATAGATTGGGCATACATGACATTACTGGGTTTTCATTGTTTGAGTGGCCAATTAGGTTCTACTAATGTTACTGATTTTTCAGTATTGTTAATTTGGCTTCAGATAGTAGAAGACTAAACAGGCCGCGTCAATAATCTCATTTATGGTCACTCCAGAACACCTCAAAATGAACATATCCAGCCAACAACGCTCCACAGCAGGCGCAACTCAAACTAAATGGACAAGAGGGAAGCCTAACCATTCACCTGTTTGAACAGCTCAATCTCCTTCCCTATAGGCACTAGATCCAGGTTTTCGTCGAAGCAATACACGTGCACGCGGCTCCCGGAGCTGCCGGCGTCAAATATAACGGCATACTTGTTCAATCCGTCCTCGACGGCCCGGGGTCCCCACCTCCGACCGCCAACGGCGAGCAGCCCACCCCCTGAGGTGGAGGCCGGCGCGCGCGGCATGAGAAGCAGCACGAACGAGATGAGGAGTACCGGTGAGAGCAACACCATGAGCACCCGACGGTACCGGTGCACGCGGTCAGCCACCGCGTCGGTCTGCTGCTGCTGCCGTGCTCCGGCGCCCGAGTAGCGCCGCATCCTCGCGGCCGCCGCCGTGGCCGCCGCGGCGTCCGCGGCGGAGGGGGCGGCGGCGAGATCGTCGGCGGGGAGCAGATCGGCCGCCGAGGGCGTGCGGTAGCGGATGCGACCGTTGGTCGGCGACGGTTTCACCGCCTCGCTGCTGCGGCGGCTCCAGCGTGTCGGTGCGGGCGGCCGCGCGCGGCGGCCTTATCGAGGGCGTGGCGGGGTGGATGAACGGGTGGGCCTGCGACAGCACAGCGCCGCGGTGACACAGGGCCGGAGCGCGAGATCTCTCCGGCACGGGTCACGGCGACCTTTGGGATTGACCACGTGGCGGCATTGCGATCGGGGTGGAGACGGAGGAGCTGGTGGCGCGGGAGCCAATTTGCCTCGATTCGGGGGAGGTGGCTGCGCGGCTTTCGCCGTGGTCGCGGCGGAGCGGCGGACAGAATCACAGGAGCAGTATGAGCGAGACGAGTTGGCATCACGCCGTCTATCTTCATTACTTTTTTTGAAAAAAAACTATTTGTAAATTTAACACTTAAAGATTTTTTCAAAACTTACATTTTTGCCGCAGCAAGGACTTCCCCGTCGCTCCACTCTTCCACTCTGGCGTCACGTGCTGCCCCAAGTGCCACATTTGCGTTTATTTTTCATGTTACATCCCTTAGCCTCGCAGTGTGTCAGAGCTGCTTGCAGAAGAGCCGATATCCACAGCTGACAAAAGAACGGGGCAGTAGATGAAGATGGCGTTACAAGACACGCACACCCCATCATGACATCACATCTATGTAGGACCACTCCTCACGCGCGCACGCACGCAAAGGGGGACAATAAAATTAACTTTTTGGAGAGAGCAAGAAGTGGAGGGGGACCAGTAAAAAATATGAACTATTGCCTGCATTGGGGGAATAGTGGCTTTAAATGACTCTTGTCTATCTAGATTGATGGGGCTGATATGAACTGATACCTGCGTTGCGGCTAGCCTACGGGGCAGCCACGCGACCGAGCGGACTGGCCATGCGACTGATATGGCAGCCGCGGCACCATGCAAGGTGCGCCGCTTTGTGGATCTTGAGGCGCCAGCATTGTATGCAAGTCTGACATCCAGATGGGCAAGCCAACGTCGCCGACATGGGACGAAAGCTTGTAAAGTGAAGAAGAACTCCGCCAGGGTTGTTGTTGTAGCCAGAGAAAATAAGAGAGTTGGTACCTCATAGGATGAGAGCTTGATAAAATAATTTAGGGTTTGTGTGGAAGTTGACACCCATTAGGATGAGAATTTGAGGGGAAAATGAGACTTGAAAGTCTGCAACGATGAGAATTTGAGTGGCTTTTGAGTCTTCGTCTTGAGAATGGAGATTACGGGCCTCGTCTCGACCCACCTCGTTGTCTTCTCCTCTAGGGCCGACGATAAGCTTGTGAGGTGAAGGTCGTCCGGAGTGATGGTATTGGTAGCGCTACGTAGGGAGGCTCGTGGGGAAGTTGCCAGATTTGCGATGGATAAGCATTACCGTCTGACTCTCTTCTCTCTTATCTCGCTCTTCGCTTGGATGGCTACATCTATGACTGTTTTTTTAAGGCATCAATCCGGATCCGACTTGATAGCTTGTTCGTATTTCATCTTATTTCAACTTATTCTCCCTTATGAGTCGTTATGCAAGTGTTAAGGATATCTTTGACTCATCTTCTGCTGGCTCCAGCTTTGTAGCGAGAAGCCAATTTTCTCTCTCTCACTCCTCTCATTGATATGCGGCCCTATAGCCAAGAGCCGAAGAGAGCTTCTTGTGCCAACCAGGCCTAGAAAAAGAAGAAACACGGACAGAGTATCGAAGGACAAGCAAAAACCGAACCCATTTAGGGGTGTTTAGTTTGTACTTCAAGAACTCAAAAAGTGCTACAGTTCCCTGTCACGTCGAATCTCGTAACGTATTTTTAGAGCATTAAATGTAGGTAAATAAAAAAGCTAATTACACAGTTTGGCTGAAAAGTACGAGATGAATCTTTTAAGCCTAATTAGTCCATGGTTGGATATTAATTACCAAATACAAACTTAAAAATCGCTACTTTACAGTAGCCAACCCAAAATATTTCTCCAACTAAACACCCCCCTTAGATTTTGGAGTATACCCAACCTGTTCGCTGAAAAGCACTGTCACGCTGATTAGGTCAAAGAAGCCCCCCCCCCCCCCACACACACACACACACACACACACACACCAGAAATTCTCCAGGCGCCGCCGTTGTACCTTCGCGCCGCCCGCATCCTCGCTGGTTCATTGGCAGCTGCTCCCCGCGCTTGTCCGCACCGCTGCTCGCTCACCCGGCTCGCCCGCACCGCCGTCTGCCGATCGCTTACCCCGCTTGCCCGCACCGCCGCTCACCGCACCGAGCTCGCCCGCAGTCGCTCGCGGTTAGAAT
Source organism: Hyparrhenia diplandra (assembly GCA_015847255.1). Taxonomy (NCBI): domain Eukaryota; kingdom Viridiplantae; phylum Streptophyta; class Magnoliopsida; order Poales; family Poaceae; genus Hyparrhenia; species Hyparrhenia diplandra. The sequence goes on from JADLZK010001449.1 coordinate 52,791, forward strand.
CAGGGAGAAAGAAGACGCGAGTGAGAAGAATCGTTGGATTGGCAGGCCCACCCGTCTAGTCTTGGGCGGATACGGTCCTAATCCATATCTGTGGATGTTCTCGGCTGGGGCCGCCGCCGCCGCATCGGTCGCCAGGCACGACGTGCCGCCGAAGTAAATCGCCGTTGCACCCATCGTCATCTGCGGACGGTGCGAAGCGCCTCTAACTCTCGTGGTCTGATTGGCGCTGCACCGTCTACCAGTGCATTCGTCACTGCCGCGGCCTCCAATCTAAGACGCCGTCGTTGACAAATCTTCCGCGTCTTCGTCGAGGTAATGTTGATTCCCTGGCTCAACATCACCCTGCTTGAAATCCCCTGTCTCCTGTTTGCTGATTTCCGTCATTCATAATGCTATCTTGGGGTAGGACATATAGGAAGAACTAGAAGAGAGAACGATAAAACAGATAGAGATGATCTTGCATGTGGCTGTAGATATACCTGTTGGCCCTAAAGCTGACATGTTGAAACTATTGGGCCATCCATTTATTATTCTTTTTTTAATGTAATCCATTTATTATTCTTGTTCCAATGTTTCTTTACTGTACACCATTTGTAACTGTCAAGAAATCTGGATTTGTCACTTTTGTAGCATATATTAAGTAATGAATTCATGTGATAGAGGTTGATTCATTAGTTTTCAAATAAAAATACAAGTTATTGGAAGCAAAACCTTCTCATCTCACTATGAAGTAAGTTTTTTTTTTTTAGAAATAAGGTCTCCCCTGCTTTTGTATTTCAAAAAACAACAACATTCCAGTGCAGCGTTTATGGGCGCCCCGCCTTACAGAAAAAACTTAAGGCAAAACAGCAACAGTCTCTCCCCAACACAACATTCCAGTCATTGATAAGCTCATTTCGCCGCTCCAAACTCACATCACTGGGGCCTGAATGCAGAGCATCCAATTGCACCAACCTGAATGATGACTCCCTCAGAGAATTCCACTTCCACGTGATCCGCGGCGGATATAAGGTTTCACTCTCCAGCCCAGAGCAGCAAAAGGGGAAGCACCAACATCTGGGCAGAAAAAAGACATTAGGATTTTTAGTTCTATATATTTAGAATCTAGAATCCTAATCCAAATGGCATTTGAATTCAAGTGGTACTGGTACCTAAAAATCCAAGCACATAACAACGACAAGTTTAAAGTTCTCAATCTGGAACCCCTAGGCAACCAAACTCTTTTTTTCTGGGCAACCAATTGCAAATGGCAGTGTTTTCTCCTGGTTACTTCTTATGGACAGGCTAAATACAAGGAACATTTTGAAGAGCAAAAACATAAGCTGGAAGGAATCAATTATTCAATAGCAATGTGGAAGAAACTGATTATCACTTGTTCTTCAGCTTCACCTTCAGCCGAGCTTGTTGGCAGCACCTGGGCATCCAATGGAATTTCGCAAGTGATTTCGTCCATATGTTGATACAAGCCAAGCAACAATTTCCGAATCCTTTATGGAGGTCTTCACCATTACAGCTTGGCAGATTTGGAAACAAAACTTCATCTTCGATAGGGGTCGATCCTTCCTTAGAATATTGGAAGTTGCTTTAGTGAGGAAGCTTGACTTCAGGCCCATAGGATCTGCGATGCTAAGTGTCTTGCTTTCTTATTCTGTATAGATTCACTAGCCTAGATTCTTTGCCTCTCTTAGGCTTCTTGATTCTGCTGTTCGATGTCTGCTTGTACAGCTGTGTGCCTTGTACAGCTTTTTTTTTATTATTAATATAAAAGCTTACAGTGGGGGCTTCCCCTGTCTACCATTTTCAAAAAAAAAAGCCCCATCTATAAATTTATCATATCAAGGTATAGAGGAATGTTTGCAAGACATGCTCTTAGCAGAGTCAGTCTGCCAGCATAAGACAAAAGTCTCCCCCTCCATCCAGCAATTCTTTTGATTATCTTATCAATCACAGGCTGTAAATCAACTCTCCTTAGTTTAGTAAAATGAAGAAGCACACCAAGATATTTAATAGGGAGTTCCCCTAGCTTCCAGCAAAACATCTTTGCAAAGCTATTAGCACTCTGAAGTACATATGTGAGCTTATAATTCAGAGTTGCCTGTTTATTGCATAATCATCAAACTTTTCATCCAGAAATTCATGATTACATTGGAACCCTTTTGTTGATTAAGCAGCAAACATGTCTCCATCCTTGGAAAACAAAAAAGATAATTCAGATACATTAGCCATATTGATATAGATGCCTTTTGACTTGAATGATTCAAGCAGCTGTTTTGCTTCGACATTGTGCATTGTTTTCTTTATCTGCCACATATGTACATCTTACCCCAAGGGCAAGAAGGAGCACCTTGTCACCATTAATAACATATTGCTTGTGGTTTTGCTGATCCTGTATCCTTTGATCAAATCTGTGAAATGATTCATTGTTCAATTATGAGCTGCAAATTGGAACTTCGCCATTAGTTTATATCTTTAGGCCATCTGTAATCCTAGATCTCATGATCACTTTCGCACAGTTGCACTCACTGCTGACAAGCTAATAAGCATGTTTCATTTAGAAATTTTCATAAAGCACATTAGAGGTTTATTATCTTGTCAACGATGAGTGCAAGTGATTGTGGATCTAATCTAGGATTAGAAGTGATTGTGAATTGTGATACATGACACTATGGTTAGGCCTGTTTTGCTCTGGACAGGATGGAGCATGGGTGACCATCCTTCAACAAATAGACATGCCGTTGTGTGCATTCAGCAGTCACAATAAGGATTATCGTCATTGATTAGTGCATTGTATGCAACTATTGCAAGATGTGTTATTCCAGCCTCTGCTTAAGTTGAACTGTAGACCTATTGCTCTCTTGCTGTGATGCTTCCATTTGTCATCTACTAACCATTTTTGGTCAATCTGTCAGGTGGAGAACACTCAGCTGCACTGCAATCAGTAAGCTATTGCCTCCGCAGCTTTGCCAGCAATGCTGCATCAGATTTGAGCAACAGAAACAAACTGATGCATGCAATGCATCAAACTCCAAACAGTAATAATGGAAATGGTGCTCCCAGAGCCATTGCCCATGCAGCCCATTTACAGCCCCGTATTGTTAGACTAATGAACCTTGGGTCACCCACTTTCTCAAGTTCACAAGAGCCCATAAAATATGAAGACTCGCTTCACAAAGGAAGAAAGCGGAAGGCAACCACACAAGCTGTTCAAATAAGCCCCATTTGCCAGCATGAAATAGACAATATTCATACAACTGAGCCACCTTCTCTCGACGGTGCCTGCCAGTATGTCAAGGACAGACTAACAGGGAAGATTACCTGCATGGTGTGTGGCAAAGAAGGGCATTACACTTGTGATTGCCACATGAAGAATCAAGAGGGAAAAGTCGTATGCACTCTTTGTAACAAGGTTGGCCACTGTCATTTGTGGTGTTGTCGACAGAATGTGTCAGAAAATCATGCTTGCCATCGTTGTGGTGAAAAAGGGCACTATGCCAATAAGAAGCTCAGTCATTTTGGCGAAACGTGCAGTCATAGTAGGGAAATCAGTTGCTCCAGCTGTGATACAAACCATCTACTCGGAGATTGTCCTATGGGAAAAATTACATGTTTCCTTTGTGAGGGGGAACATCATGTGCCTGCTCAGTGCCGCTTAAGTCCAATCCTCACTATAGCAACTCAGTATCATCGAGAAAGTTTACGTGCCACGCTGAATAAGCTAATGACAGAAACAAGTAGTGGAACATTGACACCAGTGAAGCCATCTGGAAAATTGCCACATTATGAAGCAGTACCCAAGGTCTCAAACTTCAGCAGTAGTAATGGGCAGGGCCATTCTGGGAAGAAGAGGAAGAAGAACCCCATGAGAAATGAGGTAACAGACTCCGATAATAACCATGCCACAATGAAGAACAAGGCAACAATGGTAGCATCAAAAATCACCTGCTTCAACTGCCATGAAGAAGGGCACTATGCACGTGAGTGTCCTAGAAAGAGTCCTTCTGGAGAATTAGGACTACATGATGTCAGAGAATTGGAGCTCACCTGCTTCACATGCCACAAGAAAGGCCACAAATCAAATACCTGTCCCAAGAAAGGGAAATCTGGAGAATTAAAACTATCTGATGTCATCTGCTTCAAATGCCATAACAAAGGGCACTACTCCTATTCACGTGAGTGCCCTGAGAACTGAGGAGCTATCTTGAAATGGCATAAGAAAGGGCTTTTTTTGCGAAACGAGAAAGGGTATTTATACTTTTTCTTAGAAAAAGGACTATATTGATATCACCAATGCGTATGGTTTTTCTTATTGCAGAGTTACAAGGTAGAAAAAACAATCCATGGAATCTTATTACAGAGTTACAGGGCGTTTATATACATATATAGCTGTCCTCAGTTGTTGTTTTTGTGGAATCTTATTACAGAGTTACAGGGCATTTATTTATACATATATAGCTGTCCTCAGTTGTTGTTTTTGTAGCTCTATGGAGACTATATAACATCTTCTCTTTGATTGCCTCTTTGCAAGGTTAATTTGGAATACCGTTTGTATCACCTTTTGCAAGGTTAATTTGGAATACCGTTTGTATCACCTTTGGAATTCAGCCCCTTCTAGCTTTGTGAACATGTTTGATACGTGCTTGAATGCCATTCGGTCGAAACTTAGAAATCAAATATTTGTAGGAGTTTCTACTTTATGTTTTGCTATGTGGCTGAGAAGAAACGATATGATATTCAATAATTATAAATCTAATACATTTCTACAGGTTATCTTCAACATAAAGAACAAATCCAATGGTCTCTACTATATAAAGAAGTGAGATCAAACCTCAATCTACCTCTTGTTTCTGCTTTAGAGGAGTATGGAGAAACCGAGATTTTTCCATGGTGAGTCTTGTTTCACATCCTCTTGCAGAAATTTAAAAGTAATATTGACTGTGGGTAAAAATTTAAAAGTAATATTGACTGTGGGTAAAACAGCGGCCAGGGCGCCCACGCCACGTGAAAATTATTTTGCGCGTTGGATTTAGAGATCAACGGTTCTCATGGCTCCTCACGTCGGATATATATTGGCTCCGGCCTCCAACCCTAACCCTCGCTCTCTCCTCCACAGCCGCCTCTCATCCCTCTCCCTCCTCCTCTCTCCGGGGCCCGACGGGGCTTCCCCGCAGCACGCTACCGCTCGGCCTCGGCGCGGGGCATTGCAGCCCACCGACGAGGGGAGGCACCCGGGCGGGCGGCGCGCGGGCAGCGCAAGGCGGGATGAGCGCCGTCGATCGCTCATCCGGCCGGGCGCGGCGAAGAGAAGGGCTATGGCGGGGCGCCGCGTCCGTCCCGGGCGAGCGCCGCAGCCCCCGAGGCTAGGGAGGCCCGGCGGCGGCGGGCATGGTGAGAGGGCGTGGTGTGAGCGGCTAGGGTGGCCAAGCCCCGGGCGCGTGCGTGGAAGCGGGGTCGGTCGCAGCTCTCCTGGCGTGGCGGCGGCTACAGATCCAGAGGCAGCGTCGATTGGGATCGGAAATGTCGTAAAACCGTTCGCTCGATTGGGCATTCTTGTGTTCTTAGGTGTTTTTTGTTCTTTTAAAAATTAGTGAAACAGTGGCAGGTGTTTCCCCTTCATCTATTGATCCATGTAGCGTGTTCTTTGTACTATCTCCTTATATGGTCACCTATCTTACAGTTTCCTCTACAAGATTAAGGTTCCTAGATTGAAGTTGGTTGTTCGTTTACCATCTGGGTTCTTTTTTTGCCTAGAGGACAGCTACTCTGTATATGTCAGATATCCCATTATCCTGTTTTCTGAACTCCATGCTCATCTGTTATTATTGTGGTGCGCAAATATCATAAACCTATTGACTTCCCCTTTATTGTGTTTAGGTTCATCCGATTGGATAGCAAGCAAAAGGTAAAAAAGGATGGACAGGTGAACAACTTCTCTCTGAAATGTTTCTTCACTTTTTTTCATTTCCAGTTTGGTTTACCTGTAAGTTACACAGGATACCGGAAATCTTGTGAATTTTATACATCTCGTGTATATAGGATTAATTCTATTGCACTGAAGCACTGGCCAAACCATGGGTTGAGAATAACAATAACAGATCAATGCTTTTTGATTCATCATGAGATGGCCAAAGCAAGCACTAATTATTTTCACTTCAAAAGGTGAAATTAAGAAAAAAAAAACTTAACCCAATAGCCAATACATTCTTTATGTTCCAGAGAAACCGTTCAAATGAAATTGAAATTTAGGATTATCTGATTGCTTGCCTATTTCGGTCATCTTTTTGGTGGCCATATGTTAACCTACCTTGCATTTAGATGTGCAGCTCATGCACCCAGTACTAATGGTAGAATGCTACTAGATTGACGATTTTGCTTTACTGGGGCACACACTAATGGGCAGTTTGGCTAGGCATTCAAGCAGAGGCAGCAAGTACAATGGTGGCGCAGGACAACCGAGTGGAAGTGTGTGTGTGTGGCGCGTTGCAAAAGAAAATGAGCTGTACGAGGTGATATTTGTACCCGTACATCCCCTCTTTACATCTCTGTGCTTTCTTTTTTTTACCTGCCAACAGTCCGCTACAGTTTATCCATGGTTTTAGATTATCATGTATGGCCTTACTTTATACCTTACGCTCTGTTGCCAAATATATGTGGACCTATGCTCAGCTGCCTGTGTTTGTTGCCTCACCGCAAAAAAAAAAAATATGCTACTTATTAGATTTCCAATGAGGGAAAATCCATTACATATAACATTGGTGTCGTAATGTTAATTTTTTTTTCCCACTACGTGGTAAATAAAGGTTGATTGAAAATCCCGCAACCGCAGCTAGGCATATATTGAGTGAGAAGCAGGGGAAGCTCAGCGAATCTTATAAGAAGCTACAGAATAGATGGTTGGACAATGGGAACAAAGTCCCTTCTCTTAAGTTTGTTAAGAGATTAGTTGGTTCAGCGACTTTTCAAAACAGTTTTTCTGATAGCCCGACCTCAATCCGTTTGCTTGGATATTTTTTTGGGCTTCATTTGTTGCAGTATATTCAATTAAATTTACTGCTGTTATAAATTTAGATGCACAACATCGTGGTCGGCTTACTTATAAATCTACATTATATGTCCGACAATTGGTTCACTGGCTGTTGTTTCCAATTTTCTCCTCTTGCTTATTGCTTCAATAGGCTTTAAACATTTTACATGGATGTAATTTTATTGTTTGCTTATTGTGCTGATAGATCTCTTTTCTCAATTGACCCTTGATTACAACTAACACTTCTATAGAGCCCTTGGTGCTGAATAGATTTGGCATTATCATGATGTATGAATAACTCCAATTAATTATTATACCCTTGCAGGTTTTGGTTCCCGGGCGGCCGAGAGAAAAGGAGAGGGGTCCGAGTAATTTCAGAGATAGCAATTTTGGTCTTTTTTTTTTAACTCCTATGCTTGCTTACCAGTTTTCAGTTTTCCATTCTCATTTGTCGTTGCTTCAGTTGACCAAGCTTTTGTGCTACCTAGAGCCACAACGGTGTAAATGTCTGCTATGTTTTTGGATATAGCGTAAATCCCTTCTATGGTATGTAAATTCAGTTAAAATGAACAATTGTTAGCTATCCATAATTTGTTTTAGATTTAATTTACACTGACTGTTCTATAAAGAAAAAAGAATGAATAAGGCTTTTGTACCCAGTGCAGTAGTTACTGTAAAATAACATTCCTCTTTTCTTCTTATTGCTTCTCTATAGCTAATAACCTAGAAGCAACCGAGTTTTGTATTATGATCTGTCATTTACATTTTGCCTCGCCAATGATTCATCCTTGATCATCCTCGGTGGATGCTCAGAAAACAGTCAGTCCTCTTTATAACCTGCATGCTTTGGTCCAATGAAATTGTTATGGCTGGTCACTAACCATGTTGATTTTTTTGGAATCTATTTGGTATTTCAGAACCAGATATATGCGCAGGCTAGCAGGACAAAAGGCAAAATAGTGGTTGCTTTCAGTTACAGTCGCTATGCTTGAAGTTATAATTGTTCGAGTCTACGTGTCATTATCTATGCTGCCAATCATCAAGCATGAGCACAAGAGAACAAATCATTAACCTGCCACTGTGACTTTTTGCTATGTGTGGTATGCCGTGTTTTCCTCAGTAGGCTATGTCTCCTTTTGTTCATACGTTTCATGAAAAATTATGTACTTCCTCCACAAAAATGTAAAATTATGTACTATCTAGACCGTCCTCGTGTAAAATATAGGTGCTATTAGGACAATCTCCATGTCCCATGTGTAATATATTTAGTGTTTAAAACATCTTGCAGCTGTTTTTAAAATCAGCCTTCAATATATATTTAGTGTTCGAACATCAAGTAACTGTTTTTTAAAATCAAGATATTTTTGGCGCCCGCTGCCTTATTTGTTTTTCATATGTAGTGTTTGAACATTAACCAT
>JADLZK010001450.1:0-225643 GCA_015847255.1 Hyparrhenia diplandra
TTTTGCTTGCTTATCCCCTAGAGATCACATGTCTTTTGCTTATATATAAGCCGGCCCAGTGGGACTTGTAATCTAAGGAATCTCTACAAGGTTTTCTTATACGATGGAATACCTTTACAAAGCAATTCCTATTTTATTATTTTCTAATAAGGGTCTCCATTATAAAGATGAGATAGCCCTTCAGACACCAAAAAAAATTACCTAAGATAATCCAAACTTGAACTCTGAGTCGCATCGTCACGGAGAAGGAAGGCGGCGGGCTACAGGGCTACTTGTGGCAGCGCCTGCCCTCCCGGGCCGCGGGCGGGGCGCGTTTGGCCCATCTAGCCACTCTCGAGGGGTGGCCCAGTGCTGTTCATGACATCTCCCCCGGCTCGACGAGGCGCGCCCACGTGCTGCCCAACCCACCACGTAGTGGCGAAGGGGCCAATAGCCGGAAGGTGACCACTCCGGGCCAGTAGAAGACGCGAGGACCGCACTTGTCGTTGTCGCCGCGCATTAATCGGGGTGTCCTTTGCTCTGCCGGCGGCGAAGTCGAGGCGGAGGTCGTCAAGTAGATCTCAATCCTGGAAGCTTCGGCCGGCACCTGAAGGGCGTTCACGCCCATGCACGACGCGCCCTGAGGCGTCAAGGTCCCCAGCGGCTTCGATCATCGGCTAGTCGGGGAGAGCCGTAGTGGTAGGTCGTCCAGACCGGTCACCCTTAGCATGGAGCCGCCTGTAGTAGACGTGGAGCCGGCGTAGGAGGCGAGGAGGTGAAGTCGGAGGCGTCACGAGAGGAGGTCGCCGGGCATGCCGATCGGCTTTGAAAGGTCCCCTAATGGCTAGAGGGGGGAGGTGAATAGCCTACAAAAAAATCTACAAACAACACTAAAGCAAGGCGGTTAGTAAATAAGACAGGCGTGAGTTTAATAAGCAAATGCTTCAAACTAATTCACGCAAGCCTCCTAGCAATTCTAGCAATTTAATGTCTCTAGTCACAAGCAAGGGCTAGGTTGCTAAGTTACTCCTAGGTGAACAAGATATACTAGCTAAATCTACCACTAGGAGCTAAACACGACTAAGCTAACTAAACAAGCTACACAACACTAGCACCCTAACAAGATATACTACGAAAGTAATGCAGGAGGTGCTAGGATACAATACCACGGTGTAGTGTCGAGGTTGTAGCCAATCACGTGATCACCAAGAAATCTCCAACGAGCAAGAACAAGTGACACGATGATTTTTTACCGAGGTTCACGTGCTTGTCAAGACGCTAAGTCCTCGTTGTGGCGACACACACTCACTTGGCGTGTGCTAAGCTTAATGGCCGGTGCCAAAACCCCTATGGGCGCTCAAGCAAAAGCGATCACAAGAGAGGGTCCAACAAGCCACGAGCAATCCACTAGTGCTCCTTTTCGCGAATCTCGCGGGGTAAGGAGCGACCCCTCACAATCACCACCGGTGTGGCCTCAAACAAGCTCCACTTGAGCTCAACACCGCCTCTTGCTCCAAGCCGCTAGGGAACAGGGCAAATTCCCAAGAGAAATAAGAATCCTGCGGCTTCTCCAAGGATGAAGTGCTCTAGATGCAACCAAGCAATGCAATGCACTTCTATCACTCTCAATCTCACCAAGAATTCGAGTTAGTGTTAGGGAGATGAGTAGAGAGGAGTATCAAATGCTCACTAGCAAGTTGGAAGCTTCAAATGTGCAAGAGAGAGCTCCATGAACCAGCCAAATGCATATATAGGAGTCCCCTCGAAATAGAGCGTTGCTTGCTAAAAAAACTGGGGGAATTCCTTGGCGTTACGCTGGGGAAGGCGATAGATTTTTTTCACACCTTTCTATGAGGATTAGTGATAGTTGCCGTAGGGTTTACAATCAATTCTAAATCTCTCCTGGATAAAAGAACATATTTTAATAGGTGATTCTTTTTAAGAACTCGTGGACTCATATAGCGCTAGGGTGAGACTATCCGCACTCATTTTCTTCTATTTACTTCCTCTATACATTTGGTTATTAAGATTCCTTTGTCGCGGTTCCCTCGTGTTGCCACGGGTATGAAGGAGATATATAAATGGTTAGAATGTTAATCACTAAGAATTATAAGATGATTGCCCAACGTGTTGTCACGAATTTGCATGAGATCACCATTGTATAGGAACGTGCACACCATATAGAAATTAAAGAAAATACAAAATGTCTTTTCTACCGGAATTATGTTGTATGGTATGCGAGAATAATTACCTAGAAAGAATGGATAATACCATCTAATAACGCCATAGTGTGTTGGATATACAATGTATAACAGTTGATGAAAGGTCACAACTATTTTTACAGGTCAACTATTTAAAGGACCACAATACAAAATTATCACCATTTATAAGTCGAAAAATAGAACCGGTTAAAACAATAGTTATGAAACTCGGCAATACACTTTTGACTTTATCTGCATACTCTATACGTATATACTTCCTTTTTTTTTTTTGGTATACGTCTATACTTCTTCTGGTAGAAACGTGATATATAGTTAGCACATAGGCTTAGTAGAGTTCCATACGGAGCCTGCTCGCATAAGTAAAAATATCTCTGATCGGATCCACACGTCATTCTTACTTTCTATTTTATCGGATGGGACCTATACGTCATTCTCACTGTCTATTGTTCTCCCCCACCGTACCCGTTTCTCTCCTCCGACTTCGCCCGAGCCAGCGACAAGGCGCTGCGCCTCCTTCCTCAGCGCCTCCTCTCTCTCCCAGCTCATGTTGCGCCGCCGCCATGGTCCGCCTCCCCAACCCGGCGGCACCAAGCGCTCGGCTCCTTCCCGGTCGTGGGCCGGGCTCCCAGGGCGGCACGGCCCCTCGCGCGATTCGGGCGGGGCGGAGGGGCGCGGTGGCGCCCGGCGACCGTGGCGGCGCGTGGCTCCTCCCGGTCGGCCGCCCTCGTGCACTCCCCGGCGGACAAGCTTGAAGCGGCTCGACCGCCCAATCCCCGTGCCCTTCCGGCGCCCCGTGGTGGAGGTGGGAGCGGCATAGTGAGGCGGCGTCCATGCCCGCCCGCCGGTCGGCAGGCGAAGAAGTAGGAGGCGGGGCTGGGGTCGGCGCCCCCAGGGCCGGGCGGTGCGTTCGTCGATTCTTGACCAAACCATGTGGGCCCGGATGAAAGACCTCGTCGGAGGAGGTGGATTGTGGAGCGGCTTCAAGGATCGGCACGTCGAGTACCCGTGCAGCGATGCGTGGCCTTGGTCTCTCGATGCGATGGCTCGGCTCCTCGCCCGATTGCCTCCCGAGGGTTTTCATTTATATGGAGAAGATTGTAGAGCAATTGGGCGGAGGGTCGGGAGCGTGGTGAGGAGGGGAGGCGGCGGTGGAGGGTGGTTGGTTTCAAGAATTCCAACCCATAGAAACGCATGGAAGGTGGAAGGGAGAGAGGCATACGGGGCCGGATGGAGGCGAGCGGTCACGAATCGATGGCCGGAGGATTGGGTGGGGAGGATGCCCGTGGATGCCTACGTGGGCGCTTTGCATGTCGAGAAGTCCCTTAGTGGCCTCCTCCTATATAGGGGTTATAGATTGCCCTCTGGCATAAGACGGACCGGACCTTCGACAAGCATCGGGCCCACTGGGCGCCCTTCCTCCGTGCATCCAGGTCACCGGTTCGGTCGACACCGAAGCGTCGGTCCAGCTTCGCTCTCGGCAGTCCCGGCTAAACCGCCTCGCAGTGCTCTCTGCCGGGACGCACCGATCGGAGCCACGGTCGGTAGCGCCCGGCCGCCACGTCCGCGTCCGGTCACCCCGTGGCGATTTTTCACCTTTTTCTTTGCTCTTTGCTTCAAACTTGCTTCGCCTCTTGCCATGGGTTGCCAACACGTCCAAGATGACCACGTTATCACCAATGTTAGCACGTCGATAAGTTAGGTAAGATCGAAGTTAGTGCTCTCATGTCCTAAATGCAATGTGCAAGTCGAAATGGACCTAGAAGCATGTAACAACCCGGATTTTTGAGAAGCCAAAATTACGAACTTTTTAAATTTTTTCTTGCAATGTGTGAATCATGTAGTTGCTAGGTCAAACGTAAGTTGACCCACTAGCAAAACGTTGCACTCATATAGAATTGTGTGTAGGAGATTGTCGGAGTTTGTTTCTTTTTTCTTCGACTTAGGGTTTTGTGATGGAATGCACAAATCTGTGGCAAGTTCTCTTCTTCCTCTCCAGAAATTCTCCTAATAATTTTTGGAGGTATCTCATGCCTCAACTCAAATCATTCCCGACTCCTAGGTCGATTCTCGTATCTTCTCTCCGGTTCCTCTCAACCCTCTCTCATCTCCACTGAGCTCCTTCCCAATCTAATCCGGAATCACTCTCGGATTCCCTAGATCTTCATTGGAATATTCCCCGCTTATCTTTCATTTCTCCCATGATCTTCAGAGGCCGCACCAACGCTACATCGACTGTAGATAAGAAGATGAGCCATGCCGACAATATCAACCTGACCAACCATCGAGCTACCTCCTGGCCTCATGATGCCTTGCCCGACAAGCTGTACCTCATCTTGGACAACCATAGCCTGTCGTACCCTCCCTCGGCTAGCCATAGTCCCCTGTGACCCCGTCCGACCAGCCCTAGCTGCCTTACCATGCCTAATCAACGGTAGCCCATATCATACGTTGCCTGGCCAGTCCTAGCCCGCCATAGCTAAGCCCGGCCCGCCAGTAGCCAGCCACGACCAACCACTATCGGCATTGAGAGGTTATGATTCGCCAGCAAAGACTAGTGGAGAGCAATAGCATCAACCATCTCCTTATCTTCCTATATCAGCCGAACAGCTCCAGCCTGGCCAAGCTAAGTGGCAACCTTGCATGCTACTGTGCTCGTCTTGATAATGATGTGAGCTCCGTGCTACCTCTATGGTTCTTGAAGGCAAGATTCTTGCAAAACTGAGCCTAACTTGCAGCCAAGGTGCACCACCATGTCCTCTATATGTGTACGTGCATATATATGTATATGTATGTGTATACCATGTATATATACACACATACGTGCACCAATGCCTAACGGCAAGTCTCCAAGCCCAGCCCAAGCCGTGACTAGGCAGCCCAATAGCTCCTCTCCTCACGTGTGCTGCACGAGCAGCACCGCCGCCACGCTCGCGTGCGCTTCACGCGCTGCTTGCCCGTGTAGGCCCACGCGTCAGCCACCAAGAAGAAACGAAGTCGAACGCCGTCGCTCCTCTTCCGTCGCCCGCCGTCTCCTTCCCTCTCTCCGTACGAGGCCCCTCCGCGGTTTTCCGTCCTTGACAGCAAACGCCGGAGGACGCCAACCTGCCCCCGCACTAGATGGCCGCCACGTCGCGCCGGCCGTCCCATCAGACGGTCGGGCGCCGACCCCCTCCCATGGAACCCTAGCAGCCGGCCTACAAATACCCCAGCCGCCGCTGCCCTCTCCAATTCCCAAACCAGCGCCGCCACCTGAACCCTCTTCCTCCTTGCCTGCTCGCTGCCGAGATGGCTACGCCGCCGGTCCGCCGGACCGCCACTACCGCTTTGCGCTGCCTTGCTACACCGCAAGCCCACGACGCCGCTCGGCGTCCGCGTCGCGCTCGTTGTCTTCGTCGCGCGCGAGCGCCGGTGCCACGACCACGCCAGCGGGCGTCGCGACGCTGTCCACGGAAGCGTCACCTCCGGAGCCATGAGCACGCCATCGACGGACTTCGTCCCTGCCCTGCACAAGCAACCGGGAAGTGCCCAGTCACCTCGCCGTGTCCGTCCCCGCCATGACCTCTGCCTCGGCAACCGGTGCCCTGCGTCACCAAGCCGTGCCCGGCGTCCTCAGCTCCGCCGAATGCGCTGCACCGCCAACCACTGCTGCCGTGCTGCTGCGGAGCTCGGAGGAGCGCCTCAGGGAGCCACGCACCGCGAGCCGGAGGCCGAGAAGACGTACCGCGAGCCCGTCCACGCTGCTGCTGCCGACTCACACCGCCAGCCCCCTCGCCACCACGACCAAACCCGAGGTGAGCACACCCACCACGCCCGTGCTCACCTTCGCCTTGCCGCCGCGTTCCCACTTCATGGGGGCGCGTGGCCGGCTTTTCTCGCTGAATGCACACGCGCCGCGCACGCCGATGCACGCCTTGAGCACAAGGCCGGCCTTTCCGGGCTCCGATGAGCCGGGAATGCCGATGCCGGAACACGCGCGTCGCCATGGCCCAAGCCAATCCGTGGCGCCGCCGCGTTCCGACAGAACCGTAGCGAATCAAGTTGCCGGACCACCACCCCGCGTTCGCCTTGAGCCGTAGCCTAGGTTAGCGTTGTTTGTTTGCCTAGCCATGGACCTAGATGACCGGTGGTATGACCTTGCCGGTGTGCCGCCGTTCGTCGGCGCCGCCATGCGCGCATCCGTTCCGCGCACTTCCGGCCGCCTCGGTCGTCGAGGATGGGCCGTCGAGCGCCGCCCTAGCTAAGCCGCGTCCACACCGATCGTCTCGTCGCCTCAGCCTCGCCCCAAGCTTCGTCGTCAAGCTACAGCACTTGGACACCGTAGTTGTTCGACTCCGGTCCCAAGCTGCTGCCCTTGGCCACGCCCTCGCCGTGGGCACCTCCACTGCCATAGGTGAGCAAGCCGGTACCCAAAACTTCCACCTTTGTCTATTTGTCACCCCTCCTGACCCTTCCTATCTGTGCTGCGAGCGAGCGCCGCCATTGTGTTACGCCGACCACGCCAAGCCATGGCCGCCTCTGCTCCAAGCAGCACATCGCCAGGGCTAGCTCAAGCTGGCGCCTTGACTCAGCCCCGCTGTGCCTCGTCACCGAGCTGCCCGCCTCGACGCCGTTCCCGCGTCCTCTCTGTCGGCCACCTCGACGCCAACAGACGGCGACGTCGACGCCCTGCTCACGGCAGCGCGTCGTGACGACCGTCTGTTGACACCGTAACCACCACGTCGCCAAACCGCTGCCTTGGACAGCAATAGCGCGTTGCTTCCTACCACCCAAGCATGAGCTTTGCCTCCTTGCTGTTGGCCACGTCCACCATGAGCATCACCGCAGCAGCACACGTTGGTAAGCCACCATGACCGAGCCTTGCCTGTCATGTCCATTCCTGATCATGTCGTCGACCTTGCCTAATGCCCGGCCTTCGTGCGCTGTTGTCTTGCCTTGCTGTAGGGAAACAGCAGCATGCTGCTGCCTTACCACCCTCGCTGCAGCATAGCAACACCTCGCCGAGCACTATCGTCACCGGTGAGCACCCAACAGCCAAGTCTCCCCTTTTATACCGCTGCTGATCATGACCATGTCTGATACCTGGCCATCGTGCCGCTGTTTTGCAATGTGCAGAGGAACAATAGTAGCACGCTGCAGCCCTACCACTCTTGCATGAGCGGCAACACCTCGTTGGTGAGCACCCAAAACCAATCCTTGCCTTTCTTTTTCCAATATGTGACCTCGTCGTCGACCTCGTCTCATGTCTGGCCTTCGTGCCGCTGTCCTATACCTTGCAGGGAGGCCTAGACCATGCCATGCCATTCAAATCGAAGCCCCAGCCATGGCAAGAAGCGCCAACCAACAGCCACTCGGGCCATGCCGCCTCCGCCCTTTGCTTCCAAGGTCGGCCATTGAATCTCGTTGGCGTCGTCTTTGACGTCGCCGACAATCTTCTTTTATTATTATACACATACTTGCCATGTAATTGATCCATCTTATTATCCATCGATAAATATATCTTGCCTTAATCTATCTTGTTACTCATGTTCACTCTTGTTAGTCATGGTCAATCTTTATCAATATATATACATGTGTATCTTGTCACGATGGTCTATCTTTATCAATCATTTCAATATACCTTTGCCTATGTCGTGCCTTTGCGCCGGTCTTGTCTCTCGATCTTATCGCTATGGGATGTGCGACTCCACGTTGTGGTTCTTTTGTGTGTGGTCATGCATGCCGCGGACCGTGCCTTGAGCGGTCGGGGATCGTATCCACGTTCGAGCGTTTTGATTAGGTGGGTTAGATCCCAAAGGTGGCGTGACACGGCGTAACTCGCCCCCCGCTTTTTAGTTGTCTTCGCCAAACTACGATCGTTAGTTCCTACTCCCGTCCTACAAGCGAGGTCATTGCGGACTCGACCGATATTAGATAACGACGCGATTCCAACCGCACATGTCGAATCCTCCATGACCAAGTTTAGTGGGATCTGAATTAGGAACTCGCTTTGGTAGGCGACGGATGCCAACTCGCTTAGGTAAAGCTCATGGCCTTGCCATGGCTATCGGGCTCTACCTCCTTTTTCGTGTGAATCACGGTGTCTTCGGTTCTTTTCGTGCGTGCTTAAGCCCTTGCATGCTTGTACCTATTAGACTGTCTTAGTGCAATTCGAGCACCTTGGTCTTGGTACCCCTACAAGTGGATTAAGCACTTGTGTTCTGCACTGTCGCCTCTTCTTTTCTCTTTCCGTTCCACCCTCTCTTAATTCTCGTCAAATATAATGGCGTTCGGATTAGGGAGATCGAATTACTTTTGCCGCTCCTTTTTCGGTTCCGTCAATTTAAATGACGCGTGTGGATCGAAAGTTAGCGTGTAGTGGTGTTTGCTCGGGATGAGCTAAGGTCTATGCCAATTACTCAAGCCGTATGGGTCGACGCAGCGATCGGCCCGATGACATCTGAGCTAGGCTACTTTGGAGCTCGTACTTAGCAAACAACCACTCTTGTTTCTTTAGTCCAAGGATCGGACATTCGCCGAGAGGGCTCGGTCGTTCTCTTTTGTGTTCCTTGATTGTCGTAGTCCTTTTGGAGTCCTATCGCCTCTATTTTGATTGATTGCTCTCTTGTCACGTGTAGTCCTTGAGGTAGATTCATCGAGGTTAGCGTTGGACAGAGCTTCGATGGAGGAAGAGAGCAAGGAGGGCAACGGGACCGTGGAGTGGAATTGCCCGGGGAGGAGGCCCGTTGTATGACTACCCGGCCGATGAAGCTAGTACCACTACTTCCTCGACATCGCAGGGTGTCATGGCAAAGACTTTTATTTTAGAGAATCCTATTTAGACATATTGCAAATAGATATGCTAGCGCTTCATTTTTTATTCCTTTGCTAGTATAATGCATGCTTTTTAGGAGCCTTGAATGCCATGCTTAAAACCCATCCACCACAATTACCCGGCTTGCGCTCGCACTATATATATTTTCTACACCTTTGCTTGCACTTGCCACTTTGAGGCTATACCTCACTTACGTGTTTATATATGTGAGCAGGGATATATGTGCCGGGCGTTGAGTATGGTGTCGGGCGACCGGTGCCCGGTGACTTGTGCTATCTGGGGGGTGAGTTTACGTCTAGACTTGGATGTGTGGTGAGGGTCGAAGTTGACCAAGCGGGATCTACGATGAGTCGCAGAGACCGGTCTTGCTTGGGGGATATACGGGCGTCCCCATTTCTATCCTACGTGGCGGGTAGCGTATGCGGATACGGAGATCCGGTGCGACTCTTGTGATGGGACGAAGACCGGAAAGGAGTGTGAAGGTGTCTTGCTTGGTCATTACCTAAGGACTTATTGTCTTCGAGGACTTGGGATCAGGAATTGGTGCTCACCTCACGTCTTACGTTATGGCGGGTTGCGGATTGCCCTTTTGGTCGAGGCGGTGCCATACCTTCTTGGAGGATAGCGAGATAGTTTATAGGGAGGTAGGGGTGGCGGGACTCACACCCCCCGAGAGAAAGCCGGTGTAGTCGAGATCGAGCTCGATCCTGTTCTTACGGTCTCGGCGTCTGGTGGTACTCAGGGGCTTCGGCGAGTGGTTGGGTGGCATCGTTGGATTAGGAGGTCTCCGCATGTCGGCCTAGGCACTTGCTATGCCGATCATGGCGACCGTGTGGTCTTGAGTACACGCTCGCAGAGTTGTAAATCTATACGTATAGTCCGACCTTCGGGCTAGGACTGTCTAGACTGGACTCGCTAAAGGTAACCACGGCCTATTGCCGGAACCTCCCGCGACTGCGCCGGTCTTTTTGACTAGGTTTTTCGGGGTCTTTCTCTTCCGAGTAGAGAGGGTGTTTTCTTTCCTTACCTCGAAGGTGTGGTGTGGTGGTGAGTGTGCTACGGCCGAGAGCCGGAGGGTGGGAGGAGCCGGTTAGGCAAGGCACGGGGAGCGAGTCTTTGTCTTGTCGACCGTGTGTGTTTGTGAGGCCGTGTTGAGACATGTGTTGAGATGAGTTGGACTTTGGGGTGATGTGGGAATGAGTTAAAATGTGAATAATAATATTATTTATTACTTGCTACTTGCATGCGCTAAGGATGCAAACCACAACCAAGTACTAGGATCGCCGGATCCCTTATTTTTTCGCATTTTCCACCGAGCTCATTCGGTGTCGACCATGACTCGCACATACCGGGCGGTGTGTGATTACTTGTCTCGCAAATAAATAGAAGGATTAGGTGGTCTCGTGCCTACGCTCAAGCTTGGATTGAAGAAGATGTTTTGATTCGCCAATCTCTACGCCGACTCGATAAAAGTCCGTGAAGGAGGAGCCTTCACTCGCCCGACGTGCTACGTCTACCCCGAGATCACGAGTTACGCTTCCGCTAGGTTAATCGAGTAATAGGTGAGTCCCCGAGAGTTGTATAATCTTGTATTCTTCTATTTGTGCGAAGCTTGACTATGATATTAACTGTAAATAATAATGTGATGGAGTTATCTTGTGGTACTTTCACATTATTATTTAATTCTGTGTATTTTCCCTTCGTGGAAAATCGGGGATGTTACAAAGCACTTCATGCAAGGATTGTCGCGGCATTCCCTCTTGATAGTCGGCTATCTATCCTATAATGTGATCACACGCTCTATCGTGTCTTGATCACCGAAAGGAAAAAGCCTATCAAGTATACCTTTTGCCTTGATCTCCCGGGTTCCTCTCAAGCCGATCACCGAGCTTGACGATCCACCATGTCCATCATCATTATCCATGTTCATGATCATCATGCTCCTTGTCATCAACCTAATCCTATCTCAAGTCAACACTTAGAGTAAAGGATTAGTCCCACAAGTGTGTCATCAATTTCCAAAACCAAACATGAGATTTCACGGCCCCAGCTGAATCTCCTGCGTCCAAGCTGCACCGACAGTGACGTTGTCGATGCGCAAGAAGATGTCGCGGTCTTGTCGAAGAGGAGGACGGTGGCGCCCTCAATCCGCTTCGTCGGGGCGCCGCGGAGAAGAAGGACGCCGGGAACGCCCGATCCTCTCGAGGATGATTGGGAGGTGGAAGCCCATCGCTACGCCGTGCGTCGGGACGTTCTCCCCTAGCGTGAAGTCCCGAGAAGCTTCTGAAGCGTTGGGATGTAGTAGCGGTGGAAGTACCTCACGATGCCGTAGTGGAGATCCACTCGCGTCAGAGCTCCCGGCTCGATGGCGTTTGATATGATCCCAGCTCCTTGTTGGTTGTCGTGGCCAAGTGCGTACCGGTGATCATGTCGTTCGATGTCGGCCCGTCGATGTCGTCCATTGCCACCGCAGTCGCCGCGGCACGGTATCGCGTCAACCAGCGTGTTTGCGATGTCATCGCTTCGAGGTCACGGGGCTCGAACCACTTTCGGTGTCATCCTTGATGAGTAGCACAAGCCTTCTGACGAATAGGGTCGACGCAGGTGTCGCTCTATCCCTCAAAATCCATCTGTGTAGCATAGACCTCGGCGTCGATGATAGTCGCCCGCCTTGCCGTCTGGGAAGGCCGCGGCGACGCCCCATAGTGTCGAGGTGTCGGGCGGCCCGGTGATGTCGCGAGCGCTGGCGACCCGCCCCACTCGGCGGGGACTTCTTCTTGGGCAGTCGATACCCGTGACCGCGACAAGACCGGTGTGATTGGAAGCCGGCGTAACTCACGAGCAGTCCCGGTGATGTCCGTTGAGCTCGGAAGAACTCCGACTTGCGAATCCAGAGGTCGGGGTCCGGGTGCCGTCGTACTCCGGACTTGTAGACGCCGTGACGAGCGGGAGGTGCAATGCCGCGGGTGGCGACCGACGGTCTTGGTGCCGCGGGCGGCGATCCAGGCGAGGAGCCGGGGCGCCGGGTGGCTCTGGGGGCGAAGCGAGCGGGGGCGCGCTGGTGACGCCATCTCGTCGGGGGAGTCTCTTGTGGTCGCGGTGTCGAGGAGTGAGGATAGGGGCGTTGGTGCTACGGTGTCGTCGAGGATAGTTGATGACGGTCGGTGCATCACGTGATCGCGCCATCTTCCCTCCTCAAGGTCGAGGATAGCGGTCGGAGGCGGCGTCGAGATCCGCGGGCGGGGAGGGCGCCAGTGCGCTGGGGGCCGACCTGTACGTCGGGCCGGTACGCCGCCGCCGGGGCGCCCTCGGCTTGGTCGCCGTGCTTTCAGGGGTTCGAGGTGATGCGAGGCGCACTCCATGCGCGAAGGCGAGCCTCCATGTCGTCCAATCGTCTACCGCATCCGGTGCACGTTGACGTCGAGGAGCGTCTTGCTCGCCGCAGTGAACCCTCGTTTGTCGATTCCGGCTAGATTGGGCGGCACTGACACGTGTTCGTCGACCTTGGCTTCGAGAGATGGCGACGGGGTTCGCGGCTTCTCGCCCGTGGCGACAAAGCGGCGGCAACAAGGTGGGTGGAGGAGGAGCCGTGGAGGAGGGCGGCCGTACGGCGGCTATAGGGCGCGGGCGCGGCGGGCGTGGGGCGCGTCGTGGGCGGGCGACGGCGGCGGCGAGTTGGAGAGTTTAAAGATATTTTTTATTTGCTTGCTTATCCCCTAGAGATTACATGCCTCTTGCTTATATAGCCCGACTAGTGGGACTTGTAATCCTAAGCAATCTCTATAAGGTTTCCTTATACGACCGAATACCTTTACAAGCAATTCCTATTTTATTATTTCCTAATAAGGGTCTCCCCTTATAGATGAGATAGCCCCTGCACACCAAAATTACCTAAGATAATCCTAACTTGAAAGCGAAGCAAACTCGAGTCGTATGGGAGAAGGCTTTGGCGGCGGCGGGGCCGGCCCCTTCGCGGCGCCCCGCGCCCTCCCTCTGGGGCTCGGCACGCCGTCGCATTTGGCCCAATTAGCTTCACCTCTCGGGGCGCCCAATTATGGTTCATGACATCTCCCCACCGTTCGACGAGGCGCGCGCGGCCACGTGCCGCCAAACCCACCAATGAAAGTGGAAGCGGGGCGCACCGATCGGGGAGGTGACCACCCGGGCGAAGTAGAAGACGGAGGATCGCGACTTGTCGTTGTCGCCATTGCGCATTAATCGGGCGATCCTTGTCGGTGAAGGAGAAGTCGAGGTGGAGGTCGGGCGCAGATGCTGAACTTGAAGCTCTCGGAGGTCAGACGAAGGGACGTTTCGCCCATGCACGACGATGACGGAGGGGCGCTAAGGGTCCCCGCCGGCTCGATCATCCGGGTCGGTCGAGGAGGACGAGATGTAGGTGTAGGTCGCCGCACCCGCTCACCTTAGCATGGAGTCTGGTTGCAGACGTGACGGATTGACGCGGGCGGCGATGTGGTGAAGTCGAGGAGGTAGCCTGGAGAGGAGGTCAGCCGGGCGTATTCCACGGGCGGCCCCCAAACTAGATCTCTCAAGGCGTCAAGGCCGTACCGAGCCGGTGACGTTCCCAATGCTAAAGAAGATGTCGCCGTTGTTGTCGAAGAGGAGGATGGTGGCACCCTCGATCCGTCGCTTCGGGCGTGGGCCGGAGAAGAAGGACGCCGCCGGAATGCCAGATCCTCCCGGGACGATTGGGGAGGTGAAAGCACACCGGCTACGCCATGCGCCGACGTTCTCTCCCCGCCAGAAGTCCGGCGAAGCCGGCTCGGGGGGATGTAGTAGCGGTGGAAGTACCTCCGCGATGCCATAGTGGAGGCTCCACTCGGGCGCGCGGGCCCGCAGCTGATGGCGCGGAGATGATCCCCAGCTCCTTGTTGGTCGCCGTGGGCCGGGTGCGCCCGTGATCATGTCATTCGACGCCGTCGCCGATGTCGCCCATAGCAACGGCAAGACGTCATTGGCTGGTATAGCGGTCAACCGTGGCGCCGTGATGTCGTCGTTGATGTTCTTTAGCCGTGGTGGCGGCATTACCGGCGCCATCACCGCTCGGCGCCCAAGGGCGTCGTCCGGCCGTCGTCGTTGTAATCGCGGGCGAGGTCGATGGCCTCCTCCATCGAACGAGGCTCGAACCACACGAGTGCCGTCGCGGCCGAGGTCGCAAGCCTTCGACGAAGAGGTCGTGATTGGTATTTGTCCTCAAAATCCATCGTGAAGCATAGACCTCGGCGTCGATGTAGTCGTCACCTTGCCCCCTAGGAGGCGGGCGCGATATGCCGCCATGGCGTCGAGATGTCGGGGCGGACGGGCGATGTCGCGGGCGTCAGAACTCGTCCCACTCGGCGGGACTTCTTCTTGGACGGTCGATGTACGACATCGGAGACGGTGTGAGGTGGAAGATAACTCACGTAGTAGTCCGGTCGGTGTCCAAGTTGAGCTTTGAAGAAGACCGACTTGCGAATCCGCATGTCGGATCGCTTCGGTGCCGTCGAACTCCCGGACTTGCGGCGTGTGGCGTGAGCGGGAGGGTGCAATGCCGCGGTGGCGGCAGACTGGCATGGCGGGCGGTGGCGCGGACGGGCTGAGTGTGGCTTGCGGTGGCGCCCTCGCGGCCGGGCGCCCTCGGGTGACGCCATCTCGCCATAGAGAGTCCTCGCGCCGGTCGCCGGATGTCGGTGAGAGGAGAGGGCAGCCGGTCTTTGGAGGTCGTCGGATGACGTCGATGGCGCCGATGCGCCATGTACAGCCGTCATCTTCCTCGTCGAAACGGAGGAGGGCGGGGTCGGAGCCGACGCCCGTGGCCGTGGCAGGGCGGCGGCGGCCGGGCGCGGCGAGGCCGGGCGTGGGGCGGTACCCGGGGCGATCCTCCAAAGATGGCCGTTGTGCCTGGATCCTCGAGGCGGTGTAAGGCGTGCTCCACCGGCGGAGGCGATCCCTCCATGTCGTCCGCTTCTTTGATCGATCCCGGCGATTGTCGTCGGAGCGCCTTCGGCGCGCGTTGAACTCCCTTTATCTCGGAAGCCATGGGTGGTGGGAATCGCCCGGTCTCATTCAGTGTCGGCCCAGGCTAGATTGGGCGGAATTGACACGTGTTCGTCGACCTTGAAGGTTCGAGATGGCGACGGGTCGCGGCTTCGCGCCGGCGGCGGCAAAGCACGAGCAACGAGGTGTGGAGGAGGAGCCGTGGAGGGAGGGGCGCCGGCCCGGGGCCGCGGCCGGGCGCGGGCGCGCGGCGGCGTGGGGGCGTATGCGCGGGCGAGGGGTGGTGGCGGCGGGCGGCGCGAGAGTTGGAGAGCGAAAGATATTTTTTTGTTTGTTTGCTTATCCCCTAGAGATTACATGCCTCTTTGCTTATATAGCCCGACTAGTGGGACTTGTAATCTAAGCAATCTCTATAAGGTTTCCTTATACGATTTGGAATACCTTTTACAAGCAATTTATATTTTATTATTTCCTAATAAGAGTCTCCCTTATAGATGAGATAGCCCCTTGCACACCAAAATTACCTAAGATAATCCTAACTTGAAAGAAGCAAACTCGAGTAAAATACGTTAGAAGGAAGGCGGCGGCAGCTACAGGTCGGCCCCGCGCAGCGCGCCCCCGGCCACCTCTTGGGCCGCGGTCATATTTGGCCCAATTAGCCACTCTCGGGGCGGCCCACTCCCAGTTCATAACATCGTTCATCTCGAAGCCATGGTGGTGGGAACCGCCCCGGTCTCCGGATACCACCGTCGATTCCATTTAGATTGGGCGGAATTGACACGTGTTCTTCGAATCGTTGGAGCTTCTTAGAGGGCGACGGGTCTGCAGCTTCGCCCCGGCGGCGACGAGCAGCAAGCTTCGAAAACGAGGTGGAGGGGAGGGAGTCAGAGGAGGGGGGCTAATAATGCATTGACAAAATCTTGGGCGTATGGCCTATAAGCCGAGCGGGTGTCGGTGTCGACGCGGAGAGAGCAAGGCGAAAAGATATTTTTTTATTTTGTTTGCTTATCCCCTAGAGATTACATGCATCTTGCTTATATAGCCGACTAGTGGGACTTGTAATCTAAGAAATCTCTACAATGTTTCCTTATACGACTGGAATACCTTTTACAAGCAATTCCTATTTTATTATTTCCTAATAAGGGTCTCCTTATAGATGAGATAGCCCCTTGCACACCAAAAATTACCTAAAGATAATCCTAACTTGAAAGCGGCGAACTTCGGAGTAAATGCGGGGAGAAGGAAGGCGGCGGCAGGGCGGGGGGCCTTGCCCCCCAAGGCTACAGCCCCACGGGCCGGGCGGCGTTGCGTTTTGGCCCATCTAGCCACTACGAGGGTGGCCCAATTCAGTTCATGACATGACCTCACACACCATCTCAAATAATCTCGAAAAACATACATAAGACTATCTTTTTGAACAAGAGATAGCTCTCATCTCTCTTCTATTAAAATAAGAAAAAAAAAGTTCTATGAGCTAGCCATAAGTTTTTTTTTTTTTTTTTTTGACAACTATGAGCTAGCCACAAGTTAATCATTGGAGAAGCTCTTAAGGGCACCCGAAGTGAGGGAGAACCATGGAGCGGCATGGTTCGGCCACACTGCAGCAGTCGATCGTTCGATGTCAGAACCAACATCGATGCCTGCAGATGGTTCAAACCAAGTGGTGCTGCTTCAATTAAAATATTGACAGAGGCGACGCAACGACTACTGGTAGTTGGCGCAAAGGGGTGAAAGCTTTGGGGATTATAGATTCGTTAATCGTCTCTAGCTCCCACAAATCAACGATGTCGTTGCGGCCCTTGCGGGTAGTGAACACATCACTGCGGGTGCCCTTAAGACCCTCTTCAATGGTTGAGGTAGCTGCTAGCGCATAGATGAAGGGAGAGAAGAAAACAGATCATGCAAGAGAAAAATACATGGTTAACCCTACGAGATAGTCTCTTGAAGAATAGCTAATGTGAACTATTAATGGACTAAAAAAATTGGATGAGCTGGCTTCGAGGGGCCTAACAACACTCCTACAATCTGCGCTAAAAACACTCCTACACTCCTATATTTTATTGTCAATCTTTAGTTGCCTCCAAAAATGCTTAAAGCACCCTGCTCAGACTTTCATCTTCGCTTTATGTAAAAGGGTTAACCCGAAGGTGCTAAGGTTGATGGACAAAGGATTATAAGTTAGCTCTACCCGTGCTCAACCAGCAATATAACAATAAACATGCGCACCTGCGCTCTTGGGCCATCCAAATACTCGCGATCAGGGGTCAGGGTGATGTAAATGGGGTTGTTTGCAAAATTTAGGATTATGGTGGATGAGTGGGGGATTTAAGTGTTAAAATAACCCACATCTACCATTGGTCATCGGATGAGCATCTTGTAACCTTGATTAGAGTTTTTATAGTTTACGCACAAAATTAGTTTCCATAGGATACACAAAGGCAAGGAGCTGGAACATGAAAGCTGATCGAGGTCTTGGGAGGAGCGGAGGCATATGGGCGGAATACCTATAGCTAGCGGGGCTATGGATCAATTGGAGAGCGTTGGCCGGCCGGCAGGCAGCTTATAGATTCTTTTTTTTTTCTGAGCAAAGGCAGCTTATAGATATGTCCTAAGCTGTACTGTACCAGGCCCTCAGGCTCGATCCGGCACCCCGGCGGAGGCTCCTGCCCGGCCGGCCGGCCTGCTTCTCTGTCGAGACTCCACGCCATGGTCAAGTTCAAGCACATCGGCATTAAGAGAAGTTAGAAAGTTTTTACAGCCTTGTGAGAACCTTAGCGAGATGCACGGTCTTGTGAGAACCCTAAGCGCCGTGATCGTGTTGTTGTCTTGTTGATCTTTTCTCCAACATTTTGGATTCAGCACAGAAACATCTTACTATTACTAATTAGAGGCTCCGGCAAAGGCTCCACATTAATCCTCACTAGATGCGCTAGGAAAAAAAAAGATAAAATGCTAGATATTCCCACATTAATTAGAAACATCCAACCATCAAATCGAAAGACTCAACCATTCACAACCGTTGGATCTATTGAAAATTACCCACCTTTGCCACTATAAATAAAAAAAATAGCCTAAATATTATTATTAGAGTTTTTTAAAAAAAATCCTAAAATATTATTGTCGGAGAGAAAACACTTTCATTATGTACGTTGAAGAAGTTGTACTTATGGACGTTCACATTTGGTTAATTAATTGAAAATATATATATCTAAAATGTTTATAGTTTCTATCCCTATTATATAAAAAAACATTAGATACGGGCCACAGGTCGCTCAAGGTTTGTTAATAGATCGATTATCTAAAGAAGTCGCGTAATCATCTTGATGCCAAGAAAAACAAACAAATATCCACGTACCAAGAAACAAAGAAATACATTGTTTTTTTTTCTACCACCGTCCCATGGCTACGAGTCCCTAGGCCGTGGCACCGGGCACAACTCCCCTGATCTCGCCCTCATGCCGATTTGCTTCTTCACTGCCGAAGAAGAAGAAGGCACCCATCATCAGCGTTAAGTTGCTCTATGGAGAGGAGCGGTGGCGTTGCAGTGCATCAGGGCTAGGAGCCATGATCAAAAAGGATGATTGGAAACAGTAGCAAGGGATCAAGGCTGGAAGACGATAATGGCTTCACGTCATCCTCCATATAACGGGTGAGAAATAATTTATTTTTATCTTTTCCGATCCAGACCTGCATAGCAGCATGCACGTTGTCCGGTGTTACAATTCTAGCCGAAAAGTGTGGAGCACAACAGCTATATGACTGAGATGCATGGTGCCGGACTTGAAGATATATAGGAGGCAGGATGTTGGCCTGGTCGTCGGAGCGCGCTTGAGGATCCAAAGCCAGCTGAGCGCTAGGCGGAGGCACATGAGGTCATGTATCGTACGTGCATGCATCATACATCAATTTTTGATAAGCGAGCAAGCATGTCATTCACGCATTTGTAATCAGCGTGTATCTACAGACGAGCAGCCAAAAAGCGCGGGACAAACACATAGGCCCCCGGTGCCATCATGTGCAGCGTCCACAACGGCCACATCAATGTTGCCACCAGCAAGATTGCAGAAGAGGTGTCACCATCTTGCTAGATCCTATAAGTATAATTATTATCTCTCCTAGGATGTATTAAATTTGGTCAACCCATAACTACTATTTAGTTTGTTTTCTCTGAGTACTTATTCTATACTATCTAAAACTACACGTGAGATTAGATTAGGGAAAAAAATTGTGAAAATGATAGCAAGAGTCTATGATTACTTTCAACAAACAAGTCTTCTTGATATAATAACCCTTATTCAACATGATTTATAATCTTTTGTTCAATTTAATATAAATTTATTAGATTACTTCGAGTAATGTTAATGATGCTAGAAAGTTCGTGGACCATGATTCATGGAATTATCGTTAAAGCCTATATGAAAAAACTCAAACCTCCACAAATATAAAAATTAAATAAGTAATCGCATTCCCGGACCTTTAATCGGAAAAGATCCGGCCTAGGAGACCTTAAGTTATCCTAACCCTTATGTTTGCACTAAAATTTTAAAATAAACCATACAGGCTACCAACCTTACGAAAGATAAATTATCCATCTCAAGCTACATTACGAAAGAAATTAATAAAGAAAATCTTAGATCTACATAATGCGAATATATCCTATTTTGAAATAATTTAACATCCATTATTACATTATATGCTATTTGAAATACACACATTTCCCAATATTAAGTTAAAACTATGCACAAAGTTATGTTCCACTTTGTAGACTAAGGACACATATCATTAGCAAATCATATACTAATGATCCTAACGCTTCACTTTAATAAATTTTGCAAGTCCTTATTTTGAAAAAAAATTAAACCATTTGATTGGAACATTATATCATATGAACAAAAGTATTATAATTCCAAGTATTATTTGATCACTAAATCAATATCAATACAATATAATAGATTCCACATCTTACGTGTCATGGTTCATCTTTGAAACAACTATTTATCCTATTGTAAGAACCTAGAGGGTAGCCTAGGACCTACAATATTTTTTATAATACTACAAAAATTGAAAATTTAGAATAAGTAATACAATACGCATTGGAATTTCAAGTTAACACGTGACTGAAAGTTAAAATATAGTTTTTTATGACGTCGCATAAAGTGGTAAGAGATTATATACTTTAAATTTATGTTTCAACTAAACATGTATCATACTAGAAAATAAGATTAATCCTAGAAATTATTACTAATGAAACCATAGAAATGAACAGATAGA
Source organism: Hyparrhenia diplandra (assembly GCA_015847255.1). Lineage (NCBI taxonomy): Eukaryota > Viridiplantae > Streptophyta > Magnoliopsida > Poales > Poaceae > Hyparrhenia > Hyparrhenia diplandra. The sequence goes on from JADLZK010001450.1 coordinate 20,278, forward strand.
TTGTAAAATTCTTTAAGAACAAAAAATATTATGCCATCAAATTGTTAGACTATCACCATCATAAATGATAGTCATTGTATATGAGAAATTAATGATCTCAAAAATTTGGGAAAAAGAATCAAAATTCAGGTCCATGTCATCAAAATATAGACTGTCATGATCCAGAAATAGGGCCCGGGAGGACAGGCCCGACGGGCTCGAGGGGGCGCCCGGTGCCGCCCCCTGGGCTCGTGCGCCCCCCCCCCGCCCCCGCCCCCCCCCTTCCGCGGATTCTTCGGCAACTAATCCCGAGATAAAGAAGGAAATTATCTAGGATTATCTTTAAGCGTTTTGGTGTGCAAGGGGCTATCTCATCTATAAGGGAGACCCTTATTAGGAAATAAATAAATAGGACATGCTTGTAAAAGGTATTCCAATCTATAAGGAAACCTTTAGAGAGATTGCTTGAGATACAAGTCCCAATAACAGGGCTATATAAGTAAAGGGTCCGTAATCTTTCGGGATAACAAGCAAATAAAGAAATTTTATCCCAATCTCTCGGCTCCTCCTCTCCCCCGCGCCGCCTCCCCCCCCCGCCGCCGCCGCGCCACCAGCGCTGGGGCACCCCAGTGAGCTGGCACCCTCGCGCCCGCGGCCTTGGGCCGCGCCCGCCGCCGCGCCGCCGCCACCGCCACCACCACCGTCGCCTCCATCCCCCTCTTCCTCCCCAATCCATCAATCTACGTGTCAATTCCGCCCAATCTATTTGGAACCCGACAAGACCATAGCTAAAGTCATCATAGTTTAAACAAATGTTTCAACTAAATGTATATTGTTCAGGTGCTTTGAAAAGAAAAAGTAATGTATATGAATGAAAAATACAATCATTGATAGATTATCAAAATTGAATATAAATTATATAGAGTACCTATTATAGCTATTTTAAAAATCAGTGAAGAGAGAAAAATATTCAATGTATATATTTTTTATTAGTTAGTGTCTCCAAAGATTCTAACCGGAGAGCACGGGTTGGTGAACTAGTTAAAATGAATCGGAATCACTTTATGAGACGGTCTGTCCGGTAGATTTCAAAAGTATGGCTTCTACATAAACTTGAAACTTTTTTAAAAATAATAACTTTAAACTTTTTGAAACACAACCAATTTTAAATTGTTCCACTTGTAAAAAATATGATGTGAGGAGGCAGAACAAGCATCACTCTGTTTTTCGTTTCATACTCCGACAATAATTGAAAATTGTTCCGAGCCAGCTAATCGGCTCTGATTCTACCTTTTCTTAGGAGAAATGGAAACAATTCATGATGTCAAATGGAAACAATTCATGGGTGCTGGAGGGGCCCCCAACATTCGGGTGGATCCACTAATATATATACGTAAAATAGACTTAATTATTAACTAGCCCCTTCTAATTTGGCCCAGCCCATTTAGCTCTTGTCAATTTATGAGTACGGAGTATGTTGGCACGCCGCTCGGCTGCTACATACGAATAGGATACGACGCCGCCACACCCACGCGGCCACGCCAGCCGGGCACACCGTCTTGCCGCTGATCGCCCGCTGACGCGGCCGTCTGCCGGAACACGGACGTGTGCCGATTGTCCATTGCCCCTCCTATGCTCAATTCCTACTCCGCCCCTGACCGTCATACCATACAGTTCATGTAACAGCAAAATAATGAAAACAGAATGTTCATCAAAATTTGCTCAGACACAGCATCCCACCCCCACAGCCTCCTGACACGATTTCGGGTGCTTGGAGGATATCATCGGTCCAACAGAGCATCCCACTCCCACAGCCTCAAGACCTTGGCTGCAACTCTTGGTCTTGCTTGAGCTTGGCTGCGAGTGCTTGCGCAGACAAGATTCCGCGTGCCCCGCGTGCCTGCTGTGGTGAGACGTGCCTTGTTTGGAGTCGGCCTTGAACACCTTGTCACAATAGTTGCACACCGCATATACCAACTTCTTACCATCTTTTCTGTTCTTGTCTTTTGACCCGACCTCTTTAGAAACATTGATATTATTGATATATATCCTGGTGAAGTGTTGCCAAACATTAAGCTTGGCCTTCTTAGGAGCATCGTCAGTTCTGGGGCGCTTCCCTGATGGCGATTGATTGTTTTGCACGGTAGGGTGGTGGTGCAAGCAATCACCGTTCGAGATACAGCACCTGTTTAGCCGCTCATCCACCTCACCTCCCTCGCCTTGAATGCAGGAAAGAGATCGAAATGCCCGTCAGCCTTGATACGAAATTTGCTGATTACACAAAGTTCTAAACAATGAGGAATTCCCAACAAGAAAAAAAAAATGTACAGTAGTTGAGTATGTTGGTCATCACACGCAATAGTACAGTTTGAGCGCGTACCACCACTTATCCTCCTCGAAGAGAAATAGTCGAAGAAGCGCTCAAATGAGCCACGTTGGTACACAAAGCGATGCACCACGGTGTCCTACGAGTAAGATAGATGCAAGCATATGAGAGAGTTTCCTTTTAATTATTACTATTTCTTGTGTATAGCAACGTTCATACTTATCAGGATTCAGTAACACTCATCACGATAATTAAGATAAGCTAGTAGCTGTATGGTGTTGGATAAAAGTGAACAATACTATACCTCGAGAACCATGTGACCATCGGAAACACGGAGCAAGATGCACTCGATCATGCGCCATTCGGTCTTGGTACCGTCCGCCTTGTGGAACTCCAGATTCCTACGGAGCCCCATGAATGTCATTTTCTTTCCGAAAGGACCGATACGGGGGATACCCCTGAACTCTGCCTCCTTCCAGCACCCCCTCAAGCGTCTTCTCGTCCAAATCAAACATGTTTGTTGCCTTGTACATCTGCTTATTGACTGGGAGTTTCCATGGCTCCAAGTGGGTTAGGTCGTCGTCGAACTTGGGCAACTCCTCCTTGTCCTTGCGGTGCTCCGTCCATGAGCGGAAGTAGTCTATGATCTCGCTATCGGTGGCGGTGGAAAGGTCGATGTGGCCAGAACATGGTTCCGGCTGATTGATGAGACCAGGGCCGTGCATGCGCACCGAGTTGGCGTTGACGTCGTCGACGTCGACCTCGCCCGAGCTTTCTCCATAGCGATGTCGGTCAGGGGGCTGACGCCGCTATCCGGTGTGGGCCTTGGTGGTCCACCTGGCTGCGAAGCGACCTCCTCCTGGTGGGCAATCTCCATGGGCGGCGGTGTCTTGTGCCGGGTCCGTGTCTGGCCGGGCGGTGTTGGAGTCGTCGTCGTCGTCGTTCCCGAGCAAATCCTCCACGTCGTATTGCTCGGGTTCTTGGCTGAACGAATGGTCCGTGGATGGGTTTGGGTCGGAGTCCGGGTTGTACCGAAATTGGAAAGCTGGAACCGTCGGCGTCTAGGAGGAAATCCCCAACGTCCAATTGCTCGAAGGGATCTGACTGAAGATTGGGCGATCTGGAAGCTGGCCCCGTTTAAAATAGCCCGCTATAGCCCGCTATAGCTCCGCTATATAGCTTCCGGAAAGACTCGCCGCTAAGCTATTTGCATTTCCGCTTATAACACCGCTATTTACAACTACTCACCGCTATTTAGCGCTATAGCGCCGCTATTTACCGCTATTTCATATTTCATTTATTACTAATTTGGCATTTTGGTCGATTAAATTTTTATGAAACATGTTGTAATATCATATTGGTATTTGGTAATGTTATTTAGACTTGTAAAACCTTATAAACATATTTGTGTTCACCAAATATCATATTTGCCTTGTTTTGACATAAATTATTAGAGTTTTTTCATAGTTTTTCTTATAAAACGCTATCTGTCATAGCTCCGCCATAGCTCCGCTATAGCTTTATAGCCCCTAGAAAAAAAATGTGCCGCTATTTACCATAGCCCGCTATTAAAAACTTGGGAAGCTGGTGGCGGAAAGGTCCACAGCTCCCAACGAGTAATGATCCATGGACGATGGGTTTGGTTTGGAGCTGGGAACTGAAAGCTGATCAAGGTCTTGGGAGGAGCGGAGGGATCGATATGGGCGGAATACTTGTAGGTAGCGGGGCTATGGATCGATCGGAGAGCGCTGGCATGGCCGGCCGGCAGACAGGCGTGCAGCTTATATATATGTCCTACTACGCAGTACTGTACCAGGGCCTCGGGCTCGGGCACCCCGGCGGAGGCTCCTGCCCGGCCGGCCTCTCTGTCCACGACATGATCGAGCACGTCAGCCAGCTTCGTTCCCTCCGTCCGCAGCAACTACAAAAAGAAACAAAGACCATCTATATCATCGACGTTCTCCATGCCTACCCATCACCGGGTCAGGATGAGAGTTCTCGGGTGCCCGAGTTGCCGGGCTAGTACTCCACCACACACAATGACACATCAATTCATTCAAAAGAAAATTTTCACCATATATGCAGAAGTACCCGGCTATCTGAACTTGTATATAGTTGCCATTCAGAAAAAAAAAAAAAAAAAAAAAGGTAAAAGAACCTAGACGGTGCATGTAATTGTTGTGAGTCTAATTCGACATCTTTTTCTTCTTCTAAAAGCATGAGAACGTCAGCGTTGTACTATGTACTAATCTTGAAAAGTCTCTTGTACCGTGCACTACTAATTTTGCCGCCATCTGATTTGACCGCCGGCCCGCTGAGCTCATTTGGGCTTTTTTCTGCTAGGCTCGATTGGCGCTAGGTGGTATTGATTTGGCAGGCATCTTGCTGGGCTGACGAAGTGGTGATGGAAAATTGTTGGGCCATGTGTACTGGGCAATCAACTATAGGGGGATTTTGTCTTCGTAGCTAGAGTACCCCGTCAACGACAAGGTATTGGTAACTTTGGGAATGTTATTCTAGGTATCTATGCACCGGCTCAGTCTTTTGGAGCTGCTCATAGGATAATATTTGTGTATATGTGTTCGTGAGCATCTGCGTGCATGGTGTGAGCATCCACATTGTACTATGTACCAAAAAAAACTATATATGCTTGCTTGAGCTGAGTGGCGCATTCCTAGAGCGGGCAAAAGATTATTGTAGGGAAAAATTGGGTTTTCGGCCCATAAAAAACATCCCTTCAGTTTCTTGGCTCAAATTTCGTCGGACTTTGCTTTTTGGCCCTCTCGTCGTCGAAATTTCTTTAGAATTTGGCCCTTTCGTGACTTTCGTCCATTCCGTCCACCTGCACCATTAACCCGCCTTGGAACATAATTCGAAAAAGACCAAAATAGCCCCTACCTTAATCATGTGCATCGGCCGGCCCGCCCGGTCGATCCTGGGTGCTTTGGCCCACGGGCCGAGGGCGCCAAAGACCATCGTGCCCCGGGTCGGCCAGGCACGACATCGTGGGCCTCCTTTCGTGCCGGACGGCCGGGATAAGCACGAGCCCGGTAAATAAGCGGGCGGCCCGAGGCCCTCAAAGAAGAGGAAGCGGTCGGGATCGTGGAGGCTCGGCCGCCGCCCGGGGGTTCGCTCGATGCGGCCGCGCCGCCCATGCTTCGCTCTATGCGCTACCCATGGCGTTGCCCGGCCAGATCCAGTCATCGCGCCGCTCGAAGTCGTCGCGGGGTCCACCGTCGCCGCTTTCGGCGGCCCGATGCCGAGGGTCCAAGGAGGTGTGGCGGCGGCCGGCGAGGTGGGGGGGGGAGGAGGAGGTGGTCGCCGCAACGGGCCGCCGTAGTGAGGGCCGCCACCTACTGCGGGCATCGATGCCAAGCCGAGAGCGCCCGGGAGAAACAAGAAGAGACAAGAAGAGGAGCAAGGGGGAAATGTTTGTGGGCTTGGTGGGATTGGAAAATGTCACGTGAACTATTATCCGGCCTTACATGCCACCGGGCCTCTACCGAGCCTCCTCGGGGAAATTGGGTCGTGCCCGGGCTGGCCCGCGTGCCTTGAGGTACCTTCCGGGCCGGGCCGAAAAACCCGGGCTTGTCTGCCGGGCTACCGGGCCACGTGCTTTATGCGTAGGTATACCTACCTTACTCACCCGACAAGCGCATGAAGCGTCCCCCTTCCCCGTACTCTTCGCGTCACAAGCAGACAGGCGCGGTCTGAGGCCGCGACGCGTTGGTCGTTCCCTTGGGATGCACGTCCGGCCTAGGCGCTGGCGGGCTGAGAGCTGCCAGCCTGGACGCCGACGTTGGCTATGGCTATATGGCTATGGATGTGTCCGTGCGAGTGCCCGTGGCTATGGCTATGACTTGCGGAGGAGGTGGCAACTTGCGCGCCAGCGGCGGCCACCTTGACGCACGCGGCCTCGTCGCTGTACTGGAATAATTAGTGTTCTGTGTTCATCATCACCTTATGGCTTCAGCAGGTACACAAGCACAAATTACAAAGGGGAATATAATAGTATTGATCATCAGTGGCAGATGGAATTGAATAAACAGCGGTTGGTTCATCAATGGTATGGTATGCACTATGCACGGCGGATCACCGACCTTCTGTGCAGACTACAGACACTACACACACTCAACTCGATTATTTCTTTAATATATTCAGTGGATCAGTCATTGAAAGCTTTAACTTGTTCACTCTTTTGCTGTTGAAAAGGGGAAAAAAAAAAACATGTTCATTCTTTCACCTTTGGTGATTCAGAATTGCAAACCCCACCCCCCCCTCCTGCATCTCAAACGTGCAGCTCACGGCTGAGAGCAACGCCGCCATAAGCATTGGCCAAGCACCACACCACATCAATCAGGTCATCAATTTTGACGCTAGACGGCACAAGAACCAAAGGAAGAAGTCGAAAAGCAACCGAATTTACGCACCATTGCTGCTGGTCAAGAACTGGCTAACGTACATAGATTAATGATAATATATACCATGAGATGCATAGAAATATTTCATTTTGCTCCAGGGGCAAAAAGTCATTTCACCATGCTGTTGACACTGTTAACCCGCCAAATGGATGAAATGGCCTCCGGGCCAAAACCAAAGTTTGACAAATTTAGGCCAAAAAGCTAAGGAGAAGTTTTTTTAGGGATAAAGACCCAATTTCCCCATTATTGTATCCTATAGCAGAACAGTGGCACACACTGCATTGTACACCCTGCCAGTATTTGTTGTGCTTTTATTAGAGATCTGTGTTGTCCTAGTCAATGAGCAAGCAATCATGGTCACGGATCAAGGAGTGCACGCCTTTACCTCTTTTATGCCAAGAGCATCTTCGCCCCATTGAGATACTCTATCCACTTTTTCTATAACTAGCAATAAAAGGGAATCTGGTAGAAAAAAAAACAAAGCTTTCGGTCTCGTTCGGTTTTCTCAATTTAAAAACAAGTCTGTTTTCTTTTTCTGGGCCGGATTAAGTGGATCATGGTAGATCACTGAAACGGTCTGGATCAATTCCAAGTGCCCCTAGGTTGATCCAATCCACGCTGGGGGGAGGCCTAGAATGGTGCGATTTCATTCGGCTTGGGCTGAAATTAGATCTGGTTTCATTCTAATGATTCCAGGCGGAACGAGCTATGTTCCATGTCGTACCGAATAAGGTCTTTACCAATATTTTTTTGCATTCTCTCAAACTCTTGCCATCCTCCGTCACGTTATAATTTTCATATTTTTTTGATCTTGTATACTCTCCGTATATTTTCTAGTACACAAATAGAATGAACATGAGACGAAATTCTAAGTAAAATGGAAGTATCGAGTATCCACGTTCACTTTTCGCAAAAAGAAAAGAAAGTATCCACGTTCCACGACATGACGTCAATAAGTGTACTGCCACGCCCAACGAATATACACGTATTTTGTATACAAAAATAAATATATATACACGTAGTCATACCATTAGGCACGTGAAGACTCACACTCACTGACATGTGGGCCGCCTCTGCTCCAGCTCACACCACCACAAAGTCCTCCTGATCGGCGGAACCAGATGACGGGCCCCACCTGTCATCGACCAAACAAACTCCCATAATATCTCTCCCAGCAACCCATGCTCCCTACCCCAAATTCAGATCAAGACCGCCACCGACCGCTGATGTGTCAATCCCTCACCGTGGCGAGCACGCCCACGCCTACTGGCGTGGCACCGGCCGTCGCCGACCCGATGACCGATGATGACTAAAATTTTACTTGATAGAGATTGTTGTGATAAAAGTGAAGGGTGTTCAACTGCGGGTGAAGTCATGGATCAAGATGGCAACGGGTGCTTGGCCACCCATACCCGCACCCCCCAAAAACCAAAACCTTACACTACTAGATAACCGAACTTTGGTGGCGGGCAAAATCGATTTTCGGTGGCGGTTTTTCTCGCCCGCCACCGAGGTAGGGTCACGGAAAATAAGGAACTTTGGTGGCGGTTTTTGCCCGCCACCGTTAATCAAAATAAAAAAATAAAAAAGAAAAAACCCGGATCGAACCCTAATGGGCCCGATCCGAGCCGCCGGTGGCCGCCGGTACGGTACGCCGCCGCCGCCATGAGCGAGATCCGGTGGGGTGGAGGCGAATCAGCCCTCCCCACCACCGGATCCGGCCTCCACGCCGCCCGGATCGACGGGGTGGAGGCTGCCGCCACCGGGATCGAAGATCCGCCGCCGGGCTCAAGATCGTGGTCGGGGGAAGCGGATCGGGGTGGGGTCGCTAGGATCTTTCGTCGCTGGATCCGGCCAGCGCCGCCGCATGGAGCTGGCTTTGGGGAGCCGCATGGAGGTCTTTGGGATCTCACCGTCGCCGCATGACCGCCGACACCGAGGTGGGTGTGTCGCCCGCCGGATCTCCGTGCCGACACCAGGGAGCCGCGGGAGGGCGCCTCCTCGCGCCGCGAGAGGCCTCCTCGCGAGGAGAAAGAAGTGGTGCGGGAGGGGAGGGAAGGGGTGTCGGGACGGGGGGGAGAGAAGGGAGGCACGAGTAAGGATTAGGGTTTCGGTTCGCGTATATATACAAGGAAATAGTTACTGGGCTGGAAATGGGCCGTTTGGGCCTCGATTATCCGTGGCGGGCCAATTACAAAAACCGCCATGGTTAAACTATTTACCGTGGCGGTTATTTTACAATGCCCGCCACGGTTACAAAGGGATTAACCGTGGCGGTTATTTTCAAATGTCCGCCACGGTTAATCGACAACCGTGGCGGTTTTTCCGGCGGGAGGGTGTGCGGGCACCTATTTTCCGTGGTGGTTTCTCAAATGCCCGCCACGGAAAATAAAATCGAACACCACGTAAAATCAATCTTGTAGTAGTGTTACCCGCACCTTTCGCAGACGGGTAGGGAAATCTATTCCATACCCATACCCGTCGGTCACCTGGGCACTTTTAACCAAAAACCGAGAACCGAACCGAACCGAGCCGAACCGAACCGAAATATCGTTTTTTTCGGTTTTTGGCTTCGGTTCTTGGATTTGTCGACTTCGGTTTTTGGTGCCCTACCGCGGTTTTGGGAGTACAAGAAACCGAGATAAACCGAGTAACCGAACTTTGCAAAGTCATTTTGCTGTGTCCGTGCTTCGCCACTACAATAGCACATAAATAAATCCATTACCACGCCGCCCAATATGACTCCACCGCACCCACACTGCGACGGCGCCACGGGCACTCGTGAAGACCTAACCCTATCCACGCGGGCAAGGCCCGAGGACGGTCTTTGGAGTGGCGGCACGAGTGCAAGGCGAGGGGTCACGACAAGAAGACAACCGCGAGGCGGGTCGCGGCAGCCGGGCGGCGAGCGACACGCGCGTGGCTGCGATGGCGTCGGACCGCGCGACCATGAGGGCTGGTCGCGGCGGTGGCGCGCAGCTCCAGCGCGACGCCGCGGCCGCGACGAGCCGTGGCCGACGCGAGCTCGCGAACCTACGAATTTGTTCCCCCTTCCTTTTTCTATCGATTTTTTCTCGCATCGCCGGTTGCCGATGGAACCGACAAACCGAACCGAAGAAACGGCGAACTCGTCGGTTTCTTGTTTCTCGAAACCGATCGTTCTTCGATTCCACGTAAACCGAACTTTGCAACAACCGAAGAAACCCGAACGATTTTTTCGGTTAAAACCGAATGCCCGGGGACCGACCAGCGCGGGTAACCCGCACTCGATGGCGGCTCCCCTTTGTCGTGTCTTGGCGTGCGGGAGAAGGAAGTGGCGCCGAGCCGCCCGACGCCGCGAGCCCGCGATGGCGGCGAGAAGGCGAATAGGAGGAGGCCCGAAGGCGGGAGGTGCGATGATGCGGACTCCCGGCGCCAAGCCCGACCACGCGGACTCCCCGGCGGCGATGGGAGTAGCGGCTGCGGCGCGTGCGCAGGCGCGAGGCCGCGGCGGCTGGCCGCGTGCCGCGAGCCGCGAGCCGCCAGGCCGCGAGGCCGCCGCGTGGGTCTCACATTTGGAAGGGATGTGTGGATGGCGGAGGTCGAGGTCCCACGGCCGGGTCGCGTCGCGGTCGCGCGTGCGGCCGCCCAGCGCGGGAACGGAAGGAGAGAGGATGCGCGGTGGGGGAGTGGGGAGGGGAAGGGAGAGTGACACTAGGGTTTCACCGACCGATTGAGGTATATATAGTAGACTGAAATAATGGATTGGGCCAAAATCATAGGCCGTTATGGGCCAAAATGAGAAGGTTTCTTGGCCGCTAGTGCGGGTTTTTTACCCGCGGTATGCGGGTATGGGTAGTATAGTTCCACACTGTACCCGTCATACCCGATGGGGGAAGTGATTTCACTCATTAACGCACCGCAGTCAGAAAAGTCGTTCCACACCCGCCTTCTTGGGTAAAACCCATCGGGTTCTCGGGTTTCGGGTAGCCGTTGACATCTCGAGTCGGGAGCATGAAGTCTGCGAAGATAGCGGATGCTCTTGCTTGCGGTGGATCTGTAATGAGACTCATCGGGTAGCTCTTCTAGAGCGGCAAAGGCAACAACTCAAGTCAGGTGTACATGGAGGTTTGCGCATGGACAACTAAAAGTTAGCGGAATATTTGCTAAGTTGGAGTTTATTAGAATATGTGTCGAATATTATGTACAATTTAGTTACGCTTAGGACTACGAGTTGTATTTGGCGGTTATACGGTAGAGTTGGTGTTGAACTCTTATAACATAGTCTACACATAAATATGAGTTGGATCCAATCTCGCAGTTGTAACCATGACAATATAGCAACAAGTTTGCAGGAGGTCGGCGACATGTTGCCGGGACCTAGGAGCAACCTATGTTGTTGGTATTAGGGAAGGGCGCCTATGAGGCCAGTCTCAGTGGGAGTGTCATGAGAGTTTCATTTGTATTAATTAGGTTGTCATGCAGACACTTCTGATGACATGACAGTGTATTTAAGAAGAGAGTGAAGAAATGGTTTCATCTAAATGAAATTCTCTTAACATGATCTCTCTGAGTCATGAAATTAAGTGCATATAAAACCATGTCATAAAACTCTCATCAATAGTAGATGTTGCATCTAAATTTCATTTCATTTTATATAACATGTTAGTGTTAGAAACAACGTCGGGAAACTCACAGTTAGATTTCGCTTGAACCTGGTTAACACATATCGTGCCTCTCGTGTTGTATGTGGTTTCACACCTTATTCTCAGCAGATTCAATACGTGCATCAATACTTGTATGCCACCGCCACCGAAAACCACCACAAACAATTCAAAAAAAAAAAAAAAAAAAAAAACTACCACAAACATCGAGAATGACACGTACTTCACACCATCAGGCCACGTGAAGCACACTCACCGACGTGTGGGGCCACAACGTCCCCACTCCCAGTTGCAACTTTTAACGTGCCGCTTGCTGCATCACAGAATCCCCAAGTCGCCGGACCAAATGTCCGGCCCCACGTGTCATCGACTAAACAAACTCCCACAAGTATCTCTCTCAGCAACCCGTCCTCTCGATCCGAATCAGGCAATCAAGACCACAACAAACTCGCTGACTTGTCTATTCCTTTCTCTGTGCGCGCGCGCGCGCGTGGCGCCGGGCACGCGGCGGCCGTTGACCCGATGACCGGCGCGGCGGCCGTCGTCGATCCACCGGCGCCGCGGCCGCGGCGGCTGACGGTGCTGCCCTTGATCGCGCTCATCTTCTACGACGTCTCGGGTGGTCCCTTCGGCATCGAGGACTCTGTCCGGGCGGGCGGCGGCGCGCTGCTCCCGATCCTGGGCTTCCTCATCCTCCCGGCGCTCTGGTCGCTGCCCGAGGCGCTGGTCACGGCCGAGCTCGCCACCGCGTTCCCCACCAACGGCGGGTACGTGGCCTGGGTGTCCGCCGCCTTCGGCCCCGCCGCGGCGTTCCTCGTCGGCTTCACCAAGTGGGCGTCGGGCACGCTCGACAACGCGCTCTACCCGGTGCTGTTCCTCGACTACCTCCGCTCCGGCGGCAGCGGCCTGACACTCGCGCCGCCGGTCCATTCGGTTGCCGTCCTCGCGCTCACGGCCGCGCTCACCTACCTCAACTACCGCGGGCTCCACATCGTCGGCATCGCGGCGCTGGCGCTCACCGCGTTCTCGCTCTCCCCGTTCCTCGCGCTCACCGTGCTCGCCGCGCCCAAGATCCGCCCGTCCCGCTGGCTCGCCTTCGACGCCCGCGCCGTCGACCTCAGGGGATACTTCAACTCCATGTTCTGGAACCTCAACTTCTGGGATAAGGCGAGCACGCTCGCCGGCGAGGTCGAGGAGCCACGCAAGACGTTCCCCAAGGCGGTGTTCGGCGCCGTCGGGCTCGTCGTCGGTGCCTACCTCATTCCGCTGCTGGCTGGTACCGGCGCGCTGCCGTCGGAGACGGCGGCCGAGTGGACTGATGGCTTCTTCTCCGAGGTCGGGATGCGGATAGGTGGGCCGTGGCTCCGCGTGTGGATCCAGGCCGCCGCCGCCATGTCCAACATGGGGCTCTTCGAGGCCGAGATGAGCTGCGACTCCTTCCAGCTCCTCGGCATGGCCGAGATGGGCATGATCCCTGCCATCTTCGCCCGCAGGTGAAGTCTCCAGCTCTGTCCTGAAAACAATATCAATCTTGTAGCAAAATGTGAAGCTTCCAATCGAACAAGAAACTGAATCACTTTGTGAAAATTGGTGCTGATGAACGCAGGTCGAGGTACGGGACGCCGACGTTCAGCATCCTGTGCTCAGCGATGGGGGTGGTGATCCTCTCCTTGATGAGCTTCCAGGAGATCATCGAGTTCCTCAACTTCCTCTACGGGCTCGGGATGCTGGCCGTGTTCGCGGCCTTCGTGAAGCTGCGCGTCAAGGACGCCGACCTGGCGAGGCCGTACCGGATCCCCGTCGGCACCGCGGGGGCCGCCGTCATGTGCGCCCCGCCCGTCGTGCTCATCACCACCGTCATGTGCCTCGCGTCGGCCACGACCGTCCTCGTCAACGCCGCCGTGCTCGTCGCCGGTGTCGCGCTGTACTACCTCGTGGAGCACGCCAAGAGGCACGCGTGGGTCGAGTTCTTGGCGCCCGTGCCTCCGGCTGACAGCTCCCACGGATCAACCACGGCGTCGCCTGATGACGCCAACGACCTCGAGGATGTCCGCGCCGGGCTGCTCGCCGACGAGTCGTCGGCAGACGCAGATGGCAGCAGCAAGGTCGAGTAGGGAATGTGAAGATTCTTACATGAATGAACCAGTTTGCCGTTCGGTGAACAGTAATTCCAGTGAAAACATGGTGAATTCTCTGAATGCAGAGGAGGAGCTCAGGTGATTGTGTTCACCAGAAAATTCAGAACTGCAAACCAGTGACGAGAGAAGTCTGAAGGACAGAGCAGATCTCAACTTGTCAATGTTGTTTTTATTTTGATTTTTCAAGTGTAGTGTAATGTAGGTGAGGTGCCGGTTTGAGAAAATAGGTTGTACTGGACTTGAGTCAGCTTCATACATCAGTGAAGTGTCCAACACTGAAAATCAAATCTGTATGGTAACTATGCAGGAAAAATATGATCATTTGATTAGGTGGGATTGTTCATCTGAATAACAGAGTATCATTTGACTTTGGTATGGCTGTTTCATGCTGGCACCAGATTACCTCAACTTGGATTCTGTCCTGGTTATTATCTCAACATTTTGGAATACTTACGAGGTGTTCTTTGAGCGTGGACAGTGGAATTCTGAAAAGATTAGGACGGTGATCAGGCCTTCATTAATGCATGTGTTTTTTTAAGTCCACTTCAACCGACGATCTGCACAAAGTGATAAAACAATAGACTGCACGATTCTTTCTGTTTAACAAACTGGCACGAGACAGTGCCCATTCTATAGATTAGAAGAAGGTAGTACGGAGATTTAAAAACACACACACACACACACAACACGGCTATTTTTATTTATTAGAAAAAAACAAAGCACCACTAGCTGACCCGTACTGAACCAATCGTGTTCCATCAATTGGCAAATCCGGTTTCATTACTCAACGTCTGAACAACTCTTGTTCCATTATTGAACCAAACCGGTTACATCAACCTGGTTCCTTCAATTGGCCATGTCAGAGTCACCTCCTTCATAACAAACACAGACCAGAGACCATGTGACTGAACCAGCAATTTTCATCAAAAGGAGCAGCATCAATGATCTGAACAAAGGGTCCGACTCGACGAACCGAGACTGAATTGTGTGTGATGCAAGTGGAGGCATGAGTCTGTTTGTTTATACAAAATAATTAACAAAGTTTACATTACATACACAAAAGTGTGGTTCACGAATAACCGGGGAAAGTCAAGATTAGACAACCAGCACTAGACATTCTAGGTTGGTTCTGACCCCTAGCGTCTTGCCAAGAACAGCCGAAGTTTGTCAATATAGTGTAACTTTCACATTCCTATCTTTTTAATGAAAAAAAAATGCAAAGGCCTGCTCTCTCTCAAAAAAGTTGGTTTTCTGTACAGAGTGCTGCCAGACTAATATATTTAGTTATTTATTGACCCAAAGTTGCTTGTAGATCTACTTATTTTTAAAAGAAGAAAATATCATGCCAACCAACAGCACTATGTCGAAAAATAAACAAAAAGACTTATAATATAAATTTAAGAGAAACTTTATTAATTTTAACTAAACTCATAGAAAATATCACTAACATTTATGGCTCTAAGTACATACTCTCTTAATTCTAAAATATAAGATGTTTTGGTTTTTCAAGATCCATTAATTTTACCATGTGTATAGAATACATATCTTGAAAAGTCAAAACGTCTTATTTAATTAAAATTGAGGGAATATATTATTTGACTTTGGTATGGTTGTTTCCTGCCGGTACCTACCAGATTACCGCTACGTGGATTCTGTCCTGGTCATCTGAACATATTTTAGAATAATACTTTCCTTCAAAATAAACATTTTAGAGTAATACTTACGAGGTGTTATTTGAGTGATGGGCAGTGAAATTCTAAAAAGATTAGGACGGCGATCAGGCATTCAGGCATGTGTTGTTTTTAAAGTCAACTTCTACCGACGATCTGCATAAAGTGATAAAAAAATAGACTGCACAGTTCTTTCTCGTCAGTGGTTTGGTATGGAGATTATAAAAAAAAACACAGCACGAATCTCGTGCCATCAATTATTGGCCTATCCGAGTTTATTTTTGCAACTGGTCAATCCGGTTCATTAATGAACGTTTGAACCAATCTTGTTCCATTATTGGATCAACAATCCGGTTACATCAATTGGTGAATCTGGTTCCTCCAGTTGGCCATGTGCCCCCTGTCACAGTGTGTTTAGATTCCTGAAAATTGCCACTGTAGCTCCTTGAAAAGTACTCCCTCCGTCCCAAAAAATGCGCCGCTTTACGCTTCCCGAGAAAAAACTGCCGCAATTATATATTAAAAAATATAAAATATTTATGCTAAGTAATTAGTATCCTTTGGAAAGATTTTTAAGTCTAGTTTTTTATCAAATTTATTTAAATATTTAAATGTTGCACGTATTTTCTATAAACTTAGTCAAAGTTGTGGCATTTAAAACCAACGGCGACAATCAATTTGGGACGGAGGGAGTATTTAACATTTTTTGTTTGTTTGTCCTACCATGGTGTAACTAGACTCAAACGAATCGTCTAGAATAATATACATCTAAACTCTGTAATTATTTATTTTGTTTACCTACATTTCATACTCCGGACATGTGTCTTTTGGTGCATTCAATGCTTCGATGTGATGAGAATTTTAGAAATTTTAGAGAAAAGTAGGAGAGCTAAACACACCCTTCGTAATGTTTTGCTCGTAAAAGTAAGAAATAGGCGAACTAGTGAAAGGTCCTAATGGCTAGAGGGGGGTGAATAGCCTATTAAAAATTCTACAAACAACATTAAGCAAGGCGGTTAGTAAATAAGATGCGTAGCAATTAAGCAAATGCTTCAAGCTATCTATGCAAGCCTCCTAGCAATTCTAGCAATTCTATGATCTCTAATCACACTCAAATGCTAGGTTGCTAAGTTACTCCTAGGTGGACAAGATACACTAACTAAATCTATCACTAGGAGCTAACAAGGCTAAGATAACTAAATAAGCTACTTACTCTAAGCACCCTAACAAGATATACTAACAAAGTAATGCAAGAGGTGCTAGAATACAATACCACCGGTGTAGTGTCGAGGTTGTAGCCAATCACCGTGATCACCAAGAAATCTCCAACGAGCAAGAACAAGTGACACAATGATTTTTACCGAGGTTCACGTGTTTGTCGGCACGCTAAGTCCTCGTTGTGGCGACACACTCACTTGACGTTGCTAAGCTTAATGGCCGGTGCCAAATCCTCTATGGGAGCTCAAGCAACGATCACAAGAGAGGGTTCAACAAACCACGAGCAATCCACTAGTGCTCCTTTTCGCGAATCTCCAGCGGGGTAAGGAACGACCCCTCACAATCACCACCGGTGTGGTCTCAAACAAGCTCCACTTGAGCTCAACACCGCCTCTTGCTCCAAGCCGCTAGGGAACCAGGGCAAATTCCCAAGAAAACAAGAATCCCGCGGCTTCTCCAAGGATGAAGTGCTCTAGATGCAACCAAGCAATGCAATGCACTTCTATCACTCTCAATCTCACCAAGAATACGAATTATGGATGGAGAGATGGAGAGGAGTCTCAAATGCTCACAAGCAAGTTAGAGTGTTCAAATGTGCAAGAGAGCCTCAAGTGAACCAGCCAAAAGAGTATATATAGGGCACCCCTCGAAATAGAGTCGTTGCTCTAAAAAATTTGCCCTCTGGCAAGACCGAGGAACCACCGGGTCCGGTCCAGGGGTCCGATCGGTGCTTCCGGTCGCTCTGGACAAAGCCACGGGCCCACGGTTGGCACCCTTCGTCCGCAGCGCCCGATCCACCGGTTCCGGTCAACACAGGAAGCATCGGTCCGGCGTCCGGTCGGTGCGTCCGGCAAAAAACCGAAGCCGAGCTCTACGCGCGCAGACGCGGTGACCGGAGCCACCGTGGGTGAATCCCCCGGTCACTCCACCGAGCGCCCGGTCACCCCGAACCAAAGAACATCTCCATCTTCTTCTTTGCTCTATGCTTCAAACTTGCTTCACCTCTTGCCATAGGTTGCCAACACGCCCAAGATGACCACATTATCATGCATGTTAGCTCGTCGATAAGTTAGGCAAGATCGAAGTTAGTGCTCTCATTGTCCTAAATGCAATATGCAAGTCAATTGGACCTAGAAGCACTTCACCAAAGGATTGTCGCGGCATCCCTCTTGATAGTCGGCTATCTATCCTATAATGTGATCACACGCTCTATCGTGTCTTGATCACCCAAAGGAAAAACCCTATCAAGTATACCTTTGCCTTGATCTCGAGGGTTCCTCTCAAGCCGATCACCGAAGCTTGACGATCCATCAAGTCCACCGACATTGTCCATGTTCATGATCATCATGCTCCTTGTCATCCATCTAATCCTATCTCATAGTCATCACTTAGAGCAAAGGATTAGTCCACAAGTGTGTCATCAATTTCCAAAACCAAACATGAGATTTCAACTAGTTCAGATGATACAGTGTTAGGTGATCATCCTCATTGTTTTAGTAAAAAGCAATGCTGGAGTGACTCGTCGATTGCGTCTCACAATGCAAGTGGGTCGGGCGTGGTTGACCGAACACTAACCACACTACCCAATTAATTTATATTGGGTTTTGGGTCAAACCCAACCCAATGTTTGGGTCATGGTTCTACTGAAGAACACCAAAGATACACCAAGTTTTGTTAACTGCTTGCAACTAGATGAAATTGATATTGAAGTGCTCAAGTCATTCTTCTGATATCCATTGGGATACAGTGCAGCATTCAAAAACAGTTTCGATGTAGTATGACTCAGTTGAAAGAAAACATGCAAACACATCATTGCATAGTAGTCTGTCAACGACGGTGGTCGATAGGTGAACATCTCTTCTCGTCATGCGATGGGATCGGCCGGTCGGCGTCCTAGAAGCTGGTCTAGAGCCCCAAACTACCTCCTTCGTCGTGACAACCTCGTGCACCTTGCCACCGCGGGCTAGTAGACGAAGCCCATGAGATCCGCGTTCTTGTCCTTGGCCCTCACCGCGACGAGGGCGAAGGTCCTCTCGCGGGAGGCGACATCTGACGCGAAGTGCTCGCCAGCGACAAGGAGGCTGGAAAGTGTGATGTGGAGGGAGAGCGGGGAGAAGGCGACGTTGCCGGCGGGGAGGCGTAAGAGGGTAGGGAGAGCGTGGCGGCGGGGCGGTGTGTGAAGCGGGTCTGGTGCCCGAGGGAGTTGCAACCATGGGCAGGCCTTGGGTCCTCTGCTCGTGTGGCCGGTGAATGGGTTAACCCAATTACCCACCACTTAAACTCAAACTGACCCCCCAAAAAAGTTAATGGTTGGCCTTATAGGGTTATTACATTTTTTTTATTTTTTTTGGTTTTTGGGTAGTTAGGTCAACCCATAAAAACCTGCATTCTGAATTGAGTCACTACAGTTTACCACACTTCTCGACAAAGAGGGCAAAATATGGTGCAAGCAAACATTGTAGCTCTGTTGCGTGCACAACTAGTGCATGTCATAGAAATTTGCGTAGGTGCAACGGGTGGAAGGTCGAAGGATTAACCGATCAAGATTGTTGACCTAATTAACATAAATTCAATGAAAGGTAACTCCAGTACCTGACAATTTCATATAAGTTTTATCTATGCTCAATAGGTTTTCATGTGAATATGTTAATATATTTAATATATGTTGATGATTTTTTTTAAAGAAGAGGAGAAATAAGGTCTTCAACATGGTTATCAACTCTATAAATTATAAAATTAAATACCTATGAAACAATAGAAGTTTAACCTATAGTTTGTTATATTTTATATGATTTCCTGCAGTTTTTGACCAATGCACTGTAATAAGTAGCCTAAATACAGCACGTGTGGACGTGCCAAGCTGACACCAGCAAGACGGCACAGCAAGAACAACTCCCAGTTCGCTTACCGAACCTGACATCCAGGTCCCACCAGTCAGTGAGACATTAACCCGCCACAAGGACAGGTAATTGGTCACGCGCCCCCAAATAGCGTCGGTACCACTGTTGGTCGTCGCCAAACCAATAATTTGGGGGAATTGCGGCGGCCAAAAATATTTTCCAGCCCCAATTCCGACTCGCCGGCGGCCGCCCGATCTCGCCGGAACCCTAGCCGAGGTGAGTCCCCGCCGAATCTGTTTCGTTTCCTCCCGAATTCACTTATCCCTGCCCCAATTCGAGTTCGAGCTGGGTTTCCCTTTCCGCACACGGATTTGGTCGGAGCTCGCCGGGATTCGCGGCCAGCTCGCTCCCGACGGGAGAACCCGCGTACGGGCTTGCTCGGAGCTCGATTCTGTTAGCGGTGTTGCTGAATTTGGCCCTGGACCAACCTCCCCGAGCTCGCGTGCGTGCTCCGAGGTGGTATTCTCTCTGTGCTGAATTGCTGCTTCTGGATCTGGTCCTGCAGGTGAGGGTAGCTTCGCGCCGTGCTCGGGAGCTCGCTTCTCGTCGCGGCGAGCTCGCCCGCCGCGGGGTCGCTGGAGCCCGTGGGCGGCGTCGGCGTCTAGGGTTTGCTCGTTCTTCCAGGAGCTGCTGCTCGGCGCCAGATCGTCCGGCGGGGCTGCATTTTGTGCCGATGCAGCCGCCGTCGAAGAAGTTCGTTCGCGTCGACACGCTCGAGCTCAAGGCGCGGATCGTCAAGCGGCTGGGCCTGCAGCGCGCCGAGCTCTACTTCCGCAGCCTCAAGAAGTTCCTGGGCTGTCAGCTTGGCAGGGATGAGTTTGAGAAGATCTGTGTTGCTGCATTGGGGAAGGAGAACATCAAGCTCCACAATTTCTTAATCCGGTCCATCCTCGGCAACGCATGCCTGTCGGATGGGCCGCCACCGAGCATGCAGGCGGCCACTGGAAACTCGCAGACGAGCACGGTGTCCAATGGGACATTCACCAATGGCTTACTGCCGGTGAGGAGAGTAAGGCCTCTGGCTAAGAGGTTCGGTGATAAGCCGAGCCCGATTGGGAAGCCTCCTCTTGGTCATCCGGGGACTGGAGGTGAGTTTGTGTCAGCTGGTAGCAAGGCTTTGCAGGAGGTTATCTCTGTGGAGGATGGTGAGGAGGTCGACCAGGCCCGTGGTAGCCCTGTCTGTGTGCAGAGCCGAAGCCCGATCAGGCCCCCACTGGGCGTTCTAAAGGTTCAGAATTCGAGCCTTCGACATCTTGCGCTTTAGATGTGTGCTACAATAATGGGGAACTGCCAGATTCTCAGTCGCTGTCCAAGCTACTTGACGATAAGTTGAAGGCTCAAGGTCTCAGTGTGCCCAAAGAGTGTGCTGATGTGTTGAACTCTGGGCTGAATGCATACATGAGTCAGATGCTCAAGGCCTGTCTAGGTGTTGCGAAAGCAAGGGGAGTCAACAGGACGATGCGCCAAGCAAATGGCCGCACTGTTGCTTCAGTAAATAGTGGTCAGAGCAATGGCATTCCTTTGGAATCAAGCTGTTGTTACCAAGCTTCGTTGCTTGATCTTTCGACAGCGGTGCTATCAAATGCTCGGTTAGTGCCGTGCGTGGAGATCCGTGAGAAGATTTCTTCCCATCTCCACAACAGATGAAAGAGCAGCTAGCTTCCAGTTGAGTTGATCAAGTGTTGGCAGTACTTTGTAGTGCCGGCGTTCAGCATCCTGTGCTCAGCGGCGTGGGTGGTGATCCTCCCCTTCCTGAGCTTCCAGGAGATCATCGAGTTCCTCAACTTCCTCTACGGGCTTGGGATGCTGTACTACATCGTGGAGCACGCCAAGAGGCAGCGTGGGTCGAGTTCTTGGCGCCCGTGCCTCTGGCTGACAGCTCCCACGGATCAACCACGGCTCCTGATGACGCCACCGACCTCAAGGATGTCGCGCTCGCCCGGCGAGTCGGCGAGCGAAAGATGGCAGCAAGGTCGAGTAGGGAATGTGAAGATTCTTACATGAATGAACCAGTTTGACGTTGGTGTATCTCCAGTGAATACATGGTGAATTCTGAATTCAGAGGAGG
Source organism: Hyparrhenia diplandra (assembly GCA_015847255.1). Lineage (NCBI taxonomy): Eukaryota > Viridiplantae > Streptophyta > Magnoliopsida > Poales > Poaceae > Hyparrhenia > Hyparrhenia diplandra. Next base: position 41,641 of record JADLZK010001450.1, read on the forward strand.
TCAGGTGATCGTGTTCACCAGAAAATTCGAACGGCAAACCAGTGACGAGAGAAGTCTGAACCATGAAAAGACAGAACAGATCTCAACTTGTCAAAGTTGTTTTTATGTTGACTTTGAAGTGACCGGAGTAGATGAGGTGCTGGTTTGAGAAGAACCAAAGAAGCTGTATTTATTTATTTTTCCAGCAAAGACAGATAGGTTGTACTGTACTTGAATCAACTTCATACTTCAGTAAAGTGACCAACACTGAAAATCTGTATTGTAACTATGCAGAAAAAAAATGTAATCATTTGATTAGGTGGGATTGTTCATCTGAATAACAGAGTATCATTTGACTTTGGTATGGCTGTTTCATGCAGGTTACAGATTACCTCAACTTGGATTCTGTCCTGGTCATCTGAACATTTTTAGAATACTTACTTGGGGGTGTTCTTAGAGCGATGGGCAGTGGAATTCTGAAAAGATTAGGATGCTGATCAGGACTTCATTCAGGCATGTGGTTTTTTAAGTCCACTTCAACCGACGATCCGCACAAAGTGGTAAAACAATAGACTGCACAATTCTTTCCGTTTAGCAAACCGGCACGAGACTGTGCCCATTCTATAGATTAGAAGAGGGTAGTACGGAGATTAAAAACACACACACACACACACACACACCACGGCTTGATGGCACGTACTGAACCAATCTTGTTCCATCAATTGGCAAATCCGGTTTCATTACTGAACCAAACCGGTTACATCAATCTGGCTCCTTCAATTGGCCATGTCACAGTCACCTCCTTCATAACAAACACAGACCAGAGACCATGTGACTGAACCAGCAATTTTCATCACAAGGAGCATCATCAATGATCTGAAGAAAGGGTCCAACTAGTAGGCTGTAGTTTCACACTCGACGAACCGAGACCGAATTATGTGTGATGCAAGTGGATGCATGAGTCTGTTTGTTTATACAAAATAATTAAGAAAGTTTACATTACATACACAAAAGTGTGGTTCACGAATAACCGGGGAAAAGTCAAGATTGCACAACCATCACTAGCCATTCTAGGTTGGTTCCGAGTTCCGACCGCTAGCGTCTTGACAAGAACAGCCGAAGTTTGTCAATGTTGTGTAACTTTGACATTTTCTCATATTCTTAAGGAAAAACAAGCAATGGCCTGCTCTTAAAAAAAAACCATCACTGGGTTTTGGCAGATTAATATATTTAATTATTTATTGACCCAAAGATGCTTATAGATAACATGCCAACCAACAGCACTATATCAAAAAAAATTTTAAAAACTTCTAATTTAAAATTGATAGAAACTTTTATTAATTTAACTAAATTCATAGAAAATATCACTAACATTTATGACTTTAAGTAAATACTCTCTTAGTTCAAAATTATAAGATGTTTTGGTTTTTCATGATTCATTAATTTCACCATGTGCCTAGAATACGTATCTAGAAAAGTCAAAACATCATATATAATTAAAATTGAGGGGATATATTAATTGACTTTGGTATGGCTGTGTTATTTGAGCGATGGGCAGTGGAATTCTGAAAAGATTAGGACGGCGATCAGGCATTCAGGCATGTGTTTTTAAGTCAACTTCTACCGACGATCTGCATAATAAAGTGATAAAACAATAGACTGCACAATTCTTTCTCGTCAGTGGTTTGGTATGGAGTTTTTTTTTTTTAAAAAAAAGAATACATTTCACATCCTGTCCCATCAATTGGCAAATCCGGTTTCATTACTGAACGCCTGAACCAATTTTGTTCCATTATTGGATCAACAATCCGGTCAATTGGTGAATCCGGTTCACAGCCATAAAACAGACCACGTGACTTATCGCTGATCCGAACAAGTGACAGACGAACCGAGACCGAATTGTGATGCAAATAATTAACAAAGTTTACATTACATTACATTACACAACAAAGTGTAGTTCACGAATAATGGGGAAAGTCAAAGAGGTGTACTTTTGATAATAAGTACTATCAAATTAAATTTTGGTCAAGTGATAAAGATCAAAATGATAATACTTTTTGTACTGTTTGGCTCCTGCAAAACTAAGAAAGGGTCGAACCAGTTCATGAAAGATGAAGCTGTGTTAGGTGATCATCTTTTTTTTTTTTTTTTTTTGACAATAACCAAATATATTAGATTAAAGCAGCGATCTTACATTTAGGCCCTTGGAAGAGGAGCCAAAAACAAAAGGAACCTAGAACTAGATCTAGGAGCACCGCCGGCGGGCAAGTCGCCAAATGAGTTGCATCATAGGCGTCGTCGACACCTGGTTGCGGTGGAGCGGAAGGGCCTCGCTAGCGCGAAGGCTTGAAGTGGGTGAAGACGCCATCAAGTAGACTCATCGCCGACGACCCAAAGATGTAGGAGAGTCCGGGCGTTGGCGGGTAGGATTTCGTGTCGTCAAGGCCGATGGGAGGCTCGCCCGAGGCGGTGTCGTAGGATCTTGCAGGGATAAGGCGATCAAAGAAGCCCCGCTTGGTGGGCGATGGCGAGGGCGGAGAGATTGATGGGTGGAGGACAATGGAAGAGATGCGGATCTCGAATGAGAAGGTGGTGGGGCGAGGTGGGAGGCGGGGGAGGGGGGTCGAGATCCGCCGGGGAGAGGGGAGAACCAACTTTATTTGGACTCACCACGAAGAAATCGGCGGCGATGTCGAGGTAGACGAGGTAGACCATGGCGACGGACGGTGACGCGATGACGAGGAACTTCGGGAACATGCCATACGACAAAATACTACTAGGAGCTACTAACTACTAACTAGATCTACTGATTACAAGGCACTGGGGACCCCCTCCCTACCCGCTACGGCGAGGCAAGCTCACCGGAGCCGGGAGGGCGGGGCCTGGAGGGGGCGGTGCAGGGAACAGGGGGAAGAAGGAGAGAAGGGAGAGCCTGTTAGGTGATCATCCTTGTTGTTCTCGTAAAAGCAATGTTGGAGTGACTAGTCGATTGCGTCGGTACGGTCTACACACTACCACGCATTCGTGGTCGGCCAGATATAGAGGAAGCAAATTGGGGCACATAAAAATAATAATAAAATTGGGGGCACGTAGAGACTCTGGCTTCGTTAAGAGCTGCAAGCACACATTGTTGACTTAATTACCATGGATTCAATGAAAGGTAAGTCCACTACCAGTGAGAATTTCGTATGAGTTTTATCTATGCTTAATAGGTTGCCATATGAATCTTACTACTAAAAAAGAGTGAAAAGGAATCGTCCACCGGGCAGACTCAACCCGCCTCCGCATGAAGCACTCGACCGGCTAAAAATAGGAATTAGGAATTTTCACCCCGGCTAAACACCCCGTCCGGCTCTAATCACCCCGCTCCCGCTATTAAGGGCGCAATCAGTCAACCAACCACCGCATGCCACACGTGCCAGTTAAAAATAGGAATTTAATTCTTGGATATTAAATTAGTAATATCACCCATTAAAAATAGGTATGTTTTTATGCAACTTCATATTGGAGCATTGTTGGCCTTATTTCACAAATGAAAATTCTAAACAACCGGTGTTTTTGGTACATAAGTTTGTCTTCGTGATCGAACCTCTTATTGATAGAGGATTTATTATATGGCGAGAACATATTCAAGCCCGAAGGAAATGAGAATTGTTGATCACGGAGGAAGGAAAAAAAGAGTGAATGATATTTTTCCCGGTGCAACGCAACGGGTATTTACCTAGTATATTAATATATTTAACACATGATGATGATGTTTTTTAAAAAAAAAGAGTGTAAAAAAAGAGAGGAGAAATGAGTTCTTTAACATGATTATCAACTCTATAAACTATAATACCCATAAAGCAACATAAGAAAACTATATAACAGAAGTTTAATCTATTTTGCTATATTTCACATGATTTATTGCAGATTTTTGTAAACGATGTCCTGAAATTCTTCGTTGAGGTCGAATGGCTACTGTAAGTCTGTAATAGGCTAATAGCCTAATTACAACACGTGTGGACGCGTGTAATGCCCAGGCCCAAATTAAGTAAATGAAATAAATATAAATAAAATAAAATAAAAAAAACGAAATTACTGTAGCTGCGCGCTACAGTACCGCGACCCTTTTCTAATTTTAGTCGGACTCCTTGTCGTACGTTCCTAAACCCTGCGACCTTTCTTCTCCAACAGCCGCCACCCCTCTCTAATCTCACGAAGAAGGAAAAAAGAAGAGAGAAGGAAGAGGAAGGGAGAGTCTAGGGTTTTGTCATCACCGCCATCGTCAACGTCGTTCGTGGTGGCCGTTCCTCGAAGACCGGTTAGGATCTATCTCCTACCTTTGGTTCCCCATCAAATCCCTTTGCCTCTCTCGCTGTTCATGAGGATTTTTCCATGCCCGGTATAGATTGAAACGGATACGGTGATAGCAGCGATAATCTTTGCGAGTTGGACGGGAGGTTGGAGAGGAGATGATGGAGTAGCCGTCGGGGATTTCATCATCGTGCTCGCTGTGGTTCCCCTAGATGAGAAGCCAAATGTTAATCCCATTATTTTGATCAAGTTTCATGGATCAAAACGCTTGTTTGGATGGGGTTTTTAGTGGAGTAAATCCTGAAATCATTTTCGTCAATGTTCTGAAATTTTTGTCAGACCGAGCAGTCCTTGTTCATCGTCATGTTTGGGTATTTTAGAGGCTTTATTAAATTTTGGCCTAGTAGACAAAATTGTAGAGGACTTCAATATCTTTCTCTAGACGCTGAGAACACTATCATAGCCTTTATAATTTGGGAGATATCGCTGTCTGAAGTAGGCTGTTTTTCGATAGCGAAAATCTGGACAGTTGTAGATCCATGCAGTTTTTGGCTATTTAAACGAATTAGTTTGATCTTTTGATATGAACAGAAAGTGTAGTGATTTTATTAAGCTTTCCAGATTGGTATCTTATATATTTGTTTATTTAGTAAATCTTCATTTATGAATTTTTGAAGTTTGGCATGCTGTTTTGGTCGGCAGAATTGTTCAGTCATGTTCGGTAGGCAATTACTCCATTTTGGGGGCTTGCTATGCAAAAATTTACAATACGAGAATTGTTTATGATGAAGTTTTACATAACCTGGTAAGTTTTGGGAATTTTTCAATATGTTGTCTAAAGTCTACAAAAAGAGAAGAGTTAGTGCTGCTGTCTTGATCGGTAGAGAAACGGTAGACGCTTGAACGTCGGGTTTGGGGCTATAGTGCGAATTTGTTGTTATTTGTGCTGGTATGTTTGTGATTGGTACTGAGATATGCTTGTGGTCAGGTGGTGCACCTCCGGATCGTGCTTAGCTCGACCTTTTGATCTTCGTTGAAGGCAAGTAAATGTAGCGGTGGTTTGCTACCGTTTTGACTTGTTATTTTTATCACCTACAGATTACTATCTCTAAGAATACCATAGAACTAAAGGCTGAAACTTGTGATCTTACTTTATTCAACCTGATTTAATTGTGGTCCTATTTATTTACTCATGTTGATATTGTTATTCCATATTGTTGTTGTGGTTAACCCACAACCATGAAGAAGAAGTTGAAGGATCATTGGTGGTATATATTAATTTCATTGCAGCATGCCAAGTGCATTGCATCATTCATTTGCATTGGAAGTTATGTCGTGGACCTATGGTTACGACCGCACGGTACAACATCATGGGATGCAGCTCCACACCTTGTTGGGTGTGCAAAAGGTGAGACATTTGCATTGCACTCATATGCATTCGAAGTATATTATGAAGTGACTTGTTCACAGTTTTGTGAAGCTTTATATTCTTTGGCTATGTTCCAAATTGGAAGTCTCTCATGTTATTTGATATCATATCAAACTCTACATTAAATTGATGTTTAATTCAACTTGTGATTTAAATAGCTAGTCAAAACAAGTTTGCTTCTTTGAGATGTTTCATCTCACCCTTGTTTATTTACTCAATCCGGTACTCGATGATTGCTTGGAAGGGAAGGGGATTAGCTGCACGTCACGCACTTCACTTCTTAGAGTCATCATATTTTGATAATAAATAGTTTGGTTTCGTTCATTAGACTTGAAAATAAATGTTTAAAGAGTGGTTATTAATTTTCTTAACGGAATACCGCTTATTTGTGTTAAGATGTTTATTAATGCTAGTTTGCTTTTCGTTGGTTTTTTATGTATGTCTTGTTACTTGTGGTTCCTTAAAATAGAGAGGAAGTGCTGCCAAAATCTTTATTTGTTATGAGCAGCTGTTGTTGTCGGTCTTTAGTAACATCCCAGGGTGTCCGTGAATTGTGGGGTGTTACAACGTGCCAAGCTGACACCAGCAAGACGGCACTGCAAGAACAACTCCCAGTTCGCTTACCGAACCTGACGTTCAGGGCCCACCAGCCTGTGAGACATTAACCCGCCACAAGGACAGGTAATTGGTCACGCGCCCCCAAATAGCGTCGGTACCACTGTTGTTCGTCTCCAAACCAATAATTTGGGGAAATTGCGGCGGGCAAAAATATTTTCCAGCCCCAATTCCGACTCGCCGGCGGCCGCCCGATCTCGCCGGAACCCTAGTCGAGGTGAGTACCCCGCCGAATCTGCTTCTCTTCCTCCCGAATTCTCCTACCCCTGCCTCAATTCGAGCTGGTCCCACGCGGTTTCCCTTTCCGCACACGGATTTGGTCGGAGCTCGCCGGGATTCGCGGCCAGCTCGCTCCCGATGGGAGAACCCGCGTCTGGGCTTGCTCGGAGCTCGATTCTGTTAGCGGTGCTGCTGAATTTGGCCCTGGACTGACCTCCCCTAGCTCGCGTGCGTGCTTCGAGGTGGTATTCTCTCTGTGCTGAATCGCTGCTTCTGGATCTGGTCCTGCAGGTGGGGGTAGCTTTCGGCCGTGCTCGGGAGCTCACTTCTCGCGGCGAGGTCGGCCGCCGCGGGTCGCTGGAGTCCGTTGGCGTCGTCGTCGCGTCGTCGTCTAGGGTTTGCTCGCTCTTCCGGGACTGCTGCTCGGCGCCAGGTCGTCCGGCGGGGCTGCATTTTGTGCCGCCCCCCACGCCGAGATGCAGCCGCCGTCGAAGAAGTTCGCTCGCGTCGACACGCTCGAGCTCAAGGCGCGGATCGTCAAGCGGCTGGGCCCCCAGCGCGCCGAGCTCTACTTCCGCAGCCTCAAGAAGTTCCTGGGCTGTCAGCTTGGCAGGGATGAGTTTGAGAAGATCTGTGTTGCTGCATTGGGGAAGGAGAACATCAAGCTCCACAATTTCCTCATCCGATCCATCCTTGGCAACGCGTGTATGTCGGATGGGCCGCCGCCGAGCATGCAGGCGGCCACTGGAAACTCGCAGACGAGCACGGTGTCCAATGGGACATTCACCAATGGCTTACTGCCGGCGAGGAGAGTGAGGCCTCTGGCTAAGAGGTTCGGTGATAAGCCGAGCCCGATTGGGAAGTCTCCTCTTGGTCATCCAGGGGCTGGGGGTGAGTTTGTTTCAGCTGGTAGCAAGGCTTTGCAGGAGGTTATCTCTGTGGAGGATGGCGAGGAGGTCGACCAGGCCCGTGGTAGCCCAGTCTGTGTGCAGAGCCGGAGCCCAATCAGGCCCCCACTGGGCGTTCTAAAGGTTCAGAATTCCGAGCCTTCGACATCTTGCGCTTTAGATGTGTGCTACAATAATGGTGAATTGCCAGATTCTCAGTCGCTGTCCAAGCTACTTGACGATAAGTTGAAGGCTCAAGGTCTCAGTGTGCCCAAAGAGTGTGCTGATGTGTTGAACTCTGGGCTGAATGCATACATGAGTCAGATGCTCAAGGCCTGTCTTGGTGTTGCAAAGGCAAGGGGAGTCAACAGGACGATGCGCCAAACAAATGGCCGCACTGCTGCTTCAGTAAATAGTGGTCAGAGCAATGGCATTCCTTTGGAATCAGGCTGTTGTTACCAAGCTTCATTGCTTGATCTTTCGACGGCGGTGCTATCGAATGCCCGGTTAGTGCCGTGCGTGGAGATCCGTGAGAAGATTTCTTCCCATCTCCACAACAGATAAGAGAGCAGCTAGTTTCCTCCACATTTTTTAGCAAACCTTATGGTGGAGTTGATCAAGTGTAGGCAGTACTTTGTAGTGCCATTGATCCTGCTGTAGAAACTACAGGTAGTTAGGTTGAGGTAAAGTGGAGTTTGACTGACTGTAGGACTGGGTGGTGTACCCATGGCTGGTGAGGATGATACTTGTTAGGATGCAGTACATGATAGTGAGTTTCATTTAGTTGTGATTATTCACAAAAATAATTATAATAAAAGGTTCTGGAATGAGTCGTGGCTATTTTTTTCACACCTTATACACCAATGTTACCATGTTGTGCCTGTACAGAGAATCAGGTACTGCGTTTAAAATATGTTGCTGTCGGATAACTGTTGGATAACTTTTTTTTTTTTGACAACACTGTTGGATAACTTTGGTTAGTTGCCTTTTCACTGCTGAGATCTATTTTGTTGTCTGGCCAGATTATTGGCTTGTTTATTTTCATAGTTGCAAAGCATCGTGTGTAAGAACAATGTGCAGAACTGCAGATGCATCATCTATTTGGTTATGATTACTGTTGATCATTTAAATACTGTGGCTTAAGCGTGCCATATAAATTCTTGTTCTTTTCCCTTTATGATCTCTGGTAGCCAGGCCCAGCTTGACTCAACCAACATATGGCTTTGAAATACAGATAATTCGTTTCTCTGCATCTCAATATGCTTCAATGGGGATTTGATTTCTGCATATCAATGTTCTTCCATAGCGATTTGATTCGTACATGGTGTCTTGTGTGCTGTTCTACTATCCTGAATATGTAGATGCACTCTGATGGAGGCATCGGAGTTTATCTGCATTGGTCTGATTTGGTACAGGAGCTTTCCATGTTATATCCACTCCAGTCTGTCGTTTGTCTTCCTTGTCTATATATAGAGAGAGAATTGAGATTGTTGATGAACCTGAGCTGTAGCCCAAGGGCAGAATGAGCACAAGCATTACAGATTTACAGAGTACCCAAAATGGAGTATGATTCTGCAAGTCCACGGTATCAGACTATTAGACATTCAAACCTGACAGAGGATTCCGATGAGCATGAAGCGATTGGTCTTTTTCTCTTGTTTTGCGAGCTGTGAATCAATTGGTCTGTCAGACTATATCGTTGCGTCAGTGGCGGACCCATCTTACACAAAGGTATACGTCAGTATTTTTCTTCGAAAATGTCAATAGGTATAATACGTAGGTGTTACTAATAGCTGGCTCGGATTGATACTGATAGTTTTTAGCTCTAGTATAAAACAGTCCATGTCCATAGTAACAGGTGATTGAGGTGATAACATTGCTAATAGCAGTACCTATCTGAACCGCCAGAGCCATCTTTCATGACGAATTCTCAATGACCAGTGACGACCTTGATCTTGCTTGCATCTTCTTCCCCAACTGCATCTAGAGGCAGGGGTGAGAGGCAGACCACCACATCTAGAGGCCATGGCTTGCAGACACTAGCCTCAAAGATACGAAGGATGCAAGAAAGGACTAAGGAGAAGCAATCATGGAAAGGCAATAAGGATTTGATATTGGCCTGGTCATCTCATTCTCATCTCCATGAGAAGAAATAAAGGATAAGAAACGAGGCTTAAAAAAAAATTACAAGAAATGAGTGGATTGGTGCATCATTTAATAACTGGCATGTGGGCCCCGCTCCATTTGGACCTCATTGACCTTATCTCTGATTATATAAGTGTTTTTGCAAAAGAATACTATGTAAGCCTAAGCACCTCGATTATTTCTAGCTCTTCAATTACTGTGTTCCAAACACTTAGGTCATGTTTGGTTCCTAGGGACTAGACATGTTTTAGTTCTAGGGACTAATAAAAAAAGTCCCTCCAAGAGAGTCTTTTAGGGACTAATACAGGAAAAGGCTTAAAAAAGTCCCTCCTATTTGGTTTGGTAGGGACTAAAAGAGACTTTTTAGTCTCAAGGATTAAAAAGTCCCTAAACCAAACGGGACCTTACTCCTACGAAATTCCAATCTGCTCGAGACAAAGAAGCGGCGGGGTAGATGGACCCCCCTCCTCCCCGCGACGGTTCCCCTCCTCCCATCGATGACCGGCTGCGGGCGCGCTTTCCCCCGCCCGGGCCTCCATCCATCGGCCAACCCACCCCTTCCTATTGCGGATCCGAGCTCCCTCGGCGGACCCGGTCCATCCACGGGGTGATGGAGGTGTTATGTCACTTCTCGGCTCTCTAGAGGGCGCCCCACCGACGACCCACGCCCCCTTCTTAGCCCAGCCCGCCGGAGGCCATCACTCTCAGCGTCGGCGGCCAGCAAAAGCCCCTCCCCCCCCCCGTTCCAAACCTGTTTGTGTCCCCGGACGAGGAGGCCACGCCCACGACGGCGATGCAGCTGTTGGTGGACGAGGTCGTCGTCCAGGACAGTGAGGTGGAAGTTGAAGATGACATCAAGGATGCGGCCCTTCCCCCCGCGTCCACCGCTGACCTCCTCCACGGTGTGCACGCGGAGTGGGCGCCGCTCATGTCGACAGCATCGCCATCACCCATCGCCGCCGCACCTCTGGTTGAGGAGTGCGCGTCCGCATCTAATGCGACCCATCTTTGGCGTCGATGACGGCGTGGGTGGTTTTGAGATGACTTGTGCGGCTCGCGTCGTTCCTCGTTGTCGGGCCATCTTTGCGCAGGCAGCCCTGGTCGAGGACTGCGCCCAACCACCGCGGTGGCTGCGCGGCCACCAATGGTTCAGAGCAGTGAGGTCGCCATGGTGCAGCAACCAGGAAGGTTCCGCGCCGGTGCTGAACGGGTCCACAGTGGGATCCAGGGCCGAGGTCGCGTCGCCCTCCTCCCCTCCTCGGCCTCCTCCATGGTTGCGCCTCTTCCAGAAGGCGGTGGACGAGCTCGTCATCATTGAGGATGACAACGAGGGGAAGATGCGGATGCCTCCGGCCACGACATCCGCCTTGTCCGCCCGACCGTCCCTACCCCGAGCACGCCGCCCACCACGCTCTCCCGATGCTACGCCTTTCCACCCGGGAGGCCGCTCGGAGGGGCATTCAAAGCACCACCAATGGGCACATGACGGCGGCGATGAGCGGCCCTCGCACTGGGTGTCGTCCGTCGCCCGTCGTTGCCTACACCTGCGCCCCGGGTGCACTCAACAACTGGAGCAGCCGGGCCTCCGTGCCATGGAGAGGCGGCCGGATGGTGCAAACCCTGAGAAGACGGAGGAAGCGTGAGCCGACCACGTCCTCGCTGGTGTGTGGCATTCCCGTCCGGCTGTCGATGGTCGTGTCGTGGCCCTAGCGGCGCTGGGATGCCGAGGGGACGATGGGCGCGATATCCTTCCTCGCTAGGAGTCGCTACCCCCGCTTTGGTGTTTCGGCCGACCGGCTCCTCGGACTATCCTTGAGGTGCTTCGAGACGGTTGCTTCAAGCGCCTATCCTACTCGCACCGCGTGGCGACTTGTCGGATGCCACGACATTACTGCGTTGCCACGGCCTCCACCACCTTGCCAAGGATTGTAAGCTGCCAGGGGGCATTTGCTGGGTCCTTGTCAAGGGGCCGACCCGGCACTTCTCGCTACCGGTGGCTCACGGTCATTCTCGGTCTAAAGGCGGGGCCGCGCGCCCAGTGTTTCGGACAATGGGCGGCGTCGATGACATGCACCGACTCATGGTGCGTGTGTGGGCGCCGGGGCTGCGATGACAACACCACGGTCATTGCCGATGAGGTTGCTTGCCACGTGCGGGACCCTCTAGCGGTGGAGTTGTGCACGTGTGAGGTGCCTCATGAGTGGGCTGATCCTATGTTGGAAGAGCTCCTTGCCTGGTTCGTTGTGAGGCCCTCAGTTAGAGCTCCTTGTACCCGGGCTTGCTGCGGTGAACGAGCCCTCCGAGCTGCCGCCTTGTGTGTGCCTAGGTGCTAGGCATGATGCGAAGAGAGGATCCGGTGGTGGGCGAGGTTGTCTTGGGAGGTCGTCGCCTCGCTACCCATCCTCCAACATCTTTGCATCTCGGGCTCCCATGCTTGCTGCCCCGATGTGGCGACAAGCGGTGACGGCGGGGTACCGGCCGCTGCCTTCCATTGCGAGACTCCTCTCCTCAAAAGGCCGTAGCCGCCACTCCGGGGACGTCGGCCTCTCCTTCCACGTTGCGGCACAGTCGCCGCATTGCCGCCATGCCGTGAGCGGAGGACGCCACCAGACGAGCCCGGATCGTGTTGTTGAAGAAGCTAGGCATTCTAGTTGAGGACAATCTTTGTCGACACGGAGGTCCAAGGCAAATTCATTGCTGCGTCTTGGTACGACGAGAAGGAGTGTGTGCAGACTTTTCTAGGCGGACATTTCGACGTAACATCCCTTAATCTGGTCTTGACAGGACTGGAGGACGAGGTGTAGGCTACGATGTGTGCGCCTTTAAGTTGAAATTGTTTTCTTTGTAATCACAATCGCGTGGGCTTCGGTAACCGTGGGTTGCCGTCCCCCCGTTCCTGTATTCAAAGTTTCTTTTACGCTTAATGAAAACGCTTCGGCGTGATCGAAAAAAATCTTGTGTTTTTGAATCATGTGGTTTAGCCATTCATTGAAATCATGTTACGTTGGGTGATTGCTCAAAGACAACACTTTATTGATGATGATATGTTTCTGAGTGGCCATGCAACATGACCTTTACAAAGGATGTCGGGGGTATTTATAGGGGCACCTTGACTTCGTATCGTTGCTAAAATTACAAAATCTCCTAAAAAGATGTTTACACTTAGTTTTCCCCGGCGAAGTTGTTTTCTTTGTCTTCGCGACGTTTCTCGATTTTTCTCCTTTACTCTTCATAGATTCTAGCGAAGCCAATGTTTCTATCTTCGATCGGGCGACTTCTTGATGTTGTGTTCCCGATCTTGTCGTTCCGTCACGAAGTCAAACTTCGCGAAGTCGCCTTTGCCAGTTCACTTGACTTTTCTCATGCAACTTCAAAGTTTGGGATGGAAGTTTTATGGTAACCGAAGTTAGAACCCAACATGTTCCTACGGTTTTTTTTCCCATTGTCATGTTTTGTCACCAAGGTGGATGTTGTTAGAGATGTCAGAAGTGGTTGTAGTTTGGGTAGCCACCATTGTTAGAATTGCTGGGAATTTACCTTGCCTATATCCCTGACACCGATTGGTTAGGTTAGATGCAGATGGTTAACAAATTGTGTTGAGATCATAATTTATAAAAGCACGACAACTTCAGAGAGATGCATGGAGCTAGTAGATTTTGAGATGACAAAATCGCTACGAACGAATGTCCTGCTGTCAATGTTGTACGTACGTCAACCATCACCAAAAAGATATATACAATTGTTAAATCATAGACGATTTTACGAGCGCACTCATATATACTAAGACCCTGTTTGGTTTCCAAGGGACTAGGGACTAGAGACTAGTTTTTAATCTCATTTAGTCTCTAAATTACCAAACACAAGGACTAGAAACTTACTTTTAGTCTCATTTAATCCCTAGTCCACTTGACTCTTAGAAGGGGGCTAGAGACTAATTTTTTAGTCCCTATTAGTTTCTAGTCGCTAGTCTCTCCCATCCAAACAGGCCCTAAGCTGAGAACTTTGAACAACAATTTATTTCCATTTTTTCTGTTTTTTAAATAACACTTTTGTCATGCGCACGTTCATGACATAGTACCCAAATAACACATTCCCATGCGCTGCTGCGCACTCTCTCCGACGTAAACGGCACCCAGAGAAAAAGAACAAAACACACACGTTCATACTAGTCCTATTTTTCCCAGTATATACTACCGTTCATACGCCCCAAGAAAACCAGGACAGATAGAGGAGCCGAGTCGAGACGTGCAGTCCTCGAGAAACTCCAGTGTCCATGGATAATAACAAATCAGAGGACAGGGAGAGATGAGAGAGAGAATGGGGAACAAGAGGCCTAGAGAATGTGCACACTTTTGGGCTACAAATTTTAGTGTGAGGTCATCACGAAACTCGTCTTTTCAGGCCCCTCCCTCCTGCTCTTTTCTGCAACGTACTGCGCCCTGCCTTTCTCCCCACTCATGTTTCTTCTTTCGGTGCGCCGCTCAGGTGGCGAGCGTGCGTGCCGGACAAACCTGTCTGTCGGTTCCCTAGCTCCCTCTCACTGCAGCAGTGCAGCTCCTCCAACAGTCATCTGAATACATATATCCTGAGTGCTTTGCTTAATCCCACAGGGTCAGGGTCTCAGGGATAACTGACTTGTAAGTTTCAGTTGAGATGCATGATTAACTAATTGTACGTGCTTATATATAAACTAATTGCACTTATTGGTACTTTGATTTTATATGTCTGTATCTTTTGTTGTTCTTGTTGCAGCATGACTTTGCAAGTCACATAGACCACGCGCGGCGAGTTTCTTTCTGGTATATCTAGCATCACATCTATCATTGTAGTACTTGGTGAACAAAACATTACTAATAGTTTTAGCTGTGTTATTGCGTAGACCATTTTCTGAACTCCTGAACAATTTTCAGATTAAAATTTCACAAACGGTACTCTGCCCAGTACACTAGCTCCTTTCAGAAAAGGAAACCCATTCCAGCTAGTTAGGGCACAATTCAAGAATTTTGAGAGTGTACCATTTGCATCTCCCAAACACTAGCTCCTGCAAATTGCAATACATCACATGTAACACCCGTGCTTATCAGCCTTTCTAGGCATGGGGTAGACTGGCACCCACTCTCGGCCTGACGCAATGATGATGACAGTCATGATGGCACGCTAGCTCTTCTTTCAAACCACCAGCATTTCTCCATAGTCGTCGTCTAAACCCGGCCCCCATGGCTTAGCTTTGCCCTAATAATCCATCTGTTACACACACACACACACACACACACACACACACACACACACACACACACACACACACACACACTCGGCACAGGCTTCCAGGAGACCGGCATGATGACGATGGCCGCGGCTTCGAGGAGCCCGTGCCGGCGAGGGGCGACAGAATGGAGGCTGCAGCCCTGAATTCTTCGCGGCCACCGATGTGCTTTCCTCTCTGAAAAGTTCAGCACTGAATTTTAGCCAGCACTCTCTCTCAGCTTGCCCGGCCGTGCGACTGAGAGCATGCATGCCATCGCCATGCTGTGTGCTCCCTCCCTAGCTGATTACTTTATCATTGCCTGCTACCTACTAGTACCAGTTCTGTTTAATTTTATTTGGAGCTGCTGCTTATTTTATCTTTATCCTCAGAGGTTAGTTTTGTTCTTTCATATATAGTACACTACACTGACATATTATCCTCGCCTGGGATGCAAGTCTGCATCCATTCCATGGTGATGTTTTGGATCATTCAGACCAAAGACATGCATGGTGACGTTTTGGATCATTCAGAACAAAAACGGCCAGAGAAGTGAGAGCTTCAGAGTAACACAGGCGACAATAGACAGGCCCGGCAAAATGTTTTGTCATGGACCTCATACAAATCTGCAACTATTGCATGTTTTTGGCGAATCTTTCTGTTCAGAAACACAAACCTCAGTAGTGTCGATCGACGAACAACGAACTTGCAGATCAAGAGCAGCAGCCAGAGCCCAGAGGCCGGCCGGCCAGAAGGCTAGAATCATTCATTCATTCATTCATTCACTGCCCCCTATTTGTCTTTTGAGTTCAGAAAATGCTGCTGTTCTAGTTGGCCAATAATATATGCTTTTGAGAAGCTAGCTCCACTGCACTCACTCTGCTGGCCAATTACTTTTGCAGAGGAAAACAATCGATGAGGTAGCCGCGGCCGGCCTCCTTTTCCTGGCCTGAAAATCATGGAGTAATTGGTGGAAAAAAGACCCCCCAAAACCCCTGACGAAAGTAGGCTTTTACCTTTAGAAGTATGCAAAGCGAGAGGGAGGCGACTTTCTCCACTACCTACAAAGCTTCTACTGTTTTTCAGAAGCCTCTCACACACCTTTTGGGCGTAGTTTGGCCATGATGATGAATGCATTCTTGCATTGAGCAGCTACTTCCTCGTTTTTATTAGCACTTGTTAATTAATTGTAGAGGAGTAGTAAGTCACAATGGTTGAGGAAATAGTATTCTTTTGCACCTCCTTTTTGCTAGTGACAAAGTGGGGATTACCTACTACAATTTCCCCTACTAGCTAGAAACATGTGAAATCAAAATCAGTTTTTTTTGGCTTTTTGTGTAAGTGACATGCCCATGCAAGAAATTTTTTTGAAGGGAACAAGTAGGCCGGCAGTGCTGTCAAACGGGACAGTGTTTTATCTTATCCATAAAAGGCCTTTTGCACTAGGAAGGGAAGAAGACCAAAAGAAAGCCGAGAAAGGAGGAAGTCTCTCTCATCTCTTTCCTATCTCCATTGTGGGCCTAGCACAGTGTACGGCTGCGCCTCTCTCCGCCGGCAAAGCGTGCACCGCTGTCTTGTCCTCCCTCGGACCATCTATCTATCCATTCACCCATCCCCTTGCTTAGGCATAGTATTTACTTCATCACCACTGAAACTGAACACCCCCACGGCTAATCACCGTTACAATGAAGGATTCACTGTAACTAATACTAACAATTAAGAAGTACTCCTACGCAACTGCAATTTGTTTGATGAAGAAGCAACTGCTCTTGAGTTGAGCATACATTGCAACAGATAGCAATATCAAATCAGGTTCTCAGTATTGTGCAGCAGCAGACGACATGCTTTCATGCTTGCTATCAACTCTGCATCGATCCAACCGGCCAGCCAGCCTTTGCTGCTTTCTCAGCTGACTTGCTCCTCCTGCAACTGCAACACAGTTACCAGATTCTTTTGTTACCGTTTGCTTTTCCAGAGAAGAACACAAGGCCGGCCGGCCGGCACCAACGTCCAACTCCAGCAACAGAGAAAAGAACTGCAATTGGCTACATGAGCACCCCTTGTGTATTTCCCGTTCCCCAAAGATGCTAGATTCATTCATCCATTTGGATAGATATACATTGCAAAATGTGGCAATAATGCAGGTAGCACTGAAAGAGAGGAGACGCACGCATTGCTTGCTCTCATCATCTCCACCACCATCATCAGCTCATATGCATGCTGCCTGTTGACTGTTCCTTCCGATCCCTTTGCTTGTTTTCAGTGACACCAGCTCCATCTCGCTAGGAATATCTCACTTGCACACATGACATCTATTGAGAACGAAACTGTATGTATGTACTAAACAAACTGCACAAAGAAGCAATGATCATGGCACTACACACATGCATGAATGTACAATACACTGCATCACAAAAGTGTGTGCACTACTGTTTCAAATACACATGTACTACTACAATAGTACACTGCATCATGCATGCATGCACGTGGGCCCCGCGCGTGCATGGGGTGACGAGGTGGTGGAAGAAGATTAAACTGGACTCCTGCAGGCCTGTCTGCTCTCTGAGGGGCACTGTCATGCATGCTTATTAGCAACACACTGACAGTGTATGTGCCATTCATTAGCCAGGCCAGGGTGCATGCATGCAGACCTCTCTCTCTCTCTCTCTCCCTGTTGCTTGCTATGGCTGCCAGAAAGGAGCTAGGGGAGGCATGCAAAATTTTATCCCTCTCCTAGTGTCTAGCGAACGGAAAGGCACCCTCCATGGGCGTTGGAGGAGGTGTTTATAAATCGGCTCCCCCTGCCACTCCAAGGTTTCAGAACCACCACAACACCTGCTCCTGACCTCTCTCTCCCTCTCTTTCAACAATCAACAGCTTCCATCGTGTGTTGTAAGTTGTTCCAGTTCCAGTTCCAGCGCCAGCTCGATCGGCACTGAAGAATCTGGTCACCGGAAGGGATCGTATCGATAGCCAAGCTCGGTTGAGCAAGAAGAGAGAGCTAGCAAGCAGCTATAGCTACGAGGATGATGATGGACAGGCAGCAGCAGCTCGTGAGGCAATGCGACATGGAGGTCATGAAGATGGCCATGCTCAAGCACGAAGAAACCTTCAGGCAGCAGGTAATAATAAAGCACCAACAAACTTTGGCTTCTTTCTTTCATCGTCCTGGAAATGATGTGTGTATGAAGTATGAACTGCTACTTATCGATCATCGCCATGTGTGTATGAAGTATGAACTGCTACTTATCGATCATCGCCATTGTTCTTGGCAATCATCTTATGAATCAGGTCCACGAGCTACACCGCCTGTACCGGATCCAGAGGGAGCTAATGAGTGACCTCACCCGAGCTGACGCGCCGGCGCCGGCGCTGATGCCCACAACCACCACCGGCCGGCGCAGCAAGCAGCCACGACGGGCGCTGAACCTGCAGCTCCCCGCAGACGAGTACATCGTGAGCACAGACGAGGACGACGACGACGCTGTCGGCACGGAGCTGGAGCTGACGCTCGCCGTCGGCGGCGCGCACTGCGGCTCAGCCGGCGCCGGCCGTCGCAAGAACAACAGGACGAGGAGGCAGCGTGAAAATAACGCCGGTAGTGGCGGCTCCTCCCCGTTCGGGTCCGACGACTGCTCCGGCGCGAGCGTCCTGTCGTCGTCGTCGGCCGAGTACTACTCCGACGATGCGCCGGCGGTGTTCACGCGCCGCCGCCGTGCCAGAGGGCCGTGGCGGCGTTTGACCTTGGAGATCAAGGAGGCATGGTGATGAGGCAGCACGCGCCGTGGCTGCTGCAGTGCCAGCAGTACCTCAGCCTCAGGATGACATGAACACCTGCAGCAACCAGAAGCGAGCTCACCGTCCATGTCGATGTCCATCTATCACATTGTACCTGCAGGTTGCGTTGTGTTGTAGAAGAAGCAGTAGCAGCCACTAGTTTATTTTTATTTTTTTTTTCTTTTGTTCTTGCCTTTTGTGTTTGCTGTGTGTCCTAGGTGGCCAACAATGGAGTCTGGGAAGGGTAGGGTTGTGTCCTAATCCTGATTCCTGATCCAAAGATGGTAATTGATCATGACTAATGAGTGCATCCTGATTGATTAATGATGTTCAGACTAGTGCTAATTAAAGAGTAATAATATTGCCACCATCTGTTCAAGATTCTTTGTACTCCACAGTTCCATTCATGCATGGTTGCAAAGGTGGTGATGAAAACAGGGGTTTGCAGTAAAAAGGTGGTAATAATCAAGCAGTGAAACTGAAAGAAAAACAGAGGAACTACAGCTACATGAAAAGCAAAGGAAAGGGGACACCATTTTTTTACTGTGTAAATTTACAGTTGATGTCCAATGATAGGTGTGGTGTTCAAAACATCAAATTAGCTTGGAATCCGGAAATTTCGAGTGGACCTGAATCTCTGATGATTGACGTCCTGATTGAATTCTAGCAGAAGCAGAGGAATTTGCATTTGTGCGTGTCAAAAGTGAGAAAAAAGTGATAGGGCAAGGATTTATATTGTGTAAGAGAGAATTTACAAGAGGCCATTGGATGTGTTTGCTGGTGCCAAGGGCAGAAGTCTCAAGATCAATAAAACATTGGCAAAGTGCGTGGAATAGAATATTTCAGTCATCATCATGTTAAAAATATTTTCAAACCTTAATTTGGGAATTCAAATTTAATTTTTTAACAAACTAACTTTCTAAAATATTTGTAATTTGACTTTGATCCAAAATAAAATTTGTAGAGCTTTTAATTTTGAGCAACTTTCATGCTGCAAGTTTTTGAAGTTTCCACGTGAAATCGTGAGTAATTTTGAAAAAGAAAATAGAAAAGGGGGCAAGTGCAGTCTGCAGGTTCTCAACTTGCTTCGGATAGATTTAGACCACTGATAAACCCCAAACAAAGGTAATAGGCCTAAAACTGTACTTTTTAAAGATTTGGACCTAAATGATACATAGCAAAAAGGTAATAGACTTATACATTTTGCTCTAAATTTGTTCAGGTGCTAACAAATCTGTCCATGTGTTGTATTGCAACATACAACTTGTCACACAACGATTTATGACTTGTAGATTTTTTATTCAGCGTTCACGTCAGCTATTCCAATACATCTTGGAATCA
This sequence comes from Hyparrhenia diplandra, assembly GCA_015847255.1. NCBI lineage: Eukaryota > Viridiplantae > Streptophyta > Magnoliopsida > Poales > Poaceae > Hyparrhenia > Hyparrhenia diplandra. Next base: position 61,571 of record JADLZK010001450.1, read on the forward strand.
GACTTTAATTTGTATCGTCACTAGAGGCGGTAATTAAGGTGCCTGTTGAGAACAAAACACAAGGTGGACGAAAGGAAAATAGTGGATGGCACATGAGGCCCACTTTCTAGACACATCATCCCACCATCACACCAATCCCCGAACACATGAATGGACTCTAGACCCACCTAATCAAGTATGAAATAGATCCAATCCATCCCACGAAAAAAACCAGAACCACACACACATGCATGCTAACTTCCTCACAAAAACTTCCAATCCAATAGGAAATGGTGTCGGTGTACGTGGCCATGGTCTGGTGTCCCAAACAATGTTGGCAATGTGCATGTCTTTCATGCCTTTTCTATCTGGTGGACAATTGCACCTGTTGCCCGCCGCTTGGACAACAATTCTTCAACATTTGGGGCTTTGAGAAATCAAATCTTTGCCCCTAGTTGTTTGCTACAGACTTTTAGGGATTTTCTTTTAGTCCCAACACACACACAAAAAGTTTCTGGAAACCAGACTCTCCACCTATATATCCGATGATGTGCTGACACCTGACAGTACTCGTCGCGATTTTTGTTTGTCCTTTCCCACTTCACAATTAATTAAGCTACGCAGAAAAATGCCAATGTCGTCATTTCGTCACGGAGGTAGGGGAGGCACTTCGTTATCTTGTGGGAGAAAACAAGAAAAGTTTCGAGAGAACAAACAAAAGAGAAGTTTTCGTTTTTTAGGGGACAACAAAGAGAAGGTACTATTGCACTGGAAGTGGCCCAACTAAAGTATTGGGCCGGGAAGTCGGTTCGGGCCAGTGGGCTGGTGACAATTTGCCTGCAGAGAAGAAGAAGCTGACCTCAATTTTTTTTTAAAAAAACTGTGACCATTACACGCCCACAGGCACACAGAAAATCTAAGCTGAAAAAAAAACCTGATCTCAACATTGGGAGATCTCATCACTTCTCATCTACATACGGAGTCTAAAATGAGATCAGCCCAAGCCCATATTTGCTTTTTATTTATCGTTTTGGTTGTTCTAAAAAAAGGTTTTACATATACCTTATCCATATGGGCACGGATGCGCTACCATGCCATGTCGCCTTGCAACCAGTGGCGGACCCAGCCTGAAAAATGAGCTAGGGCGGATCACTCAGTGCTTTCGGGCTCGGCGGCGGCTGGCCGCGATCCGCCGCCCGCCCGCCCCGGCCGCCCAGCATTGCTTTCGGCCCGGGCGGAGTCTTGGGAGGGAGCTGCAAGACAGGGGAGGACCGGTGCCGGCGCCGACAATTGGAGTTGGAGCGTCGATTGCCCTGCTCCTCGCCTATCCGTAAGGGGCGAAGCGGGCCAAACAAATGGCCGTTTATTGGCAAATGGCAAGAGCAAGGCATGCCACAGCCAAAGGCCCAGGCGCCCATCCATCTTCCTTCTGTTCTTCTTCAACCCCAGTCCTCCCTCAGCTCAGACCTCACAAAACAAACATGATGGAAGCTGCCGCCGGTGAAGTGTAGGTACTAGGGGTGCTCGCCGGTGAGGACCTAGGGCGGCCGCCCGACCTCGCCCCTATTGGTGGATCCACCTCTGCTTGCAACTCAACCTCACAGTCAGCTTGGAGCAACTCTGCTAGCTCTCTATCTTGTTGTCCCCATGTGCGATCCTTGAGAAGATGCGCGGGTCATTGGCGGGGAGGGATGACGATGACGCCATGCACCTTGCTATCATCCGCTAGAGGCAAGGCGGGGAGAGGGGGCCCCCCCCACACACACACACACCCACCCACCCACCCACCGACCCACCCGCCGCCATGATTTCCAAAGAGCCCTCTCTAAGCCCTCCTACAAAATCGAGGAGGAAGAAGAAGAAGAAGGAAAGAAACTTCGCTCCTTCCATGCTAGATGGAGTTGCCCACACACATAGATGCACGCATAGATGTCTCGTAGTTGACCATAAAAAAGGAGCTCCTTTCCCACGTGCGTGGTTCAAGTCTAGGGTTTGTCATTTTTTCCTACTATTTGTTATTGCTATTTTTGCAACTCGTGGTTATTTATTATTTTCCTACTAGTATTTTAAATTCAATAGGGTTTATTGTATAGACACCACTATAACTTTTACCATTTTAAAAGACACCATTACAATTTACTCCCTCCGTTTTAAATTGTAGTTCACTTTTAGCTTTTCTAGATTCATTTGTTTTACTATGTATCTAGACATAGTGTGTATAACTAGGTGCATAACAAAATTAATGTATCTAGAAAAGCCAAAGTGAACTACAATTTGGAACGGAGGGAGTACATAACTGGCCTCACACCATTGTAACTTCGCTAGAGTTTGAATACACCACTATGTACCCTTTGAGACGTATACAACTCGTATGTGGACTTGTATGGACCCTTTGCCCCCATCTTCTGTTTACATGGCCACGTTCAGTCAGTTTGCCCCATTTTTCACTGTACATGCTTCTTCTTTGTACCATCTGGTAATATTGTACACCAAATTAACACATGAATAAAGGGAAAAGTGGATGTATATATTTTTAGAGCACCAACCGGCTATGAACACATGAATAAATGAGAGCATGTTTTAACAGAATAAGTGACACCATATCACACATGACTTACTGGAACACACAAATTGGTTGAGATCCAACATACTTGAGTTCGGGCTATAGCATACATGACTGAATTGAAACACTAGAAATAATAAAAAAAAAAATCAGACACATTCTTAATGATACATAGTGTTTTGTGCAATTTACGCATATTTTTAGCTAATCGTATGGATCACTAGTAAAATATGTGAAGAAAATAAGAAAAATGAGCGCACAAGTACACAACCAGTCACTAGATTGCTTGCTTGTCATTTTTTCCTACTATTTGTTATTGCTATTTTTGCAACTCTTTGTTATTTGTTATTTTCCTCCTAGTATTTTAAATTCAAATAATATATGCGACGTTAGCTTAGAGTCGCCCTCGGTAAGTTTCACGTTTTCAATTTCACATAAAAAAATGTCTCTACATGGTTAAGGACAAACTTCAAATACACATTAAAATGTCTATCATCTAGTAATGTTGAAAGTGTATCTAAGTTCATGACAATTAGAGATATTTTGGTATCACAGAAAAAAAACATCTGTACCCACATAATGACGGTTATTTGATACACTTTACCACGTGTCTTTGTGATGCTCACGATTGAAAGCATGTCTACTATGTGTCAACTTTATACATTTTTAGTTGCATATCAAAAAGCATCTTTAGATGCCTATTTACGACTTTGAGATACGCATTGCAACATGTGTAGAGGTTACTGACATTTTAAAGCATGTCCAAGTTTGTGTCATTTTAACACAAGTTCAACAGTGTGTTAAAAAAATATGTTTAGAAATCTCTTGACATTGAAAACGTGTTAAATACTATGACACTTAGATACGTTCTTGAAATTGTGTCAAAGAACGTATTCATGTGCCAACATAGAGACATTTTAATGGCGTTACAAATGCAATGTAGCTACAGCGGGTTTCTAGCAGTGTTCAGAGGCAAGGCGGGGAGAGGGGGCGTACACGCACGACGGTGAGCATGGCCACGTCACCGAGCATGAGAAGAAGATAGGTTAGGGATTTGATTCGTAGTTTGTTGTCCTTAAAACCACCCACAGTGAGTCTCATAGTATTCGATACCGAGGCTCAGCCCAAAACATACCCACGACCAATGGCGTCTTATGTGTCGAATGTGCAAACGTAGATAGAAACTAACAGGCTAAGCTTAGTCTGTGACAAGATCTAGATATATTTTTGTTCTTGCTAAAGTTTTGCATGTTTTACCACACGCGTATCTTGAGCAACATGTTCCTGTGACACCGCCAGCGAATGCTTGAGCCCCTCGTAGAAGAGCTCCTCGAACCTGGACAGTGCCCGTGGCTCCATAGAAACGGTGACGTTGAGTTGGCCATCACCATCTGGGCTAGACACAAGGTACACGAGGTTGCTCTGGTCGAGGAGGGCTCGGCTCACGAACGACGGCCGGCCCCAGCCGAAGTCCACATCGTAGATGGGGAGCCCGATCCAGCTGACGACAAGCAAGTCAGCGTCCGAGATGGCCCACTGCTCAAGGTGAATTCCCCCGCCGTCGCCGCTCATGGCGTGCTCCAGGTAGTCCACCAGCGACCGTATGTACTCGTCGCTCAACCGAGCAGCGGGCGGCAGCGACCATGTCGGGCGACGGCGCCGAGTGGGCTCGAGGACGATCTCGTTCACCTTGGTGACCGTCGTGCTTGTGCGGGCGATGGCGTTGCCGAGGTAGCCCGCCGGGAGAGGTGGCTGGATGCGCGAGCCCGCCCGGCCGTGGCGTACACTTTCAGTGTCCACCGTTCCACCGAGGCCCTTCGCCTTGGACGAGCACCGCCACACATGCGCCACCATGGCACTATAGGTGGAGACCTTCTTGCCCACTACTACCAAAGGCTTCGTAGGGCGGTTCATTTGGAGCAGTGGGGCGGTTTTCAAAACCACCCCTAACTCTCCGTTCCTACGATGAAGGATGCATCGTAGGGGGCGGTTCTCGAGCCGCCCCTACCGTGGTCCTTGTAGGGGTGGCTAATAAGCCCAACCGCCCATCTTGTGGCTTTCATTAGGGGCGGCTCAATATAAAACCGCCCCTACTCAACAAATCATTGTAGGGGCGGTTGGTTCTAAAACCGCCCCTAAGAGGAATATCTGGGGGGGTTTAATCTAAAACCGCCCTAAACTGGATTTGGCGCAAAAAAAAATTCAAAACTGAAATACATATAGCCGCCTCTATAAACATCTATAATTCACAATTCTCACAATATATGTACATATTATATTCAATAAACATCTATAATTCACAATTCTCACAATATATTGTACATATTATATCTTACAATTCACATAACTCACAAAGTATCATCTCCGTTATTCAATCTTACAATAAACATTCATTATTCACATAAGTTACAAGTTCAATCTCATCTCTTAGTTCACCTCCCTATTCCTAGCCTTTCCCACTCACCGAAAATGTTGAAGTTGTGGATTCTTACGCAACTTCGAAGTACGATCAAGGTAGCAACCTTTTGGATGTATAGCATGATCTAATATGAAGTCACAAAGGCTAGCCACGAGTTCCAAGAGGTCATCATCTTGGTAAGGGTTCCCCTTTTGTCCCTACTTGGCGTCTCGCCTACAGAATTAGGAGATAAGAAAAAGTTAGCCTATATATAGAAACACATAGTGAGCATATACATAGAGAGAAAGGAATGAGCATATATACCAAGTCGGGTGTCTCAGTGCACGAAAGGAATTTACTCATCGCCATGCATACGTAATATCCACAAAGTGAACACTTAGGGCTTTTGCTTGGCACACTTGTGTATATAAAATTGTTAGCAAATGCATTTGAGATTATGCAAGTACTAAGGTAGGTCATACTTACACAAGTTTCGTTTTTGACCTTAGCTCACCCTTCATTACGGGAAGATGTCTCCCATTCAACTTTTTAACATACCAATGGTATGCCCCTGTTGAAATTGATATTCACAAATACAACATGTTAGTATCTAACAAAAAAAGTTAGGAGGTTATATTCAATCATATAAGAGGATTGTCGTTATTTATACGATTTGAGAATCGCTATGAAGTCGGAATAATGTGCGGTCGGAGTGTGCGGTGAATCCAAAACCCACGCGACGCCGAGCCCGAGATCGACACATATAGCGATCCGGTGGTTCTTTGCATAAATTCAATTAGAGGAAAACGATAAGCTCATTTGCGTATAATATATATTAACCAACCTTTATATACAGATTGAACTTACCCGGTGGTATGGTAGCCATATACTATATATGATTGCGTTCGAAATTTTTGAAAGACACGGCTAAGTAGGCCGCCATGTCAATGGCCGCGTCCTTCATTGCCTCTTGCGGATTTTCTCTTTATCCTCCACGGTCTTTCCGGCCGCTAAGTATTTGCTATCCGGTGGCCCTTTGCCTAGCAAATGCAAAGCGTGTTTGTGCTATTTGTCGAGGATCCATGTATGCATGTTTCAGACTTGAAACCTGTTTTGCAAGGTGCGCTTGCATACTAAAAGAGATCGATTAGGTTAGTTACAACGTTATCAAAATATCGCAATCATACCATATTAAGAGGGAAAAGGACTTACATGCAGTAGATGTAAACTAGATTAATGTCCATTTCACCGAGGTGATACAATGTATGCATGTCGTTGAAAGTGAAGGCAATCTCACCACCGAGGTCCACCGAGAAGGTCATCGGGGGTAGGACAATGTTATCGTGGTTATGTCCGTCCTCTCGGATACCAACAAGTACCAATCATGAAACTTTTTCATTCCACGTGGCATCTTCTCGCATGACATCGTTTGGTAGGAATATCTTGCCTCTTTCATAATTTTTGGGCACTTCCTTGACCATTTGATTTTTCCAACATCGGGATACTTTTTGGCCGGAAAGTGATTGGTGATTGAAGGGTCGAAGTCCGTCCTGCTACTTCTTTGACTTGGTTACGTGGCTTGAATTGTTCATGGGCGAACCCACGGACACCAACGTGACGTCCTTCATCGCCACAAAGACAAAGGCCGCAATGGATTGGATGCTTTTTCCTAAGCTCCGACTCCTCCCAATAATCCTCGATGCCATAACTTGTTCGATGCGAAAGGGCCCTGGCGGATTTTGCATGTCCGGAATTTGCTTCTCTTTACCATGAGTTTCTTTTGGAGGCACCTCCGTTTCAAGCGGAGTTTCTTTCGGGGTCATCTCCTAGATTTTCGAAGTCGGCGTCTTCACCAACATAATTTTCACCGTGATGAATCCGCATCGTGTAACTGTAACAAATCCTCGTGTAATCAAATGTTGTCCGATGGTCTTCACATCTCTATATGCTATCTCGTTCTTGCAATTAAGGCACGGACATATTATGATATCCTCTTTCAATGTCTTCGCATGATTCTCGGCGCCTTCAATAAATTTATCCACCTCGTCACGAAAACTATCCTTCCACCTTAACGTGCCATACATCCAGTCATTCCTGTACTCCATCCTTTAATACAAAAATGAAAAAAAACATCAAATGTGTAGTTAGTCATATATATGAGTACATATGCATGGCAAACCCAAAATGGTTAAAATTAATAAATGCATTAATATCAAAGTTGTAGCACACACTAAAAGGTTATCATTTTAGATAATTTTAGAAAAAAATAACCGCATTTGCACATCATATGAGAGAGAAAAACTTGTTAGAAATTTAAACTAAGAATTAAAAAAACACATGTTCATCAACCATGAACACATGAAACCCTACCTATTTTATTACTCCACTAAAATCACATGTAAGAGCCACTAAAAAATGGGTCTAACTCAATACTCTTACTAATCTCCACTAGCACTTCCAAACCTAAGGTCTACTTTGCTCCATATAAAGCTCAAGCACCATAGAAAGTGAGAGGAAAGCTAAGTTTAAATTACTCCACAACTAACCATAAAAAATCGAATTAAGTGGTAGGATTAGCATTTTCTTACCTTTTTGAGCCTCCCCACCAAAGGATTTGAGTTGAAAACCTCCCCCCCTTAGTAGAGCAATTTTTGGGAGGAGCCCAAGGCCTCCCAACCTTTTTTTCGAGTTTGAGTGGGTGTCGAGGAGGAAGAAGGTGGCTGGTTCGCCTTATCTACTGCACCACTATAGGGCGGTTTGTGATCGAGCCGCCCCTCACATTTACTACAGCAGGGGCGGTTCACCTGAGCCGCCCTAATGACAGAACAATAGGGGCGGCTGGATATCGAGCCGCCCCCCACTGCGGTAGGGCGGTTCGTAACACCGGCCGCCCCTCCGTGCCTTCGGTAGGGGTGGCTCGTAACTTCTGCTCCCCGGCCGCACTTATTTGTGTGGGCGCCTCGAAACAAGAACCGCCCCTAATGTAAATGGGGGCGTTCTACATTAAAGCTTCGTAGTAGTGGCCGCAACGCCGCCGCACGTTTAGAGCGGCGATTTGGTTCTTGAAACGGAAAGACGGCGGTGTCGAATGGCGACTTTGGACGGAACGCTGCCACTGGGGGTATCGCGGAGTCTTTGGAAGCGCATCGGGGGCGATTTCCGCGGCGTCCGCGGAGCAGCGGCGGTCTTGGTATGTCTTCAACGACGACGACGATGTGGCCCCTCGCCGTCGCCCCGCGATGGCAGCCCACATGGTCATGAAGTTGCCAAACGATCGGCCGCCGCCGCGCCGTGTGATGGCTTGCCGTGCCGGCACACCCCGCCGCATTTGAAAAATGTCACCGGAACATGAGCAAGGCGCCGCCGGTGTAGTCGCCGTCGCCGGCGTCGGCCGACGGGACAAGCAAACCGCCGCAGCTCATCCCGGCAGGGCAGCGTTGTCGAGGAGGGTGGCGTCGCGCGGCGGTGATGAAGAGTACCCGTCGCCCGGTGCGGTGGATCTCGGGCGGCGATCTTTGCCCGATCCGAGGCGGCCAGCGAGGGGTAGAAGGGAACAAGCGCCTTGGACAGAGCTGCCTTGAGGATGTCCGGCGAGAAAGCGGACGACGAGCTAGAAGAACAGGGGCGGTACAAGTAAACCAGGGAGTGTGGGTCCTGCTCTGGACAAGGTCGAAGATGGAGAGCCAAAGCTGGTGCTTGGGCGTCGCCTCGCTGGGCGTCACCATGGAGGACTCGACTATCTCCACTGCCATCGGACCAAGATCGATTGGTGGCTGATCTATATCTGTTCCCCAAATCCCAAATCCCAGTTGTTATAAGCTCAACATTATGCCTACTGATCTGCAGAACTGTTGCTGTCGCGGTGTCACCATTTTCACTGGCGTAGATAGGTATTCCAAGACGACAACACCTTATCCTGATGCTTGATGATAGTATGATGATAGTAGTCAGCCAAATAATGGCCGTTCAAAACGTACTCCCTCCGTTCCAAAATATGTGACATTTTTCGCTTCTCGAGAAACATCGCGGCAATTATATATTAAAATATAAAAATAGTTATACAAAGTAATTAGTATCATCGGAAAAATATTTAAGTCTATTTTTTAATAAATTTATTTTTAAAATATAAATATTACATGTATTTTATATAAATTAAATCAAACTTGTGCCAGAAAATCTAAAACGTTATTTATTTTGAGACGGAGGGAGTACAATTCATTTTGAAACACACTAGTAGTAGCGTATACTTTTTAAATTGGACGCACCCATCCTACGTCCCATCGTCCTCACGTTATCCCGAATGCCGTTATCCGGCCCACACCTTATATCCCGGAAAAAGCAAAGGTCCAAATTACAGTTCGAGTTTATGTTTAGTTTAATCAGATCTCTAACTATTTTAGCTGATCTAATTTATCCTTTAACAAGTTTCTTTTTCTTTTCTTTCAAGTACAAGTTGAATTTTCATCTCAATTCTTTAAGATAATATATATATTATATATAGATACTATACCACGCACCAAAAGTAGCATAAGACATTGTTCTCTAAAAGAGAATAATTAACAAGCGATGCAACATTGGTTGATAAAGAGGAACACCAGAAGTTTTTAATTATGTCAATGGGCGAGTAAGAGGAATGGTGAATGGTTGGGCAGAGAAAGATCTCAGTTGTGCGGCTAGAGAAGTATTGATCAAGGCCAATGCACAAGCAGTACCGACATATGCAATGTCGTGTTTCAAACTCTCTCCAGTTATTTGCAGGAAGTTAACGACTGCAGTGTCAAATTATTGGTGGGGGAGCTCCCTGGATAATCACAGGATGCACTGGATTAGATGGGAGAAAATGACTCGGTCTAAAAGAGATGGAGGTATGGGCTTCAAAGATTTTAGTTTGTTTAACAAAGCCATGCTTGGCAAACAGGGCTGGCGACTTCTGATGAGGCCGGACTCGCTATGTGCCAGGGTGTTGAAAGGGAAATATTATCCTAACTCAGATTTCCTTTCGGCATCCAAGAAAAAGCGAAGCTCGGCGACATGGAGAGCTATTCTTCATGGCAGGGACATTCTGAACCGGGGCATAATTAAAAGAATAGGCCCTGGAGATGTTGATGTATGGAATGAAAATTGGATTCCTGGATTGGGAGGCCTAAGACCTCTTGTTCGTATGCCAAGAGCTACAGCAGAGAGAGTGCATGACTTGTTTATCCCGGGTACGAGGACATGGGATGTGCAGGCTGTGCAAAATTCTTTCATGGCTATTGAGGCGGAGGAGGTGCTCAAGATCAGGCCAAGTGTCAGACTGGAGGATGATGTCCTAGCGTGGGCTTATGAGAAGAATGGTTGGTATTCAGTAAAATCAGCTTATCGGTTATTGAAACAAGAGCAGATGGCATCTGAGATGGCGAAGATGGATGAGCCAATGCCATCGGCAAATGAACAAGCTTGGACCAATCTGTGGAAACTCCAAGTCCCTCCAAAAGTCCGGGTGTTTTGGTGGCGGGTTCTTCACAATTCCCTTCCATCAAAGGCCGAACTCAAGAGGAGACATGTGGAGAAGGAGTGCTTCTGCGAGGTTTGTGGTGAACCAGAAGAAACACTCTACCATATTTTCTTTCGGTGCCCAATTGCCAAGAGATTCTGGGATGAGGTGAAGCGCTTGATGGGGGTGTTAGTTCCAAATATTCCCCATGGGCGTGGGCCTTGAGAGGTCTTGCAACAAGAACCGGCCAAGGCAGCTACGGTGGTCTCGGTGCTTGGGCACCGTGGACCGGGTCGTAACAACCGAAAGCATGAGAGGCGGGAACGGGAACCCGGGGCTGCCCACACTATATCAAGGCTCCGGAAGATCTTGCCTCTCTTAAACCGCACGCTACACACCTGAAGAAATTAAAGCCGCGAGCGCGATGGGAGAAACCCGATCAAGGTTGGGCCAAAGTGAACACCGATCGCGGCTTTCAACAAGGCGATTGCACGGGCTCTTTGGAGTGGTAATCCGTGATGACTCCGGTAATGTGATAGCAGCAGTTTGCCGGATGGTTCGATGATGTTCGGATGCTCTCGGCTGAAGCACTCGCGGTAATGGAAGGCTTGGAACTTGCACAAGAGGTTGGTCTTGAACGGATCGTCCTCGAGGGTGATTGCCGGAGTTGATAAACCTAATGAATAATGAATCGGCAAGTAGATCATCAGTCGGTGGTCTTTGCTATGACATTTCAGAGTTATGCAGAGTTTTATAGATTTTAAGTCTAGATGGGTGCGTCGGGATGCAAATTATGTTGCACATATCCGTGCTTCTAGAGTTTCGCAACCGAGCTCTTTCTTTTGGCTAGATGATGTACCAGATTGGCTAGCTTCATTAGCAGCCAGTGATTGTACTCCTGTTTTTGAGTTAATACAAACTCTGAGGTCATTCCCAAAAAAAAAAAAAAAACATTGGTTGATAAAGAATTGGCATAAAGAATTGTGCCTTTTGACTATACATGTGTCGAATTAGCATAAAGAATTGTGCCTTTGGTGTCTATACATGTGTCAAATATATATTTTTGAAACAATTGTGTAAATTGCCCTATTCTGAAGTCTAATTACTCGTTTGCCCCTACTTTTAGTCTTTCAATTGCCCGATTGACCCTATTAGAGGCATTTGCTTAATTGTTTTAATTGCTCATTTGCCCTTATTATGAGCATTTGCGCAATTAGAAAACTAAAAACAAGGGCAAATGAGCAAAGTTTAAAAAAAAACAGGGGCAAACGAGAAATTAGACTCGTAATAGAGACAGTTGTACAATTAACCCATTTTTCGGTTTATCATTGAACCATCTGTAGAGCTAAGACTCTTTATCTTGATGGTACTCACCCAAATGATGGTGGCGTCAAGATAACTAGTGCACATTTTTAATTGTACACAATTAGCCAGAGACGTCGCCCCCATCCTTTCCAGACCATTTTATAGCATCTCGCACTCGCAGTCCTCCAATGCATCTTCTTCAATAAATTCTAATGGATCTGCCCCAATACGATTTGTAGTATTATTCGGGAGATTTTCCTTTTCAACATCCCAATTCACGAACCCCAATATATTTAATTTGTTGAGTAGATATGCAACAGTGGGTAATTATTGATTGGTTAATCTTCTTCCTACGATTCTTGGCACATTTGGAGGGTCAGACCGTGCCACGTCCTCCAAAAGAAATCGGACGGTTCCCCTAGCAGTAACACGGGCGACGGTTCCAGAGCCGTTTCCACGACTATCCAGAGTTCCCGTCCGCTGCTTTTTTTTTTTTTGACCGACCTTTCACTTACCTTTCTTCCCCAGAGTAAATCCGTCCATCATCGTTTTCACCGACCATCCGCCCGTCGTTGAGATCGAACGATCCCCAGGTGAGTCTCCATCCCTTTTACTCGCCCCCTTCTCCACACCAGAGCTCTTCTGGCGGCGTTGACGACTGCTCCTCGCCATGCCTCCGCGGTGGAGGCGGTTTCTTCGGCCTTCGGTCGATACCCCTCCCCTCGCATGTGCTCTGTCATCCGCGGAAGGCCGACAGCCATGCTCGTGGCTCTGGATCGGCGAGCGCGGCCCCTCCCCTCCGCTCCATGGCACAGCGGCAGGCCCGGCCCTCCCCATCCCGTCTGTGGCCTGCTCTTACTAATCGCGTGCGACATTGCTTAATTTTAGGCAATGCCAGAGTGAGCGGTTGCATGCAGTTCAGCTGTTGCATGCGACTGATATACTAGATGCTTAGTCTGTAGGAAACCCATTTGAAAAGATACAAAAAAGCATGGTGACCAACTAGGCTGTCTGCTCCGCTCATTCTGCTTGGATAGTTGGGAAACTCAATTGTTTAATAGATTGGAAAAGAGCATGTCAGTGTCCATTGCTTATAACAGTTATAAGAATCACTAAATTAGTATTTTTGAATTTTCTCGCCGTCGGCCAGTCACATCAGTCCTATGTTTGAAAAAAAAATTGGTGATCATATTTCTTTTTATATTATTTTGCTTTGCTTCTTCATTTCTTTCCAAACATCTCCACCACGCGCCGACTCTGTGCTCATGCTCGCAACTATGCTTCTTGCTACAGTTCACTAGAGCAGAGACATACACATAAAAATATTTGCTATTATGACTACTTGACTGCACATATCTCCTATCTTCTTCAGTTAGTCCATCAATTTTCCCACTGCTATCTGTAATCCTTTCACCTGCACTTGAGAACCGCACTGCTATCTGTATTCCTTTAACCTTCACTTGAGAAGAGATTTCAACAATTAGCTATGGCCAGGGTTCAGCCTGGCCAGGCATCATGGTCAGCAGCATGAACGGCCCTTGTTGACCGCATGGGCAAGACAAATATATTTTATTTGTTCCTTTGTTAATTAATTTAACACATGAGTTCTTAAAATGAAGATGATCCAACATTGATAAAATTCTGATAACATGGCTTCCTATGTATTAGTTTTCTTTTATATATTCTGATCTCTATATACTACTTACTCACAAAGGTAATTTAACTTGTACTTTGAGGAAACTAGAACGACAACTCATTCCAAGTCGAAAAATAATAGTAACCAGCAGGTATGTAACATAAACAACTTTGAGCTTCTTTTTATCTTCATTTGCACACATACTATATACTGTAGTAATATCTACAATGTAATACTGTATACTATGCAAAGTCTGGACTCCTATAATACTGTAATATCTACAGTCCTACATGCTTAATGCAATGAGATGACAGTAAACTCTACCACGCTTTTACTAATAATTAGTTTACTTATTTTGTTGTATGTGCCCTTGGCAAGTTCGATTCTTATGCAATTTGTAATTCTGCATTAGTACTTAACCTTAATTGCATGTCTTGTCTTTCTATTTATATTGATATTGTCATTGAACATAGCTGGACTTTGACCATATCTCGCTAATTTTATAGTATTATGGAATTCTATTGAAACTGGCTTCACAATGGTCATACTTCAGGTGGCCGCGCGGCAACGCCGCGCTGTTTTCTAGTTGTTTACTACTTTTGATTAATCGATCAATTACTCCTTTTTTTAGTGCACTGCTGTCACTACTCCGTGGTCGATGTTGGGCCACTAAAACTCACTATCCCTATATATTATTGGCCCATAAACATTAGGCCCAACAATAAAATCACTAGGGCCTCTTCGTTCCTACCCGACTTGCGGCCTCCCGGTTATGCGCGACGTACCAAGGCCGCCGGGCGCCACCGCGCCACCTCTCGCCTCTCCTGCTCCGTGCGCCGGGCGCCGCCGCCTTAGCTCCTTCTCGCGACCTCGCCAGCTCTCCTTCCGGTTCCGAGCCTCCGACGCTCCGTGGATCTGCGGCTGGCGGCAGCCGCCCCGGAGTCCTTGCACCCCTGCGCACGGCCACACGAGTACTGGTGCTACCGTGGGAGCAGTCGAACAGAGCAAGCGAACAGGCCAATCAGGCCCGGCCCTCCCTCAATGCCTCTGTAGTCTGGACTGGTATTTCTCTGAACTCTGATGTCTGATCCTTTTGTAGCTGTATCTCGACCTGTAGCTCAGTAGCTCTACTCATGTAGGTATTAGAATTAGAATTGTAGATTATCAATTGTTCTGTTCAATTTGATTGTCTAATTGACTAGAGAATCATTAATATAAAAATTACAGATCCTTCACATTAAAGAGAACCAACGATTTTGGCATCATATTTTCCTCATGGTCATGTCAAACAATTTTAGTTCAATCAACATATAAAGTTAGGAATTTTATCTTCATTTTAGTTATTTATATGTGTGACATTGGCCGTGTGTAGGGCCGTGGCATGGCCACCGCACGGTGCGGTATGGCGACCACGGCCTTCACCCGACGGCATGAAAAGCACGAGGGTTGTTGGATAATGTGATGAATCCAACTGTTACGAATAAACGGAGGCACAACTGAATTGATACTATTTGAGGCCCAAAGAGGGGACAATATATAGAGTACAAGAGAGACTCAAGTGAAACCCTACACTAGGAGATTACACAAATACCCTTTGACTATTACACATTAACACCGACAACAATAAATGACATTCTTTTACTTAGTTGATCTCTGTAACAGAGGCTGTACATACATAGCAGATAGCAAACTTATGTTGATCTAGATTCCTAGTTACAACTGGTAGATGAAATTTTCACATTAAGATGTGGAGATAAGAGCCACCATGGGCTTTTGATCTCTGCTGTACTTTTCTCCATGCTTGAAAGCCCTGCTCAGAGCCAATCATACAAGCTGTCAGAGAATGAGAAACAAACAATTCTCCAGTTGTTCTTAAATAGGAAGAGACAAAAGACTATCCAGAGACCCATTACATATCCACAACCAATAGCCAGGAAATTGAAAACAGTTTCACCTCCATCTTTGTGAGCTTCTGGAGTAGCTGGAGTTAAACCAGGCTCTGAACAATTTTTGGACAGGGGAGGACCACAGAGACCGGGGTTGCCGATATAAATGGATGCTTGGTCACTAAGGGTTTGCAGTTGATTGCCAGATGGTATCCTTCCTGTCAGATTATTATAGGACAGGTTCAAGAAGACCAATGATGTGAGAACTGATATGCTTGCTGGAATTTCCCCGGAAAAAATATTTTGTGATAGGTCAAGTGATTCCAACGAGTGTACTTCACCAATACTGTCAGGGATTATCCCACTAAGATGATTCCATGATAGGTTTAAATTCTTCAAAGCAGGAAGCCTACCAATTTCTTCGAATGTGTCCTGTCAAACTATTGCACGAAAAATCAACATTTACCATGTACACGATTCCACTCGTGAATTCAAGCTGTTGCCCTTTCATGACCACCAATGAACTATCAGTATAAGAAACCACATCAGTGTCACCAATGTTGAGGTCGTAATCGACCATTTCGAAAGTGGGCCATATTTTTGAGGAGGAACTGCCATAGCTATCAACTCCGCAAGTGATTCTGGTATTATTCCAGATAAATTGTTACAAGCCAAGTCTAAATATTGTAGCTGCTTCATCTTGGAAATTTGTTGTGGTATGTAGCCGAAAAACAAATTTGAGCGTAAACTTAGAAATGACAATGAGGGTAATCTATTCCCTATCCATGTGGGCAAGATTCCAGAAAACTGATTGTACGAGAGGTCAAGAAAAATCAGTTCCTCACACTTAAGAAGAAATGTTGGGAATTTTCCAGACAGGGAATTTGTGTTCAGGTTCAAGAAGGCAATACTTGATGAGCTACTATTCGTTTTCATAGGTGAACTCCCTGCTTTTTTTGTTGGTCCACGCAGTTGGGAAATGGTCCATGCAGTTGGTTTTCTGACAAGTCTAACAAAAATAAATCTTCCAAGTTGCAAAAGCAGCGAGGTATTCTACCAGAGATAGAATTTTTGTAAAGCATAAGGTTGTTAAAAGTGGAGCTCCTAAATCTGATGGAAGCTTCCCTGACAAATTGTTTCTCGAGAGGTCCAATTGTGTTAATTCTGCAGGTAGCCTTGGAACTGAACCGACCAAACAGTTGTCACTGAAATCCATAGTATCTGCCTTCATTTTTCTGAACATTGTTGGTGGCAGCATGCCGCTGATACGATTTCTTGATAAAACCAAATTTTTAGTCCCAGAGAACGTGACCCAAAACCAATGAGGTATGGGACCAACAATACTTGTATTTGATATATCAAGAAGATACATATTATTCTGTGATCTTAGCCACTCTGGAAATTTAGGTCCTAGCACGCAAGACTGTAATCCAGCATAATTTAGTTTAAACGGAGGAACCCATCCATGACGGAAAACCATAGATAATGAGTTGCCAGATAATATTAGACGAGTCAGGTTTGTCATTTCTGCAAAGTGCGTTTCAGTGATTGTACCTTCAAGGTTGTTAGAAACAAGCTCAAAATCTTCCAAGTTTCTGAGTGCTGATATGCCAGTAGGTAGCTCTCCTGTAAGCAAGTTATTACTAAGCCAAAGAGTGGTCAAATTTCTGAGATGTCCCAGCTGAGAAGGCAGATTTCCAGTAAGTTTATTCTCAAATAAAATTAACTCTTGTAGCCTATTTTCATCAGGAAATCTCTCCAGTAATACTGCAATTGGTCCATTGATGCTATTATTAGAAAGATCTAATTTCTCCAAGTTGTGCAGGTTCTTGAAGGTTTTGGGTAAGGTACTGGTTAGGTTGTTGCCACTAAGATCTAATATTGTGATTGATGTCATATTTCCCATGTTTTCAGGAATTGAACCTTGGAGGCCGCACCCTCCCATGTCAAGGTGAAGGAGACTAGGTAGGTCCCAAAATAAGTTTTTTGGTTCCAACAGAAGAGCTACTAAATTCATTGCCAGAGAGCTCGAGGTACTCAAGTGATGTCAGGTTACTATGAAGTGGTGATGGAATTGCATTTGGAGCCCACAGCCGGCCGAACTAAGTGTGACAAGGGAAGGAAGCTTGTTGACAACATGAGTCCGGGTCAATCACCATGCTAAGGTTCACCGTTGTCAAATCAAGGTACTGTAATGTTGTGAGGCGTGACAACCATGCAAGATCAGCTGAGTAAATATAGGAATCCCCGGATAAGTTTGCTCGGATCAAGGTGGAGCAACTTGGAGAGGTTACTGCTGGGGGTGGCACCTGTCCACCAAACATTGAGAGGAGAGGGAGAGGTACCTCAGGTTCTTGAGGCCACCGATGAACTGCAAGGGATAGGAGTTCCAGTGAATTTGCCGCCGCTAAGCTCTAGTGTCCTCGTGTTCTTTAAACCCAGCAAGGATGAGCTCATCCGACCATCCCGGAAGCCGACATCCGTGAAGCTTAGGGAGAGCTCCACGACATGGCGGTCGCGGTTCTTTGCCGCAGCGGATGCCGTTCCACCGGCGCAGCAATCTTCGCCTTGCCATGGTGATGATAGTTTGCGTGGATCGATGAGGCCGGCCCCGAAGGCAAGAAGAGCATCCCGCCGTGAGGGATGCAGGTGAGGTTGCTAGAAACGGGAGGAAGGGCCGCGAACGGCGTGGACTGAATTTGGAGGAAGAAAAGAAACCATGTTGTTTGTGTAAGTGGAATAATCTTTCTATTCCTCCAAACCCTAGAGGGTGGGCAATATAGTTTTTGTACATGGGCCACATGGGCCTAGCCTCATGGGCCTCTACACATATACACTAACACCCCCGCGCAGCCCGAACTACCGGCGCAATGGAGATCAAGACCGACATGAAATAAATCAACACAGGGGCCCCCGCTAGCCACAACTAGCCACCGGCGACGTTGAGGCCGGATCGAACTCGAGAAAGTCGATGAGGGCAGACCCTTGGTGAAGATATCGAACCGGGAGGTGGTCGGTACATGGAGCACCGAACAGCGCCGATGGCAACCAAGTCTCGGACAAAGTGCAAGTCGATCTCCACATGCTTCGTCCGCCGATGCCGAACGGGTTGGGTGGAGAGGTAGACAAATACGACATTGTCACAAGAGACAAGGGTGGTCTTGGTCGCCGGGCCGTGAAGCTCAGCCAAGAGCCGCCGAAGCCGTGAGGCCTCCGCCACACCGTTAGCAACAGCCCGGTACTCCGCCTTTGGACCGAGCGGGAGACAACCGGCCGCCGCTTGACGATCAGAGACGAGGTTGCCGCCAAGGAAGACAAAGATACCCGAGGTAGAGCGGCGAGTATCCGACACCCGCCCGGGCGGCGTCGATGTAGACGACGAGCTCGTGGAGGGTGACCGGTGGATCATCAGACCTGAGTCAACAGTGCCACGGACATAGCGGAGAAGGCGCTTCATCGCTGCAAGATGTGGGGCCCGTGGATCATGCATGTGAAGACAGACCTGCTGAACTGCGTACACGATGTCAGGCCGGGTGAAGGTGAGGTACTGTAGGGCACCAGCCAAACTCCGGAAGGCAGTAGGATCTCGCTCATGGGGGCACCGTCATCGCCAGAGAGCCACCGAGTATCAACTGGAGTAGCACGTATCGACAAGTGAGCATCCGAGCCCGCCGAGAATATCCAAAGCATACCGTCGCCGGTGCGTAAACAACCCCGCAGCCGAGGCTCCACAAAGGACCCCCGAGGAAGTGGTGAAGGGGACCGAGATCCTTCATAGCAAACTCCCGGCCGCAGGCCGATATGACACGCTGAAGAAGGTGCGGGCTGGAGGCTGTGAGGACAATGTCATCAACATAGAGTAGCAGGTAAGCAGTCTCAGCTCCATGGCGATAGACGAACAGAGAAGTGTCGGACTTGGCCTCTCGAAACCCCAAAGTGAGAAGGAAGGTGGCAAACCGGGAGTACCAAGCACGTGGAGCCCGCTTCGCACCATATAGTGACTTATTGAGCCGGCAAGAAACCGGATCGGGCCGACTGGGGTCAACAAACCCCCTGGGCCGATCGCAAGAACCGTCTCGCATAAGGTGCCATGTAGGAATGCATTCTTGACATCTAACCGATGAACGGCCAAGAGCGAGATAGAGCAAGTGAGAGGATCGTCCGCATCAGAAAGGTGCTTGACCACCGGATGAAAGTCTCATCATAATCAACACCGGGGCGCCGGGTGAAGCCTCGAGGACCCAGCGAGCCTTGTATCGCTCCGTGCATCGCCATCAGCCCGACGCCAGCGCCCATATCCACTTGCTCAGGACCACATTGCCACCGATGGACGCCGCACAAGGTCCCACGCCCGGTTGGCAAGAAGAGCCCCGCGTGCTCCTCTTCCATCGCTTCCATCGCCGCCAGTTAGGATCCGCCATGGCAGCGCGGACGGGAGAGGAAGGAAGCGGAGAGACCGGCGGGGTCGTTGCCGGTGGCGGAGAGGGCGCAGGACGGAGAGAACCCCGCCGCATGGCGAGTCACCATCGGGTGAGTGTGACGGGGTCCGGTTGGATGATCTGCGGGATGGTAGACCGCCGGATAGCCACGGACCTGCCGTGGTGGAGGGCGGCGGTGGAGGAGCCGGAGCCGGCCCGAGGCACCGGAGCCGGGGTGCGCGACGAACGTACACCTGCGCCGCCGGCTGCCACGCCGGGTCCCGCCCCGAAGAGGGGAGCGACACGGGGGCGCCGGGGCGCGCTGGGCGCAGCCGGGTGCTCCGTGGCCGCACGGCGGGCGCAGTAGAGGATGCCGGGGCCGCGCGTGGCGGCGCAGCGCGAGGCGCGCGGGCCGCGCTGCGGCGCGGGGGCTCCGGGGCCGCGCGTGGGCGCAGTGGACGCCGGGGGCCGCGCGTGGCACGCCAGGTGAGCCGAGAGTACCGTAGAAAGAGGCCGAAGGTAACTAGTGGCTGAACCACCGGGTCAAGAACGGGGGACTCCACTACAGAGGGGTGGAAGGTGTGGAAGAAGTGGAGTAGGGGAATCCGACTCGTCGAAGACAACGTGCGGGAGATGAGGACTCGGTGGGAGGAAAGGTCGTAGCAGCGGTACCCCCTTATGGTCAAGGGAGTAGCCAGTGAACACACACCGGTGTCGAGCGGGGCGCCAACTTGTGAGGAGCAAAGTGGCAAAGTGTTGGGGTAACAGCACACCAAGACACGGAGGTGATCGTAGGTGGGAGGGGAACCGAAGAGGGCGTGGTGGGGAGTGGGAGCAGGACAAGCAGTGGACGGAAGGCGGTTGAGCAGTGGGTGGCGGTGTGGAGGCTCTCGCCCCTAGCGCGAGGGCAGAGGCCCTGAATAAGAAGAGTGCAAGATGATATCGTTCGTGGTGCGGATCATCCGCCGCCTTGCCGCTCGGGAAGAAGTGTACGGACAAGACATGCGCAATTGAACACCCCGAGAGAGGAAGAAAGAACGAGAGGCGTTGTTATCGAACTCACGCCCGTTGTCGCGACCGACGGCCTTGACGGTGAGACCGAACCGAGTGGACACCCGTGCAAAGAAGTGGAGGAGGGTGGGAAACGCCTCGCACTTAGCACGCAAACGGAAAAGTCCAAGAGTAATGGGAGAAATCATCAACCAACACCAGATAATATTTGAGCCCGTAAATGCTCTGCGACAGAGAGGTCCACAAATCACAAGCAGTGTACAAGATCAAAGGCATGCGTGAAGCACGCGAAGAAGAAGAAGAAAAAGGAAGTCCGACATGACGACCGAGCCGACACGCATGACAAAGATGCTCGGCATGAGTACGAGTACAAGAGATGTCCGCACTACGACCGAAGCCGAAGCCAAAACGCCGCGGGCCGGATGACCGAAAGCCGGCGGTGCCGATGGTAGAAGACGGCCACGGCAAGAGCAGCAGCAGAAGACGGAAGGCTTAAGAGTGTAAAGGGGTCCCGTGCTCACATCGGAGAAGTGGTCGCCAGAAGCCAAATCCTTCACAAGAAGACCGAAGTGTCAACCCGACAGAACAAGAGTTATCAGCAGTTGAACTCGACGAATAGAAAGGAGATTGTGAACCATCCGAGGAGCAACAAGAACATTCGAAAGACGAAAAAGACCAGGTGCAGAGCCCACGTGGTGACCGAAGACAGAACCATTCCCCACCATGATAGAAGAAGGACGGGGAGGGGTGGGAGGGCGAAGAGTCGAGTATACCAAGATCCGGAGTGGTGTGGTAGGAGGCACCCGAGTCAGCAATCCACTCAGTCGGCGGTGTCAGGCCCATGGTGCTGAAGGACTGGGCCAGATCGGCCTGGTTCCACCCCCGGCCAGGATCGACAGCGGAGCCGGGAGGAGCCTGTGTCGGGCGACGGGAGGAACGCCGGAGTACAGGGCGGCCGGCTGGGAGAGGAGGCCGAGGGCTCCCGGCTCCCGGCCCCGGAACGGCCACATGGAGATGCGCCCGACCGGGGGTTGTGGATGGAGGGCCAGGTCCCACCGCCGGAACCGGGAGTGGAGCAAGGGGCGGAGTAGGCCCGCCGACGACCCGGGACCGGCGTGGCCGCCACCAGCGCCACGGCCAAAGCACCTCCACCGGCACCGCCACCACGCGGCCACCGCGACGACGACGACCACCACGGCCACCCCCCACCCCGGCGGGCCCGGAGGAGGAGGCCGACGAGAACGGAGGTAGAGGAAGCGGGCCGGGAGGACGAAGAGCCGACAGCAGGGCGGGTGGCATGGCCCCCATGGGGGAGCTCCTCAAGGACAAGGTCATCCCGAACCCGCAGGAAGGTGGGGAACGGTGTCCGACGGGTGATCCAAGTCCTCAGTGTGAGCGAACCGCCCATTGAGGCCTCGCAGAGGTTGAGCACCGTGACACGGTCGCCCAACCGGTACCCAATGTCACGAAGAGCATCGGCCTTGGTCTTCATCTGCCGACAGCAGTATTTGGCAGAGGTCCCCCCGCGCAAAGGCACGGAAGTCGGCCTCGAAATGGAGAGACCGGGCCTCGGCGGCTGTAAGAAGTGCCCTCGATGGCGAAGCCAAGATCGCAAGAGAGGCACCGCGGAGCCCGACAAGGTCCCGAATGTCGAGGGAGATGGTCCCAACGATCCAAGACAGGGCGACGCTGTCGAGGCGCCGCCACGCCGCATCCCGCGCCGAAGGGTGTGTCGAGGCGGACGCGGGTCGCCGATGGCGTAACGGGCGAGCGCGAGGAGCATCTCGATCACGCCAACGAGCGCAGCGGTGTGCGTGGAGTCGAGGACAACAAAGGACCGTGTTCTTGACGTTGGTGACGCCGACGGCCGGAGGTGGAGGTAGGCGACCATGGGATCGGGTCGGGTCGACACGCGGGTGGAGAAGGCACCGGAGGTGGGTGTGCCGGCCGGAAGAAGAGGTGGCGCCGTGCTTCGCGAAGACGGTGGGGGCGGAGGGACCGGCAGAACCGCTCCGCCTCGCCACCGGGCGAGCGCGAGCATCCGCGGCCCGCGCCGCGCTCCCAAGTGAGGGCGTAGCACGAACACGCCCCCGCGCCCGGAAGCTCGGACCTTGCCGCCGGAAGGGCGCGGCGCCCGCGTCCGGGTCCAGCTGCCCCATCGATGACCGCCTTGCCCCCTCAAGAGCGGCCACGGTGAGCGGCGCATCCCGCGGTGGCATCCCGAGACCCCACGGGGGCCGAGAGATGGGCAGCAGTGCCGAGGGCACCACCATGGTCGACGGGAGGAGGTTGGAGGCCGGGTGGTGAAGATCGGCTCGCACAGTGGAGCCGGGCACCCAGACGTAGCACCCGTCCGGCGCCCGCACCAGCTGAAGGCCCGGTGTAAAGACTGGCCCAGCCGCCCGGGCACCGAAAGCCCGGTGCGACCGGGGGAGGGGCCGGGGCTCCAAGCATCCGCGCCCTGTCCGGACGCTGCCGAAAGTGGAGGAGGCGCGACGGAGGCCGCCTGTTCCCCAGCGCCCTGTCGGTCCGCGCCCCCGCACCCTGCCCGCCCGCGCCGAAAGCAGGAGGCCGCCTCGCGCCGCGCCTCGCACCCTCGCCCGCCCGCCAAGGCCAAAAAGGGCGGCGGGCGGCGAAGGGGCGGGCGGCCGTAGCGCAGCAGCCGGCCGCCGGGTGACGAGGTCCTCCAAGACCGGGCGACTCGGAGGAGGAAGATGAGGGAGGTGGCGGGCGCGGCGGTCGCGACCAGGGCAGCGGCGCGGCCCAGCCCCGCGCCCGGCCCGCTCGATCCGCCCGGCCCGCCACGCCGAGGCGCCCCTCGGCGCCGCGTGGGACCTCGGCCGAGGCGCAGGGTCCGCGTAGGAGAGGAAGGGGAAGGAGGAGAGGGAGAGGAAGTGCGGCAGCCGCCGGAGGACGGCGGCGCCGGCGGCGGGCCGGCCATGGGAGGCACCGGCGGGGGTGGAAGAGGATCGGGATTTCTAAGTCGATACCATGTAAGTGGAATAATCTTCTCTATTCCTCCAAACCCTGCAGAGGGGTGGGCAATATAGTTGCTGTACATGGGCCACATGGGCCTAGCCTCATGGGCCTCTACACATATACACTAACAGTTTGGAGTAAGCAGATGCAGGTGCAGAGGGAAAATTGGCTTGGTCATTTGTGAATTGTAATGTTTCTTGTGGCACCTGGTCATTGAAAATGTTCAGATTGTTCTTTGTCAGGGGCTTAGGGGAAATAGCTTGGGCAAGCACGGTTGCTCAATCTCTATTTATGCTTGAAAATTTGAGCTTTTAATGGTGGTAGAACAAGTCTACTTGCACCGTGTTTCGTTCATTCAAGCTTTAGTCTCATTGGCTTGCTGCAAATGAGTGTTGAATGGTATGCGCGTACTGTGTGGTGGCTACGCACTTTGCTGGACGGAGGTAGTATTTTGATTTAGTTTTACCTGGATTGCCATGCTCAAAATCATGTATATCCATTGCTTCATGGTTACACACAGTGCTTAGCGCGATTGAAAAAAAGAAAGAAAAAAATCATGATAACAACTGCAGCACAGAGGATATGGATTTGTCAAGACGAAATTGCATTTATATTTCTTTGACCAGGACACATGATTGGGACCGAAGAAATTGCATGCATATGTGAGGGTCGTGTCAAAGTAAATTAGAGCGCGATGGGTGTGACTGTGATTGTGATATACTTGACCTCATTCCCCTGTTTAAAATAGCCCGCTATAGCCCCGCTTATAGCTCCGCTTATAGCTTACGGAAAAGACTTCGCCGCTAAGCTATTTGCATTTCCGCTATAACACCGCTATTTACAACTACTCACCGCTATTTAGCGCTATAGCGCCGCTATTTACCGCTATTTCATATTTCATTTATTACTAATTTGGCATTTTTGGTCGATTAAATTTTTATGAAACATGTTGTAATATCATATTGGTATTTGGTAATGTTATTTAGACTTGTAAAACCTTATAAACGTATTTGTGTTCACCAAATATCATATTTGCCTTGTTTTGACATAAATAATTAGAGTTTTTTCATAGTTTTTCTTATAAAACGCTATCTGTCATAGCTCCGTTATAGCCCGCTATAGCTTTATAGCCCCTTAAAAAAATGTGCCGCTATTTTCCATAGCCCGCTATTTAAAATTTGGCCTCATTCACATATAGAGCAGAATTTGAGCTCTCATTTATTATTTGCCCTGTCCACTCATCCTATTATAGGAGGCTGAAGTTGTTGACGCAACCAGAATTCTGTGAAAAATTGCAGAAATAAGCAATAGCAAGCGCCGTGTTTCTTTCAAAAAAATAAAATAAAATCAAGAGCCGTGTGATAGAGGTGCATGGGACGCACACACCGGTCTATGGCCGGCTACAGAATTACCAGTGCTTAGCGCCATGCATCAAATCAAGCCAGTTAGGCAGGCCCAGCAAGGATCCATGGCCTGCTGAAATCCAGGCCCAGCAATAACCTAACCAAGATGCATTTGATGGGCCAGAATGACAATCAACAACATGATGCTTGGGATCCATGGCCAGCTGAAATCCAGGCCCAGGAATAACTTAACCAAGATGCATTGATGCAGGACCCAATCTAGACCTTAATATACCAGCCCGTGAACAGGACATCAATCAACACGTGGATCCTGTCATTATCAATCCAGGGATGCCAACAGTGCTAGTAGAATGGGGATTTCCTTAGGGTTTTTTTTTTTTTTTTTTTTTTTTTTTTGACAAGGGGGGATTTCCTTAGTTAAATGATCTTCAGAACAATAATGAACAGGTTCAGTACTTA
Source organism: Hyparrhenia diplandra (assembly GCA_015847255.1). Classification (NCBI taxonomy): domain Eukaryota; kingdom Viridiplantae; phylum Streptophyta; class Magnoliopsida; order Poales; family Poaceae; genus Hyparrhenia; species Hyparrhenia diplandra. Next base: position 87,045 of record JADLZK010001450.1, read on the forward strand.
CTGCTGGCAGAGGGTGAGTTGAATTAAAATTTTCATTTGCTATGATTCTATCTTCTCCTAGGTGAACTATTTATCCTTGAATTATTAACAAATAAAAAATATGTCAAAAATAGAAGAATGTTGTTGCCAAAGTCTGTACCCAAATAGAGCTTTATTGTGGGTATGCATCTGTTCCAACAAGCCTTATGCCGAGAGACCAAGAAGCACGGATGGATCACATGCTTTGCAATAAATCTATGATCCCATTAATTTGCATGCATGCATGCATGCAACCAAAGAGCAGCCAGTGACGCGCGCATGCAACCAAAGTGCGGCCAATCCTAATTGCATACAATCCATCCGAGTAGTCACAGACACAATAGTCACAGACACAGTGGACCACTTTAGACGAAGAATATTGTTGGATTTTTTTGATTAGATGAAAGAGATAAATGGACGAAGGGAGTAATACACATCTAGTATATAGTTTGTGGATTTAACGTCGATAAATTAGACTAGAAATAATGCACTCTTACGAATTACGATACACGAGGTTCTTGCTCTGATATGCATGAGCTAGTAATAAGAAGCAACTATGTTGCTACCATTTTTAATAAATAGTGGAATTTAGGATGGTTTGAGTTAAACTATATCAAAATTTGCATTAGTTGGGGGGGGTTGTTGGGCCGGGCTACGAGGGTAACAAGAAACTTAGAGGTACCAAATATTTAGACTTTTAGGGAAATTATTTGCAGCATACTCCCTTCATACCCAAAACGTTTGACATTTAATTACACAGGTTTGTTATAACCTCTTTATGTATCTGATTATGCATGGCAAGTAGTCACTCTGGACTTTATTGAAGGGCTTCCTACTTCTTACAATTTCAATAGCATTCTAGTGGTTGTTGATAAGTTTTCTAAGTATGCTCATTTTATACCACTAAAGCATCCATATTCTGCTCTACAATGTGTTCAAACTTCATGGTTTCCCTGAGAAAATGGTATATGATAGAGACCCAGTTTTTACTAGTCTTGTTTGGAAAAATTTGTTCAAACTAACCAAGACTGAATTGGCTATGAGCACTTCTTATCACCCTCAATCTGATGGCCAGACAGAGAGGGTAAATCAATGTTTGGAAGCATACTTGAGATGTTTTGTCCATGCTTGTCCTCATCAGTGGAAGAAATGGTTGTCAGTTGCTGAATTTTGGTATAATAGTTGCTATCATACCTCATTGAATGCCACACCTTTTGAAATCTTATATGGACAACATCCTAGACATTTGGGCATTGACATTGTGGACTCTTGTGCAATTCCTGATGTGGATAATTGGCTGAAGCAAAGGGGTACTATGGTTAAGTTACTGCAACAACAACTGATAAGAGCTTAGTAAAGACAGAAAACTTAAGCTCCTAAGAATAGAAGTGAAGGACACTTTGAGGTGGGTGATTCAGTTTATCTGAAGCTACAACCCTATGTGCAAACATCAGTGGCAACTAGATCCAACCACAAGTTATCTTTCAAGTACTTTGGGCGTTATCCTGTTGTTGCCAAAGTGGGTACTATTGCATATCAATTGGAACTTCCTGAATCTTCACGGGTGCATCCTGTATGCTATGTCTCTCAACTCAAAAGGGCTTTGCCTCCTCTGGCACAAGTCTCATCTGAGTTACCCAACTCTATTGCAGGTATCCTGTCAAGGTACTTCGGACCAGACTCATTGATGATGGTGATCGGCTGGTCTATAAAGTGCTGATTCAGTGGTCATCTTGGCCAGCTTCCATGGTGACCTGGGAGCTGGAGGGTGAGCTCAAGTCTCAGTTTCCCTATGCATCGGCTTGGGGGGCAAGCCGGTTCCCAAGGAAGGAGGATTGTCAGGAGTCAAGATGCTAATCAGCTGGTGGCAGGAATTTTAAATGAAGACACCAGGTCAAATGGGCTTTCAAAGGCCGTCCAGGAGAAGTGTGTCTCGCGGCCTAGTACTTATTACGCAGGCCCAACCTGAGGAAGTTGTAATCGCTGAGGCAAGCTTATAAAGCTGGAGATCGACCATCTTGGGGGACATGACTGGAGTCGCGTGTGTTGTTGGTCGGCTGCGTCTAGAGTGCTTGGCAGGGAGCTATTGCTCGCCTGAGTGTATCTGAAATTTGTGGTGTTTGTGTTTAAACTCCTTAATTTGGTTGATAAACTCCAGTTCAATCCTATAGATGAACTAATAGACACAATCAATATCTGCGGTGTTCACACGTGGCACGAGCAGGGAGCACTGCTCCCGGAGAAAGGTCCGTCGGAGGTGCAGGGCTGCTGGCAGGGAGCAGGGTGTGGGGCTGTTCCTGCACGCTAGCATGTGAACCGCGGCAGAGCAAGCAGGGCTCAACTGGAGGCACCAGAACCGGAGGCACCAGAACCGGAGGCACTAGAGCAGCTCCGCCTCGCAACTTGGTTTCTTCGGTTGAAAACCGAAAAACCGAAGTAGAAACCGACATCGATGTTGTCGATTTTCTATTATGGGATGATGTCACATTCGGCCAGATTGGGCGGAATTGACACGGGTTCCTCGTTCGACGGCCGGAGATGGTGTACGGGCTGCAGCTTCTTACCGGCGGCGACGGGCAGCAGCACGAGGATCGAGGTAGATGCGCAGGAGCCGCGGGCGGAGGAGGCGGGGGGGCTGGGCGCGGGCGTGAGGAGGAGGCGGCGGCGGTTGGAGAGTTCGAGAGCTAAAGATATTTTTTATTTTGCTTGCTTATCCCTAGAGATTACATGCCTCTTTCTTATATAGCCCGACTAGTGGGACTCGTAATCTAAGAATCTCTATAAGGTTTTCTTATACGATTGGAATACCTTTTACAAGCTTTCCTATTTATTTATTTTCCTAATAAGGGTCTCCCTTATAGATGAGATAGCCCATTGCACACCGTAGATTACCTAAGATAATCCTAACTTGTAGACGAAGTAGACTTCGGACTCAGACGGGAGGAGGAGGCAGCGGCGGCAAAGGGGCGGCCGCCGCTCCGCCCTTGGCGCCCTGGCCCCTTCTTTCGGGCCGGTGGCCGTCGCGTCAGGCCAATTAGCCACTCTCGGGGTGGACCAATTCCGGTTCATGACAGATGAACCAATCAGTTCTCTTTTCTTGAAAACTGATTTTTTTAAAAAGCGAACAAACGGAACCGAATTTTTCGGTTTAAACCGAATTCCCAGGCTGAAAGGAAAGGAAAGGAAAGGGGAAGAAGACGTTAGCCATACATGCATGATTAATGACCGATCGATTTTTTCCCTTCGAATTAATTTTGTCGCAAGAAAAGGAAGGGGGAGGAAAGAGAGGTGGCCATGCATGCATGATTATTGAACGACCGTGCAGCGCTGATTGGTAGGTTGCCTAATGTAGATCTCATGCGTGGACCGAGCGATGATTGAAAGGTTGATTGGTAGGTTGCCTAATGTAGATCTCATGCGTGGACCGAGCGATGATTGAGAGGTTGTCTAATATACATAGCATTTTTGGGCGGCCGGGCTGGAGTGTGAGAAAAAGGATCACACTTTTATTCTTTTTATATTGTAAGAGATTGTCACGCGGGCTCGTTAGTTTTTCCCGTTAGTTCGTGTGTGTTCGAGCTAACTAGTAATAGAGAGGCCCCGTCTCACCGAGCCGAGACCTTTTCGGTGTCCAATCTGCACAATATTTTCCTTCTATCACCAAAAGGTCTACTATATTAATTGGTACGTACGTACGTACACGGTACACCAAGGCTGTCCACTTTCAAACATTTTTTGAGCAATCTCCATCCAATGGGTAGGGATAGTCGCCGGCGGTGCACGCGGATCTTTGCAGGGACCTGCAAGCGACACGGGGAGCCGCCGTCGAGGACCAGCATCCACGACCTCCCCGATGAGCTCCTGGAGCAGGTGCTCGTGCGCGTCCGAACGCCCGTCTGCCTCTTTCGCGCCATGTCCACGTGCAAGCTCTGGCGCCGCGTGATCGCCGGCGACGGCTTCCTCCACCGCGTCCGCTCCCAACACCGGCCGAGCCATCCTCTCGGCCACTACTCCGTAAAGACCACGGAGGCAGGCTTCAGTTGTACTGATGCCGAGTTCGTCCCCTTCCCAGCGCGGCCAGCCGTCCACCTCCGGCAGCGCCTCTCCCTCGACGGTGAGCTCATGAAGAAATCGCTAGTGCTCACCGACAGCCGCGGTGGCCTCCTCGCCTTTGTCCGTGGCAATTGGTACCTCATCGTGTGCGATCCCTGGACCAGGCAGTACAGGGAACTATATTTCCCATGGGGACGACCTGTAGAGATGGACTGCTTGTATCACTGCCTCGGTGCCTTCATCCTCGATGACAGCGGCGACGGCGACGACATGAGCTCGCTCATGTCGAGCTTCAGCGTGCTATGTGTGTGTCTGATCAAGGATGTTTTGGATGCCACAATAACAGCCGAGGCATGTGTCTTCTCGGCTAGGGACAACGGCTGGATCCGGTGGACTGTCGGCAGCGACGTCTACACGGATGTGTCACTCTCGATCATGGACGATGACCAGCGATTCGTGGGTCGTGCTGGGGATCCATCTTCTTCACTCTCAACCATGGACATGTACTACTTGTTCTTGACGAGGCCACCGGCGACTTCTCGACAATCATGCTTCCGTTGGCGCCGGACCATGTCTACAATTTCTACGTTCATAGGGATAACCTGCGAGTCGTGAACGGGGGTGCAGCTGGAACCCTAGTGCGCATCGTCCGCTTTGTGGACGACGGCCTCGAGGTGCTCAAGGTCTGGAGGGCCCAGTACTATGGCGGCTGGGGAGTGCACGGTCGAGAAGAGTGCTGATCTATGCCAGCTGGCCAACATTGAGTTCAGGGCATACCGGTCATGGTGTTTCTTGGAACACGACCATGGCGTCGGCGGCGGCAACACTGGTACTTGGCGCCTTCTCGCCCTCCTCCACCTTGTTGTTCTCCCTCGACGTCGAGACCATGGAGCTGCAGCCGGCGAACAAGACGACGACGACGACCTTGGATGCCAAGCGGGTGTTCCCCTACGAGCTACCGTGGCCGCAGACAATTAATTAGTCCGAACTTGTGATGTTTTTGGCAGCATCTAGAAGACATCAAAGACATTATCTGCGCGCCGTCGTCACTCATGGCTCAAATTTCCATCTAAAGTACATGTCTTTCTCTGGAGACTGGTCCGCGACCTCCACCCTGGGAAGATCACTACTCCCTCTCTTCTCATAGAGTTTGTTGTTTTTGACTTTTAAACCTCACTAGTTCATCAACCCGTGCTCCCGCACGGGTTAAAATCTTAGAGACCTCTAACTAATAAATTTTTATTACATATTTTCTCTTTAATAATGTTCTAAACTAATAGCTATAATGGATACTTTAAAGTCTATATTCTAATCTAACAATTTTGATTTCTATGTATTTTCGACCCATATTTATAGGTTTTATGTTTGACATAGCGCCTATTTGTATCTCGAGCATCTCCAACAGCTTTTGGTAAAATTGGTTTGGCAATTTCTCTATTTGCCAAATCTAAAATGCAAATGCCAAGTCCAAAAAAGTCCATCTCCAACAGTTTGGCATAATTCATTTGCCAAACTTAGATCTAATTTACATTAGGAACCCTAAAAGAGAAACAAAATTATGTTTATATCCTTCCACCTCTTGAAAACTTACCTCGGGAACCCCGAGGCGTAAAACAAAATTATGTTTGTGCCCTTCCACCTCTTCTAATACGCACGGATGTGCCGTGAATGCCAAACGTCGAAGGCCAAGACATAAATGCGCCATTTGCCGGAGAAAATGCCAACTCTCCCTAAATGCCAAACATGAATGCAAAACTGTTGGAGGGTGATTTTTGAGGTCTTTTGGCAAAATATGCAAATGCCAAACGTGAATGCAAAACTGTTGGAGATGCTCTAATATACATTTATGAGAAACTTTTTCTTAAACTATGATTGTTGTGATCTACATTTTAACCAAATCAAACTGAATTTGGATTCTTTTTCTACAATTTTGAGTTTATGAATTAATACAATGACTATTAATTACAATGGTGATTATAGTCTACCAATTTGATGATAAAAAAAGTTTTAAGATTTTTTTTAAGAAGTTGAGGATTTATCCCTTTGTTTCTAACGTTGTTATAATTATTTTTAGGTAATTTATTGTAGCATGATATGTATTTCATTGAAAATGAAATTGAATTATATAGAGTCTTATTTCATCCTTTATGTGACATCATAAAAATCTTTTTTTTTTTAAATTTATGTTTTGAACTAATTGTTCCAATATTTTATATATGTGCTAATTTGGAATTCTAATGCTTATTGCATCATTTATTCAAAATTTTCATTTCATTTACTTTATTCAAAGAATATTCTGGGTCTTACTTGGCACAAATAGTTGTCTCAACTTGCACCATGGCACTCAAGATATTGAATTAGTTTGTTGCATTAGTATTATTCTATCAAACAAATAATGCTTGAAATTAAATTGCTAATATTCATATGTATTTCAATCATTTTTAGAACTTTTTTGAACATAGTGACTTATAAAATTTATTACCATGAGTATTAATATTCATACCTAATGGTCAAAAAGGTCCAGATTATATCATGACTTATTTGGTCGCATATTCCCGTAAGTCTTGCTTTGAATTTTCAATGGTATAATCTCACCTAAAGTTATGTTGACCATATGAAACAGTATAAATAAGTAATCAGGAGACAAATTAAATAGTAATTATGAGATCTAGCAAGATGACTAAATTTAGCACATCATAGGAGAGAAATTAAATTATAATTATGGGATGTAGCAAGATAACCTCACCTTTAGTTAGCAAGCAGTGTTGATGTAGGTGATGAGATCGCCAAATGTCGTGGCACAGGTGGCCTGTGTGTTCCCATACCACCCATCTCTTTTTCCTTGCTTAATGTAGATGAGTCTTTGCCTTGCATTGTGTTGAGTTGGCCCATTGATCTGCAATGGACATGGATGAAGTAGATGGAGGCTGCATTAACGAACACTACCTGCTCATGATCATCCTTTCGCCCCCTTGTCCTTCCTTCTGATGCATGGCTGCGCACCGGCTTCCACCATGCATTTGCTTGACAGAAATTATCAACTCATTCGGTAAATTTTGTTAACGGACGGGCACAGTCCCCTCTGGTTGTCCCTTCACCGACCGGAAGCCCTGGATGATGGGACGGTGGTAGGGAAAAATAATTTTGACTCACAACTCCATGAATTTGCTCAAGTATGAACGTCTGCATTAGAAACATTTTAATCATGCTTGAGATGGCTAATTTTTCATTGTAGTAGTATAAGCTTGATCAAAGAATCATAGCTCACAAATATATGGACACTTAAGCAAAGTGGGCATACAAAGCTTTGTAATCTTCAACTATAGTACATATAGGCCAAATATTTGGACGGTGAATCCTGCATATAGTACTAACTTGTTTTGATCTTTTTAAATAGACATTTTCTAACATATCATTTGTTACATTTTTTTAAAAACAACTTCTAGTGGCCCATATCATACCATGCCCATTCATAATATCGAAGACAGAATAACACAATAATAACTAATCCCTCTGTTGGAAAAATGTATGTCATTCCGGTTTTTGTTTACATAGTTTGTGCTACGCACCTAGATACACATTATGTATAGGTATATTTTAAAAAAATATGTATCTAGAAAAGTCACACTCACTTAAAATTTGGAACAGAGGTAATATATTCTTTGTGGAATTTCATAAAGTGATAGGATGCTTCCATAGTTTGTGTAATATATTCTAGAAAAGTCACACTCTGGTGCCTCCATATCCATATCCTTATTAGATAGGATGCTTCCTAACAAAAATTCTCCTCCAATTCATGTTCTTTAATAGATTTCCCTTGCTATTTCAAATAACATATATATATTTGGTGCACAATATCATCCTAATAAATTTAGGGAGGGTAGTGATTAGTTTACCACTAAATATAGGATGTTACATAGAGGGACCTACTTGGAGACCCGCACGTATTTTTTTATTACATATGCCTTAATTTTGACTTTAAATTGGACAGAGAACTCTTGGAGATTCTCTACCTTCCCTCTTGGTTTAGGACCGGCTTGAACTAAGTTTTGACTTTTTGATAGAAAATTTTTGTTCTAGCCTTTTTTGGGGGGACAGTTTGTTCTAGCCTTCTAGGAGTGGCTTGGACTATGGTTCGGCATTGAATTAGAAAGCACTTTCTTCCTAGGTTTGTGTAATTCTAGGTGATTTATATATTAACTTAGGAATACATACTTACATTGTTTATGTAGATATGTATGGATGCGTTACGTACCTTATGACTGGGTTGCATTGCCATTGGTGCAAGCAGATTACGATGAGACTGCACCGCAGTATGTGGCCTCCAAGCGCAGGCACACACGACAGATCATATCTTTTGGCCTGTTAATTGCAATGGCCATCCTACTCATGCGAAATTGCACATGACCATGCCAATACAGAGACCTCACTCACACGAACGTTAGACCATGCCGGACGACGCAGGCATCGGCGAGTCGTCGGAACAAATCGGCTGCTTCTTGCACTTAGAACTTTAGATAGAGGTGACCGGTTAGTGTTTGGAGCACTTCGATCCTGCCTGTCTTTCCACGTTGATCCTCAAACTCTGGTCAGAGAAACTAATTGAATCGCGAGATTCTCATGCACAGATCGAGCCACCGATGACAATTTTGCCTGCATGCAACCCACCTTTGAATGGTATGCATGCATCTGGTGCGCCGCTGGATCGATGCTGGAGAATTGAAACACCATGAGGATCGAGGCCCTGAAAGCATGGTATGCATGCATCTCGTGCACCGCTGGATCGATGCTGGAGAATTGAAACACCATGAGGAAGGATCGAGGCCCTGAAAGCGATGGGCTAGATTAGATTAGATGTGTTCTTAGAAAACAAATATCAAACACCAGAATTACGTAGACTTAAAATAATGGGATTTTTTTTCCCTTTTAGATGGGATTCTCAAAAAAGAAAAACAAACGTCAACGTCAAACACCTGAGCGCCGGTGTTCCCTGTCGCACAACTGTTGCTGATGACGTCGAACCATGCTTGCTTCGTGTGGAACGTGCGAGGGCTTAATGAAGCCGCACGTCGTAATGTCGTTAGGGAATTTATTTTGCTGCATAAACCCATGCTCGTCTGCCTTCAGGAGACGAAGCTCTCCGATGTGTGTTCGCGACTTGGTAATGAAACTCTAGGACCAGCTTTTGACTATGTTTTCCTGCCTTCTTTGGGTGCTGCTGGGGGCGTCCTTCTCGCTTGGGACAAGGATCGATGTATGATCTCCGACGTTGTGCATGGGCAGTACTGCCTTTCGGGCAAGGTGGCCGTGGCAGGATCACAGCCATGGTGGATCACTGTTGTTTATGGTCCGCATTCCCAGCAGGATGCTGACAAGGCCGCGTTCATTGATGAAATGCTGCAGTTCCGAACCTCGCACGCTGGCATGTGGATGCTCTGTGGAGATTTCAATATGATCTATCGGGCCAGGGACAAGAATAATGGAAGACTAAATCGTCGCTGTATGGCCCGTTTCCGTACGTTCCTAAACACGGCTCAATTAGATGAGATCGAAATGGCGGGCAGGCTGTATACATGGTCCAACGAGAGGGATGGACCGACGTTGGTGTTACTGGATAGAGTCTTTGCATCGCCCGATTGGTTGGCGGCGTTCCCGAATCATATCCTGAAGCCGCTGTCCTCGGACTGCTCGGACCATTGTCCATTGTTGCTGCAGCCGTTGCCGCCGGCGCCAAATAAAAAAAGAGGTTCATCTTTCAATCTTTCTGGACCAAGGTGCGGGGTTTTCTTGATGCCGTGAAGAGGGCACGGGCGCCGGCTCCTTTCGACGCAGACCCTCGTCGGGTTCTCGATCACAAACTAAGGCAGACGGCAGTTGAGCTAAGGAGATGGAGCAATGCCAAAGTGGGCAGCATCCGGCTGCAGTTAGCCATGTCACGGGAGATCATCCTCAGGCTGGATGAAGAACGTGAAACAAGGGAGCTGGAGCCGCTGGAGGTGGAACTGCGGCGTACGCTAAAGTTCCGAGTGTTCGGACTCGCTTCTTTGTCAAGAACGATTGCCAGGCAACGGGCGAGGTCGTTATATCTGCAGGAAGGAGACGCCAACACTCGTTTCTACCACTTGCAAGCGTGCCACCGAAAACGACAAAATCGTATTGATGCATTGACGGTGCAAGGATCCCAGCTGGTGGATGACCATGCCATGGCGGATGCACTGTATGACTACTATAATGCGGTCCTGGGGACTAATTTCCAAAGATCAAGACGTCTGGACCTGGAGGCCATTGGTCTACCTACCAAGGACTTGTCATCCTTGGAGAATTTATTCACTGAAGAGGAGATCTGGGGGGTCATCAGGGACATGCCCAATGACAAGGCACCGGGGCCGGACGGTTTTACAGGACTCTTCTATAAGGCCGCCTGGGAGGTCATCAAGGTTGATATCTTGAACGCGGTAAATGCGTTCTGGGCGCAAGACCGTAGAAGTCTGCAACACTTGAATGGCGCATATATGACCTTGCTAAGAAAGAAGGACAATCCTGATGAGATCAAGGGCTACCGTCCAATTAGCTTGATGCACACCCGAGGGAAGCTACTGACCAAAACGTTGGCCAACCGCTTGGCGCCTCACTTGCATGATTTGGTCGGGCCGAACCGAGTGCTTTTATCAAGGGCGTAGACTCGCATGACAACTTCAGAGATGTTCAGTCAGCATGCAAGTCTATTCACTCTCGAAAGGTGCCATGTGTGCTGCTCAAGATTGATCTAGCAAAGGCGTTTGACTCGGTTGCCTGGACGTTTCTCCTAGAGGTCCTGCAACATCTCGGGTTTGGCCTTCGTGGCGGAATTGGATCTCGTCAATCCTCTCTACATCCAACACGAGGATCATGTTGAATGGGCGGCCAGGGAAAAGAATTTGCCATGCACGTGGCTTGCGACAAGGCGATCCTCTATCACCCATGTTGTTTGTCCTAGTGATGGAAGTGTTGAACCACATGTTTCGATGGGCGGAGCAAAATGGATTTCTCGGATCCCGATAGGGGCTGCATGCATCCCGTGGTGAGTCTCTACGCCGATGATTTGGTCCTCTTTGTGAAGCCGAATGAGACCAGCTTGCTCACAGTAAAGTCGGTACTGGAGGTTTTCGCCTTGGCCTCTGGGTTGTTTGCAAATTTGGAGAAGAGCGTGGCTATGACTATGCACTGTACGGCTGCTGATGCACAGAGGGTACATGATCTTCTCTCGTGCCGATTCGGGTCCTTCCCTTGTCGATATCTGGGGATCCCATTATCTGTGTACAAGCTGAAGCGATCTGAGGAGCAGTTTTTGATTGACAAGGTCGCCTCGACAATCCCGGGTTGGAAAGGTAGTCTTCTCAATATGGCGGGAAGAACAGCCCCGACCAAGGCTACGCTTTGTGCCATTCCGGTACACACGGCAATTGCCCTGTGCCTGTCGTCGTGGGCGGTGAGGGTCATCGACAAGCTTTGTCGGGCCTTCATCTGGGCTGGGGCTGAGACTGTCACCGGAGGCAGATGCCGAGTTGCATGGCCGGTGGTTGCTCGTCCCACCGACCTGGGCGGCCTCGAGTCTCCGACCTTCGCAAAGTGGGCATCGCGCTACGCGTACGCTGGATCTGGCAGGACAGGTTGGCTGGGCGGCGTCCGGCGACCAGCGAGCGAGCCGCATTGGCTGTCTTTAGGGCGGCAACAACAATCTCGGTGGGGAATGGCGAGTCCACCTACTTCTGGACGGATCGTTGGCTTGCTGGGCAGTCTATCCGTGAGCTCCTACCCGTGCTCTTTGACGCGGTCGGGGCCTAGGAAGAGGTGGGTCACGGTGGCCGCGGCAATGTCGAACTTTGCTTGGGTTAGCCACCTCTCTCGCCGCTACCACGGTACCTTTCTTAATCCAGTTCTCGGACTATGTGACTTATTGGAGAATGTCGAGCTTCGGGGCAAACGGACACGTTTCACCGAACCTTACCGCGGGACCGACAGCGATTACTTTTCGGCGGCGTCGGCCTATGGGGCAATGTTCTTTGGCTCCTCCCCGCCGGGGGCCAAGAACATCCGGAAGACGTGGGCACCACCGCGCGTCCGGTTCTTCTTACGGTTGGCCCTTCACGGAAATGCCGGATCGCGGATAGACGGTTTCGCCATGGCTCGCAACAAACAAATTCTTGTGTACTTTGCGACCAAATGCCGGAGACTCGGATCACATCATCCTTGGTTGTTCCTACGAGGGAGGTTTGGCACATTTGTCTCTCCAGATTACACTTGCAGGGTCTTATAGTGATGCACGAGGAAGACATGTTTCGGTGGTGGGCCGCGGCACGCGGCGGTTTCCGAAGGAATGGCGCGGTGCTTTTGATTCGCTCCTATTTCTAATCGGTTGGATGCTTTGGAAGGAGCGAACGCCCGAACCTTGGATGGTGCATCCACAGCCTCTTATTCTCGCCGATCGGATTTTGATGGAGGCCGGCTTGGTCACTAGCCGGTAACAGGAAGTTGGGCCGCCTATTGTCTAGAGTTTGATGCTTCCATGATCTTTATTTGTCGCAAATTGTTTCACAATGTAGCCCATGGATGTATGATCCAAGAGAAATAGGTTGGTCGAATTCGTGAAACGGTGTTGCGGTCGCCGATCTTGTACCGTAAACTCTTTTCGCTTAATGAAATACGCGCCTATGGGCGTGCTCGAAAAAAAAAAATAATAATGGTAAAGGTGGGTAATTTTTTTAAAAAATAAAACAGATCTAATGGTTGCGAGATCGTCAAACCTATAGATTTAATGGCGGATGTTTCTAATTAACGTATGAATTTCTAGTATTTATTTTTTTCTTAGCGCATCTAGTGAGAATTAACGTGGAGCTCCGTTGGAGCCTACAATTAGGTAGATTTTATTATTTTTTTTTTTACCCATAATAATAATGGTAAAGGTGGGTAATTTTTTAAAAAAAACAGATCTAATGGTTGTAGATCGTCAAACCTATAGATTTAATGGCCGGATGTTTCTAATTAACGTGAGAATTTCTAGTATTTATCTTTTTTTTTTCTTAGCGTCTAGTGAGAATTAACGTGGAGCCTCCGATTTGGAGCCTACAATTAGTAATAGTAAGATAAGATGTTTGACCATCCGTCTTATTCAAAATATTTATGCAAATAATAAAATAAATAAATTAATATTTAAGTATCTTTATTGATAAAATAAGTCATAATAAAATAAATTATTGGCCTTGTTTAGATTGCTAAAATTTCTAACTCTTTTCCACTCTCCTCCATCACATCACATTAAATACACCAAAAGACATATGTTTAGAGTATAAAATGTAGGTAAAAAATAACTAATTACACAGTTTAGATATACATTGCGAGACGATTCTTTTGAGTCTAGTTACCCACTACTACAGATTCGTACATCACTACCGCCAACATCACCGCCGAAAGTAAGAGAACCGATAGTGAACACCCTTTTGTGGCTTCAAAATCAAAAAATAACTGGAACTGACCAAGATCCGGACAGGTGAAAGTCCACATCACTACCGGGTGGTATAAACTTCCCGACTGAAAGTCTATCAGTGTTGGCTGTAACAGCTAACCCGGTAGTAATATATGGACTCGGACCCGAAATTTTTATTCATGTTGGCTAAGTTGGAGCTTGCGTCCGCACTTCTCTCTCCTATCCTCCTCCCCAACCGCATTCCCACTCCTCAACCACTCAATCGCCGGTGAGATCTCCTACCGCCCATGCATGTCGCCCTCTCGTTCCTCCCTCCATGATCTCCTCCCTCCATGCATGTCCCTCCATGCGGACCGCGGGGTTCTGCGACGACGGCGGTGGTGGAGGAGGGGCCGAGGAAGAGGAGCGGAGGCGCTGAAACCCCGGCGAATCCGGCAGTGGCGCCCTTCCCGGCAAATCCGGCTAGCGTAAGCGAGCACCAGTTCAACCGGCAGGTTAGAAGCAAAGATCCGCTTTTGCTTGTTTGCCTCATGCTTTCCACTGTTTTTGTTTGTTTGCCTATCAAGCTAATGGAGCTGGATCTGAATCTCGTTCGCTCTCTGGTTCTTCTATGAGAGTTTGTACCGTCCAAGAAAGAATTAATTTATGAATGTATGAATCGGTTTGGCTAATGCAACATATAAGTTGAACTCTCAGATCCACTATGTGCAGGAGATATCCAGCGCTTGCGGATGCATGTGGGCACAACCTCATGCAGGCTTCTATTCTTAGCATATGCAGCTTGAGGTATCATGTGACGCTTCATCATGAACTAAATTTTTTTTGGCTGTCTATTAATTGACACTTCTATTCTTGGCATATGCAGAGTGGGAGCTCTTAGCGGTGCGAAGGGTCAGGCTGCCGTGGGTGCCGGCGTGCGCAGATCCACCCCAGCCGGAGGGAAGGGCAGGCGAGCGGCAATTAGTCTGTGTAGTATGAATCAGTCTGTGTTGATCTATGAATCGATTGGATTTGTTGATGAGTTGATTTGTGAAGTGTTGAACCCTTCCATGTGATATATGAAGCAATTCGATCTGTGATTGTTGTTGAATCTCTCCTTTTCTCTCTGATTTGTGAATTGTTTATTGAGCGGCAATGGTAGGAGCCATGTAGCATGGCAGGTGCATGTGGCGCCTGCATGCTCATTTTTTTTTTTTTTCTAAAAGCACAACACTGCCGGGTGAAAAGGGACGGTAGTGATAAAAATAGCACATCACTACCGCTATGGTTGTGCCGGTTCACTTTTCGGCAGTGAAGGGGGTTTGAGCCCGGCAGTGATGAAGTATTTCTGTAGCATGGTAGGATAATATTTATCACAAACAAACGAAACGTGCTACAAAGGCGCTGCAGGAGTTCCAACAGTTACTTTTGCAAGTTTTCTAACATCTAAACAAGGCCATTTGTGTAGAAAATTTAAATAAGACGAATGATCGAATAAGATGGCACGGAATCTAGGGTGACAAACTCAATGGGACGGTGGGAGTACACAAGAAAAGGGCTTCACTGCAGGTTCCAAAAGTCTATTAATTACTGTCGGATTTTGAACTAACACTGGTAAAATGGCAGTGATGCGTCAGACTCACCACTCCCGGTGCTTGACCCAGCAGCGATAGGGTTATAAAAAACAAAAACAAATATGAATACAACATGCTCCCGAGCATGCTCCGTACTGTCGCCATGCTCTTGAGCATGTCGTACGTCACAGACAAAAGAGGATTTAACACATGACAAATCTCAGAATCAGTACATCTCAAAGAGGGATTTTGTGGTTCAACATATTACCAAATAGAAGGATTGGGAAGGATCTGTACATCACAAAATCAATGCATCACGAGAAAGAATTGTATATCACAAATAAAAACGATGAAGGAGTTCATGGGATTAGGAAGGAGATACTCATGAAACTAGATCTGGGACACCTTCCTGTTTGCAGCCCCTAGATCTGGATCTAGCTCCATCAAGAACCTTCAACCCGAGCCCATTGTCGTTGGACGAGCTTGAGCAGGAGTCCGCGGTCCACTCGCTAGGATGGAGCTGTGCGACCGTGCTCGAGCAAGGAGAAGGAGGGAGGGGCAGGCCAGTCGCGAGCTCGAAGAGGGGAAGGAGGGAGGGGTAGGCGGCCACCGAGCTGCAAAATTTCCTCTCTCTCCCCGCATCCCAGAAACGCTCTCCCCCTCCGTTTTTCTCGAGCTTGGCGCGTTCCGAGCTCTCGGCGGGCGATTTGGGCGTGGAGGCGGGCGATTTCGCCCGGCGGGTGGGTGGGCTTGCGCGCGGAAACCTCCTCCCGCCCTCCTTCCCCTCCTCTTCCCGCGGTGAAACTGGTCGCCTATTTATGGCGGCTCCCTCTCCTTCTTCCACTCCTCTCCGTCTTCGACCTAGTCTTCGTTGAGTGACCGACGGAGTTGCTGTGGGTGGTGGTGCCCGGTGTCCTCCTCCTTCCTCTCCGGCTACTTCCTCCAGACCGCACGTGCGCCGCTCCATTGCTCCTCCCCGCCGGGCCCGCCGACGCGGTTTGGTTGCGGGGTACCGGTGTCGATTCGGTCGATTGGGTTGCCGGCCATCCAGACCGCTTCTTCTCCGTCTTTCTTCTTCCTCTCCGTCGACTTCCCCGAGGTGAAATCCCCTACCCCCTCCCGCCCCCAAAATCTTATTTTGTTTGTCGCTCTTTCTTTTCTTGAAGCATCGTATTTTGATTTCGTTCAAAGAAGTTGTTGGTGTTAGGGTTTGGTCGATGATGAAAATGTCCTATGCTTGTTACGACTGTGATTTGAGTTAGGGTTTGGTCGATGATGTTGTTGTACATTGCACAAGAGGCATTTTTGCAGCCGTGCTTGTACTGATTTGTCATGAATGATTCATTTTCCATGTTGAGGCCAGCCAGGGTCTACTTATTCTGAAAATTGTATGTTGTAATCTTGTCTGCATGTAGATGGATCCTAGTGGATAGCGTGCGGTGTTGGCCAAGCAAGCAGCTGCCATGGTTGCTGTTATGATTTCTTTCCTATTTAGTAGGATTAGGAGGGTTAGGGCCCAGCTTGAGCCTTCCCCTTATGGTCCTAGGTCCCTAGGCATGCAGCATAGGCTTTCCACACTTCAGATGATCATGAACAACACTAATGCTGAGTGCTTGGCAATGTTGCACATGAAAAGAGCTCCTTTTTTTGCTCTGTGCAACCTGTTTAGGGGTCGAGGGTTAGTTAAGGAGACATCTGGATGTTCTGTTGAGGAGCAGGTGACAATGTTTCTCCATATTGTTGGTCACAACCAAAGGTTTAGGGTTGTCCATCAAGCTTGGAGAATCTATTGAGACGTTAGTAGAGTTTTCCACCAAGTGTTGTATCTTTGTTGGTGAACGAGGGCGAGATGATCACTGCACCTAGCAATGCCACATAGCCAAAAATCATGGGCAACCCCAGGTGGTACCCTTACCTACAGGTACTTCACAGACATGTGGTTGTGTACTTAGCTTATAGCTACCACCATTACTTGCACTTATCAGCTCACTATTACATTTTTAGGACTGTCTTGGTGCCATTGATGGCACACATGTGTTGGCTAGGGTGCCTAGGCACATGCAAAGCTTTGGGGGGTAGGCACAAGCATCCAACACAAAATGTGATGGTCGCAAAGTGGACTTTGATCTTAAGTTCACTTTTGTCCTAGCTAGCCGGGAAGGATCTCGCACATGATGCACTTATTCCGGGTGATGCTATTGAGAGGCATGATGGGTTCAAGTGTGCCCTGAAGGTACCACATGTTAAAACGGTCAATATTTAGTTGTCCATGTCATTTAGACACACCATGTCACATTGCACTTTGTTTTGGTACATTTGCAGAGAATTTCTATCCGGTAGATGCCGGGTATGGTTGCCGCAATGGTTTCCTCGCCTCCCTAGGGGAGGGGGGGTAAGGTACCATTTGTCCGAGTATGGGGCGGGGAACCACCCAACCAATGCACTTTTCAACCTAAGGCACTCATCCCTTAGGGTGACAGTTGAGAGGGCTTTTGGTGCTTTGAAGGGTCGGGTTTCGTATCATAGACAACAAGCCTTTCCACACATACAAGACACGGTGAAGCTTGTCCTTGCTTGCTGCATTTTGCACAATTGGATCTTGGGGTTTGGAGCGGATGAAGTAGCACCGAGGAGGAGATCTTCTTTTCCCCCTGGCGATGAAGGTGATCCACCACCTCCTGAATCTGAGGATTCTGTGGTTATGACCAATAGGAGGGATCACATTTGTGCTGCAATGTGGGCCGGTAGGGGAGTAGTAGGATTTGATGCATGCCTCGATTCTTGTATGCCATTCGGGTTTGTAGACCCCGGATATGGAACTCATGGATGTAATATTTGTTGGACATGACTGAGACCTCTTTGCCCTTATTTGTATCATGATTATTATTTAATCTTGGACATTACTGAGACCAATTAATTGTTCTTTGCTTGTGTTGTTGTCATGGATATCTATTTTTTTGGTTACGATATTCTCGCATGTCCATTACATTGTGCTTATTACCTGTTAACTGCAACAAACTAGGATGGCTGGCTTTGAGGGTGTTGTTCTGCTTTGTTGGCCTTTGCACCCGATGTTGTTGATGTGTTTGTCGATGATGGTGAGGCCGTGCCTCCCCAAGAGGGTGGTGTCTGCTTTGGTAGGGGCCCTATGAGGTGGAACAACAACTCCTCTGGCTTTGTTCTTAGGAGGATGGCTCAGCTAGTGACTGATGGTAGGGCTGAGAAGTGCTTTAAGGACAAGGATGTGAACCATGTGGCCAAGTGCCTCAAGGAGTACACTGGGGAGGTAGTCAGCCCCACTCAAGTGTACAACCACTTGAGGAAATGGAGGTAGAAGTGGGGTAAGGTGGCCAAGCTAAAGGAGCTGAGTGGGGCACTTTGGGATTCCACTGTCAATGCAATTATGCTTGACCTTGATCACTACACTGGCCACTGCAAGGTAGACATTGAGTCCTAGCTTAGTTGTACCCATACTGTCTATAGCATGTTTATGTATTTGTGTATGCATGGCTGCAGGATCACCCTAAGGATGCAGAGTTCTTGAACACTCCTATCAGATTTTACACAGAGATGGAAGCCATCTTTGGTAGTTCCTTGGCCACTGGTAGGTTTGCACTAGGCTCTACAGAGGCCCTGGGCACTAACAATGCAGACAGTGTTGCTGCAAAGATTGAGGGCTTCACCACTGCTGCTTCTGATCTGAAACATGCCTCTACTGAGCTTGGGGAGGGCAGCAAGGCAACTGAGCTGCTCACTCCCTCTGTGGGTGGCAAAAGGAAGAGGCCTATCTTTTGTGAGGATGAGATGATCATGATGACTAACATGACTGATGCTGTCAACAATGTGGCCAATGCTCTTAGGGAGACTGGCCCTGCTCATGTTGACCCTGCCCCTGTACCTTCTTTGTTATGGAGACTTCCTCCTTCACCACTTTGAAGCCACGATAGTTGCATACACCTTCCCGCCGGAGAACAAGCCCCTTGCCACTTGGTTTCATCAACATGACCACCACTCACAGGGGATGTCGGATGAGGACTTTCTTTGTCTAAGAACTATTATGAGTAGTTCTTTCTTTGCATGATGGATTAGAGGGGGTTGAATGGAGATGTATAGTTCCTCCACCTCCCCGACCACTCTCTCCTCTTTTGACCACACTTAGGTGTAGGTGTAGCTTTTTGTGCAGCCTAACACGGTGGTGGTGGGAACATGTTCTCTGGGGTTCTTTTATGGATGAGGGTGGGTACAGTTGGGTAACTGGTAGGATTTATGAATTTGAGAAGTTGTAATGCACTTTATGCTGCCTCTGTTGGCAGCTTGATGGCAGGAACTGGCATTTGTTTGCCTTATATTTATTTCCAAGTTCAAACTTTGCTCACATGTTATGGTATTTCTTATAATCTTGTTGTTACTCTTTGGTGGACCTTACTTGGGAGGTAAATTGGTCTGTGATGCAAATATAGTCTTGAGATGGCTGCATTATTTGAGGTTTTCATGGTTTGTTTGCCTTTGCAAAATTGGTCTTCCTTCTTTGGTTTACATGTGCGTCATGCAATCTGTAAGCATTACCCGCTTGGCAACAATTGAGAACTACCAAAGCCGATGCCCAGAATTTGTTGGTACTAGATTCCATGATTGCCATGTTTGTTTTTCGAACTTTTTTTTTTTTTTTTTTGCCTATTCTTATTTGCAAATGCAGCCATCAATGACCATAGTACCTTTGTTTATACCACCAAAGATACATGCTGAGACCAAACTGTTTTTCTTATTTTGACAGCAATGGCAAAGTACTATGTGGTGTTCCAAGGGAGGGTTCCTGGGGTTTATTCAGTTGGCTTGAGTGCAGCAAACATGTTCTTCGGTTTCATGGAGTCGTGTACAAAAAATACAACACACTTGAAGAGGCACTAGCAGCTTATAGGGCTGCCCAACCAGTAGATGCACCCCCTGAGCTTCCTCCTTATGTTCAGTTGCCTCGATGGTGGAAATGAAGGTGAGATTGGGAGAATTTGGTGGTCATGGAAAGTTTGTGTTGTTCCATTGCCGATGTGCATATCGGTTGCTTTGTTCTTCCATGATCGTGGTCCTAGTAAACCCAATTTGGGCATGACCGATGACATCATCTCGCCTGTGATGACACTTATTAGAACAAGGACCTGTCTGATTCATATTATGATGCACCTGTCTTATTCTATATTATGATGCTTTGGCCTCGTGATGATTTCGGGACATAAGTGATGTGTTCATCTCTTGTTTCGCCATGAAACTCAGCCTAGTAGGCTCAAGTAACTACTTCTTGTTCTGCTCCAACCAGGCTGTGTTGATGGGGAAAGGATGCACAGTGCCACCTATCTTCAATGTTCGCTCGAGGCTTTGTTTTTGGCTTTTTACTACTGTTCTTCCCCTACATTGGCCTATGATGAACTCGGATCGAGGCCTCTTTTTACTCTTACTCCTTTTGTCTCTAATACTTTGGCCCATGATGCAATTACATTTAAACTGAGGTGGCTACCTTGTATCTGTTTGACATGGTTGTCATCAAGTGCCCTACCATCATCAACGGGGAAAGCAACCATTTTTGGATGGCATCCTCGTTGATGTCAGAGAGCACTCCATGGCTGCTATGTCCTTTCCTATCTTTGCCGCCATTTCGGATGCCACCTATGATGTTTAACTTGTATGTGGTCAGGACTTCTGTGGTGGTTGTGAGTGATTCTTTTACAAAGGCCACACAACAGCCAAATGAGGCTGCTGGGAGAGTTTGTAAAAGACTCACTCACAATCTCCCCCTGCTGCTCTATGAATCTTAATTACCACATCACACCGAGGCCCTTTTTTTCTTACTCCTTTTTCCATGTAATACTTTTGGCCTATGATGCAAGTACATTTAAACTGAGGTGGCTTCTCTACAAAAGTGGTGGTTTTTCTTCGATTTTGCCTTTGGCGATGAAACTCGACCCTAGTAGTGTCACCAAACAACTTATGTTGCTTTGCTCCAACCAGCCGTGTGCATGGCCAAGGTAAACCACTACCTTCTCTTGCCACCAATGAATATTTGCAAATAACCCGACATCACTTAAGCCGAGGCTCATGGTCTTCTTTCCTATGATGATTACCTTGTCCTATCTTGTTTGATCGCATGCTTAGGTGGGTACCTTGTATCTGTTTGTCATGGTTGTCATCAAGTGGTCTACCATCATCAACAGAAATGCAACCAATTATGGATGGCATTCTGTTGATGGTGTAGACCACTCCATGGCTGCTATGTCGTTTGCTGTCTTTGTTACCATATCTGGATGCCACCTATGATGATTAACTTGTCTAAAACTGAGGCCAATGATGCTAAAAGATGTGTTCTGATTCTTTGATTCCAAACGTTAGGTTGAGGCCCCCACTACAATTGGTTCTTTGGCGGGGATACCGCAAAATGAGTTTTTTTTTGGGATACTTTTGCAAGATTGGTTTCTTTGATATGACCACCAGTTAGGCTGAGGCTTGTGTTTCTTCATGTCTTCATGCAATTTTAGTTGGCCTGTGATGAGAAATATGACAAGAGGGATAAGCTGCTTCTTTCTACTGTTATTTTGCCTTTCCTATATGTTATCTATTCTTATTTTGCCTTTGTTATTACTGAACTTGCAGCAATTAGTCCTTAGTTCCTGATGTATTTAGTCTGAGGCTGTAATTTAAATTATCTTTGAAATGATCAAGGTGTTCCTGCTGTTATTTTGCCTTGAATCATGTGAACTGGTTTCTGTTTGTGCCTGTTTGGGCCTGCCTCAATTCAAACACAATCTCAGAGTGGTAGTTGATGGTAGTTGGCTATTGGGCCTGGCTGTGTCAGAGCAATCAAACAAAAAAAAAGTGTTGGGCCACATTACTGTACCAAATGCAATCAAACAAACCAGGGTGCCCCAGCTGGGCCTGGCCATGTCTGGCCACATCCAGGCTCATGGGCCGGGCCACCCTTGCGCCCCACAACAAACGCGCCCTAGATGACTGGCGGCTCATCAAGTATCACCAGCACTCTGTCGCATGTTTCTATATCAGCCAACAATGACATGGATTTTCACTGCCGGATTTTATCAGTCTCAGTTATTTTTTAATTTTTAAATCCATAAATGGTCCACATTACCGGTTCCCATAATTCTGGTAGTAATGAGGCCGACAGTGAAGACAGCATGTGTAGTAGTGGATGTCCGCAGAGTGGTTACTCTTTGTGCTAACACCCGTTGCTTAACTGCAATGTTTCATGTCGTGTGTAGTTTGCGCTACTACTTTTTTTTGTTCTTTTTTTTTGGGACGGGCAAAGTGACTGCCTTGTCGAAAGGTCTCGGTTAGACGCTCGCCTTCGCCTCCATAACACGATTTTTGTTTTTGAGAAGTCCATAACACGATTTTAGGAGGCGGATGTGTTAGCGCTCGCTGTCGTCTCGCTTATTAGGCAGTTCAATCAGGTGTTCAGCGAGCATCCTCACCGATTCATGCATGCACCTTTGGAGGTGACCATCTTGGAAAGCAGGACTTCCATTGAACGTGGCCTGGGCCACGCCACGGTTAATGAAGCTCTTGGTGTCGATCGTGTACGTTGGCAGTCGGCTTTGCCGCCTTGCGCTCAGGACGACATCCCATGCCTGTGCTAAGCAAAATTTGACCCATGTCCAAATTTGGTACAAACTAGGTCCAAATTGACGTCCAACATGGTCGCCACGTCACCCCAGGTATTCGTGGAATATCTGAGCAAGGAGTGTACATATTTGATTTGGCGTAGCAGGGGGTTGGCGTCGTGGATTATGGCGTTGAGCTCGGCGCCGTGATCTATGGCGCAAACCCCGCCACACCATTACCCGACCGTTCGCAAGCTGTGAATTTTGCCGTGACCCATGACACAAGGGTTTAGATTCTGAAAGCATACTAGCAGGGTTGTATTGAGGAAAACTTTTTTTTTAAAAAAAAGGCACTAGTACAGAAACCACTTTTATTCCGGCTCTTCTCAGCCTTTAGTCGCGGTTATGCAACCGAACACGGCTTGGGGAGTAAAAGTATTGGAACCGGGACTAGAGGGCTTTATTCGGTTGGGGGTACCAACCGGGAGTAAAGCTTCTCGCGAACAACGTGGGGCCGGAGGCTTTACTCCCGGTTGGTACCCCAACCGAGTAAAGGTCTTTTTTTGTAGTGCCGTGCCAATTGTTTATTTTTATATCTAATAGCATTTCAATAGTGGTTATTAATTTGTAATCTATATATATACATATATTAAAGCACACACATATATTTATATATATTAAAGCACGCATATATATATTACACATTAGTGATTGTTCAAGCACAAATATATATAAGTTGTTCATACATGTCTCGATTACATATTAAGATAATACTACATGTCCCGACATTATTGGGGAGAGGATCCTTTGGCAGCCATCCGTCATTGGTGTCGTTGTAGAACTCGCCGGAAGGCTCTAGGATCCGGGTATTAATAAATCCGGCAATAGCCTCTTGCATGGCTTCAAGATGCGCTTCTTTTTTAATGTTTTCTCCATTAACCTTCTCGTCTCGCAATTAGAGTAAAATAAAAAGTATTAGTATATATAAGATATGATTAGTTATATAAATAACGACGTCAATAACAACAGACTTTGATGTACATACGCACCGTTCATGCTCGGTGTAATTGGTGGAATTTATCCCGATATTCTCGCAACAATATAATCCACAATGATCTGGTCCCCCTGTGGTTGTTGTAGACCCCACTTTAAGATAAAAAAGAGTCATTTGTCATATATATGAAGCAATATAGGGACTTGAATTAATGTAACCATATATACAAGTACATACAGGGGAATAGTTGAACATTCAGTTGTGCACGATCGGTCATGTTATGTTCATGTTTTATCTCTGCCCAAACCCCGCACAATAGAACAAAAAAACTAGACTATTAATTAACACATAAGCAAAGGGTTTGAAAATCTTGAGTATATATAAAATTGACGAGGTTTATGCAATTACCCCTGAATTATTTCGATGATATCTTCGTACCACTCTCGGGGCCATCTCAACGAGTCAAAGATTGTGAGGTGACTTTTTGGTTGCACGATGTGAAACAATATCCAGTGTCCCTTTGCATGTGTAAACGGCGGTTGAGCTAGCTAGATAGAAAGGTTATTATGAAGAACATGATCGTCAAAGTTACGAACACTCACTTGAATCCGTATGGGAACATTACTACCCTCTTGTCGGGTGCGGTGTTGCTCCGGGAACATCTTTATATTTTTTCTGTGTGTCTACTTTCAAACCATGTATTGATTTTGGGTTTTTGTGCACGATATAAGGATCAATGTATCCAATATCGAGACGCTCCTTGATTCGAAAATGTTGAATCCAAGATCTACATATATGGTCGAAAAGAGCATATGGTATTAGACACATACATATATTATCGGGACATATTGACGTATTAGTAAACAGAGAAAGAATCACTTACAAACAATAAATGCCGACGATGCTTTTTTGTCGAGGGAGGTCCGGTGGAATAGTTGGTGCAATTCACAAAAATCAACCCACATCACGTCATCGCCCGGATCCCCCACCGGGTTTCTTAGTCCGACACCAAATTTGTCTTGTCCTTTTGCACACAAGTCTAGGTACTTCTGTTTAGCTCATACATTTGAGTACCAAGGCTAGAACATCTATCGGGATCCCATAGACTCGCCCAATTGAAAGGTTCTATACGGGTCATCATCTATTTGTTGCAGTCTCAAAGATCACTCTTTCATGTCGATACCACTAGCAATATAGTACTCTAAAAGCTCAATGGGTATTAAGCGATGCACCAAGAGGAAACTTTATGTAATCTATATTCGAACCGTATTGATCGAACACTTCTTTGGAAAGTGGTCCCGACGTATCTCCAAGTTGTGGAACGGTTTGACTCTTCTTCCTTTTCTTTGGGTCAATTTCCTTGAATAGAGTGCGGTATAAGTCCGAAAGTGGCGAGGGCTTGCTTGAATCCTTATCTTTCTTTTTCCTAGCTTCTCTATTTTCTGTCTAAGCACCTTTTGAGGTAGGAAGTAGGTCTTGAGCTCCGCCGCCGCCTCCGCAGCGTTCTTGCACAATCGACTTGAAGAATTTTTGTTTATTTCTTTGACATCAGCGTCAATTCCTCCTTACTCATTTCACTGGGCAATTTCTTGGGAATGAGCTTTGTTTACTAGTCAATATTTTCTTCGTCTGCTGCTCAGAAGACTGCGTTGCCTTTTGTTGCCTTTGTCACGGGAGGAGGCATTGCATCGCGTTGGCGGCGGCGGTGATCACCTTCTTGCGGCGCCCGGTGGCGGCCCGGAGGTGGTGGTGGTGGTGGTGGTGTAGGCCGTGGCGACGCCTTGGAGATGCGGCCGGGGATGCCGCCGTGTCTTCTATCGGGCCATCGTAAGCACCGCCGGGACTACTACGATCCTCACGGGAGCCATCCTTTCCACCGGGTTTCGTAACTCGGGAGGTACCGCGGCATCGGCATCCCGGGAATAACAATGTACCGTTTACGCCATGCAATAAATTGCTTCTCAACATCTCCTAGTTTTGTATCCCCGTCACCTCCTGCAATTTCAAGATCCACGTCGGCGTAACCTTCAACCACTTTATCCACCAAGACGGCAAGAAATCCGGTGGTATTTCGCGCCGTGAAGTCTTGGTGTCCCGTACGGTCAATCGGACTAACAACCGCAATGGCCACCTTCACTGCATCGCCACCCTCCTTTGGGATGTGCAGCTCGCATGGTGTCAACTTCTCGGTGATGTCATCCACGAGGGGAAGCGCAGGTCCGTGTCAACAAGACTTGGCTGTTTTTGTGGAAGCGTACCGCTTGTCGATTGATCGAGTGGCTACCCGGAGCTGCGTACCGGTGCACCGTAAAGCAGCTCATTCAATTGTAGCTGGACTTGCCTTTTTGATTTCTTCTTGCATTTTTGCTTGCATTTCTTCCTTTTTCCTTCACAAAGCGCACAAAGATATTGCTCCAACATGCGCATGTGCTCTAACTCAAGCTCCTTCCTTCTCTGGTGGGTTCTATAGGTACCGATGTCATCTGGGAAACCAAACTTCCACGGAACGGCCCCTTTGCCTCTTGTTCGACCAGTGTGCTCAGCGGTCCCAATGGCATATGTAAGTTCATCTCTCTCTCTATTGGGCCTGAACAAGCCAACATTTTTCGCTTGAAGAATGTCCATCAATCTTCTTGTTGCCTCCTCAAGTTTTTGGCCATGAATTACCTTGCCGGTCTCTGGGCACAATTGTCCCCCATGACCCAGAAGCCACTGCTTAGTGCGTTCAGGCCAGTTGAGTGTTTCTGGTGTGATCCCCTTGCTGAGAAGCTCCTCTTCTTTTTGTCTCCACTTAGGAATGGAACTTGCATATCCACCAGAACCTAAGCGGTGGTGGTACTCCTTTTTTCTGGCATTTTGTTGGTTCTTTCTCGAAAGTTCCATTGCCTCCTCTGAAGTCTTGTACTCCACAAATTCGTCCCAATACGGTCTCTGCTTGGCAATCGGAGCTGGAACTAACCAATTTGGAGTCAGGTTCTTCTTGACATATTTGGTGTACAAATCCTTCTTCCAGGACACGAATTGTTTGGCCATTTGCTGCATACTCCAGTTCTTAACTCTAGCCACCAAATCTTCATGGGTGATGACATGGTGGTAATTATCTGTGTCAAACGAGAATTTCAATTCAACCTCTTGCCAGATTATATCTTTGTCAGCATCAGAGACGTAACTAATATGAGGTGCACTCTTCCTCATCTTCCATAGCCGACATGTGATCGGGATCCTTTCCCTTACAAGGTACCCACAGTGGTATATATATTTTTTGGCATGTTCTCCTAGCACTTGTCCTCTTCCCACATGGAACTCTGAGATGATATATCGGCCGTCCAACGGCTTAACGGGCCCTCGAGTTGTCTTACTATTGGCAGTAGTTGACGTTGATGCAGAAGGCTGATATACAAAGACATTTCAAATAAGAAGAAAATATTATATATATATATATATATATATATATATATATATATATATATAGAACGATTAGTTGATAGCCAGCTACAAAATATCAAATTTTGTAGCCGGATCAAAACTAGCGCACCACCTAGACCCAACCAGCCCCGTGCATGCAGCTACCGTAGCCATGGCTTTGACTTGCTCGAGGTGGTCCCATCATCATTATTGCTAATTATAATACAGCCATGCATCCAATTAATTCCTCTGATTTTGCTTTCCTTTTCTATCGTCCACAAAACTACAAAAGCAGCAAACATCAGTTTAGCCTCCTTTTGTCCTCACCGACCGGCGGCTGCGCTCCTGGTTCTATCCTCGGTGACGACGGTGAGCACCGGGGTCGACGATCGACGCTGCCGCACGCCGTTCGTCCTGGTTCTATCCATGGTGAATCGTACGTCCCAATTTTTTATTCTCATTTTTTTCTTTCTATAGATCTGGCAGATATGCGCGATGGATCCATGGCTGATTGGTGGATCTTGCACGACGGCACCGGCAGCAGCGATGATAACCGCGCGGACAGTACCCTGGCAGCGGCTTCTTCCTTATCGACACTGCTCCCTGCCGCTCCTTGTCGCGACGACGGCACGATCACCCTCCCGGCTCATGCGGCGGAGGCTGTCCAGGACAGCAGCACTGCTCCTTCCACCGACGCCCCTCCCTACCAGCGCACCACCATCGACGTCGGCTTCATGCTCCATCGCGGGACGGGGCCCTGGACGGCGGGCTGCCTTCCACCGTGTGACACCGTTTCTCATGGATTGTGCGCCGCCACGCCCTGTACCGGCGCTGCTCGCCCCGCACAACGGTGCTCCGGATGGCGACGCGGTTGGTCTCGTTCGGATGGCGGTGCCGACGACGGCGGCAACGCAGATCACCCAGTCAGATGGCAGCCCCCGATGGCGGAATGGCTTCGCCAACGGCGGCCCAGCAACGCAGTGTAGCCTTCCTCCCTCCTGATAGCCCTCAAGATGGCATTGGCATGGCTGCAAGCCAATTCCCTTATGCAGCACGACTTATTTTGATTTGATTTTTTGTTACTTCTTAACGTAGATTCTCATAGATCTCGTTAGTGTAGATTCTCGTAAATATTTCTTGATGTAACTTTACTCGTAAGTATTATTATTAGTATAAATTCTCGTAAAACTTCTTGATGCAGATTGTCGTAAATATCTGGTAATACAAATTTCTCGTAATTATGTTACAGTGAGAATTCTTGTAAATAGTTCTTCCAAAAAACAAGTAAATAATTTTCAAAAATCTAGTAAATACGCATGGCAGTATTATAATTGCTCACGACATTATAGTAAATAAATAAATATTTAAATAATTCATCGTACCAAGAAAAACAGTAACCACTACTCCTAATTATCGTAACTTTACTATAATGCTAATCTGGTCGTTGGAAAGCTTGCCATATCCGTGCAAATGCTGGATCCTCGAACATTCATGCGTTGACCTCAATCATCATGTCAACAGTAATTAGCGATTTTAATTTACCTTATTCAATGTTGTGCATGCACGCATGCAGCTCCCATCCGCCGGCTTGGCTGAACCAGCCATCTGATCCGGTGCATGAACCGGTCTGGCTACAGAATATCAGATTCTGTAGCTAGCTACAGACTATACTCTCCCTATATATATATATATATATATATATATATATATATATATATATATATATATATATTAATTCATACATAATGAACACATATATACCTCCTCGTCATAACTGCCTGGGTTGTTCTGCACAAAATCCATTAAGTATTGGTCGACATCTGCATCTTCCATTTCATTATTATTATCATCGTCAACTTGATCATTGCCACCACCGTGGATAATATTCATCATTAATTCTTCATCGTCCATGTTGATGTTGTCTCTTGGATCGGCCATCTATCCCTGAAAAACAAAAAACATACTAAGTTTTTATTTTACATGTTACGTTGTACATCGGAACACGTTTGACGTCGCCGGAAACCCAAACACATGGATTCCTCGGGAAGTAAGTTTTTAGTTTAGTCCGTCGTCGAGAACCCGGACACGTGCATTCGTCGAACAGTAAGTTTTGATTATAGTTCTTCGTCGGAAACCCTAACACGTGCATTCGTCGAAAAAACTAAGTTTCAATTTTACATGTTACATTGAAGTCTTTGTACATGGATCGGAAAACGCCTGACGTCCTCTGAAACCCTAACACATGCATTCATTGAAAAGTATAGTTCATCATCGTCGGAAACCCTAACACATGGATTCGTCTTCGGGAAGTAAGTTTTTAGTTTAGTTCGTCGTCGAGAACCCGGACACGCATTCGTCGAAAAGTAAGTTTTGATTTTAGTTCTTCGCCGGAAACCCTAACACGTGCATTCATCGAAAAGTATAGTTCATCATCGTCGGAAACCCTAACACACATTCGCGAAAAATCTAAAGTCGCCGGAAACCCTAACACACATTCGCGAAAAATCTAAAGTCGCGGAAACCCTAACACGGTTTTACCATTGTTTACAATTCTCATACAATCATATACAAAAATCTCAATTTATTTTTACAACATTTTTTTAGATTTACAGCATTTGTTTTTAAAATTTTTCTTGATTTTTTTTTTTCTACCTTGGCGGCCGGGGCGTGGTAACGCTGGCGGGTCGGGCGGGCGGTGCTCGGCTGGAGGCGGCGTCGGCGTCGAGGAGCCGGCCGGTAGGCGGGCGCGCGGGCTTGGCGTCGAGGAAGGGCCGGGCCGTGGGATCTCCAGGCGGAGGCGGCGCGGCGGGGCGCGCCCGGCGGTCGCGACGAAGAGGGGCCGGGCCGGCGTTGAGGAGGGGCCGGTAGCGCGGATGGCGGCGCGGGCCGTGGGACGCGCGCGCACGGCGTTGACGAGGTGCCGGGAGGCGGGGCGCGCGGCGACGAGGACTTCGTCGGCGGAGGCGGCGCCGGGCGACGGATGGCGTATGGAGGCGCGCGGCCGGAGCTGGGGAACGACGACGGCGCGCGGAGGCGCGGGCGGACGACGGGGGCGCGGCGACTCGACGTCGGTGAGGGTAGCGCGCGCCGGGACGACGACGCACGGGGCGCGGCGAGACGACGACGTAGACGATGAAGGCGACGTCGATCGATCGATCTGGATCGGCGGAGGGGCGGAGGAAGGAGGGGAACAGCGCCCGAGTTATATCATGGGGACTTCTACTCCCCGGCTCCCTCCCCAACCGGGAGTAGATGCCCTTTACTCCCGGCTCCCGTGTACAACCGGGAGTAGAAGTCCCCCCTTTACTCCCGGCCGCACTCACGGCCGGGAGTAAAGGTGAATTTTGGGTAAAGCACAATCAGCCCACCTTTTATTCCGGGCCGAGAGTGCAGCCGGGAGTAAAGGTGAAATTTTTCACATCTCCCGCCACCGTTTCATCCTTTGTTTTTTTTTTTTTTACATTTTCTTTTCATTTATTCACTACAATTCATTTTAAATATAGAAAATTACATAGCAATTTTAAAACTTTTGAAAAATTGAATTTAACTACACATTGTTTTACTCCACACTATAAAATATGTAACCTAAAAAATTTTACCTTTTTCTATTGACTAGCTATGATAATGTAGTTAATAATCAATAATTCATTAATGCAAAATTGTTGCCATTAAATAAAATAATTAAATATAATGTATTTTGACAGAACATTATTTTTACATTATCTGTACGTAAAAATTCTCGACATTACTTGTTTTTTAAAAGTATATTCGTAGCATTGTCAAACATTGTCAAATGGAAGAAACTAATAAAGATGTTCGGTCATAATTATTACATATAGGGTTGTCTCAAAATACGATATTACACAAACACTAAATTAAGTTGGCTTCTATCTTGTCCATGGAGTGTCTTCTTCATTGAGTAAGATGGAGGGATCCTTGCTCACTTTGAAAGGCACAATTCTGATTTGCTTCTCATAATCTTTTGATATGTCCGACTTGTCCTCAATTCCTACGATGTTTGATTTACCCGGAAGAACTATGTGGCGCTGGGCTCATCATTTGTTGGCTCCTTGTTGTTTTTCCCTTTCTTAGGTTTTGTAGCCATGTCTTTCACATAGAATACCCGACTTACATCTTTGGCGAGGACAAATGGTTCTTCTTTATAACTGTGGTTTTTAGATCCACTGTTGTCGATCCATAACTGGGTCAATCTGCTAAAGCCCCGCTTAGGTCAACTTCACCCACTGGCACTTAAACAAAGGGACCTTCAAATTACCTCCATAGTCTAGTTCCCATATGTCCTCCATGCCACGATGGTTGTGCGACCAACCTATATAGCTGCTCTGGAAGACTCTGATCACCTTGACATTTTTTTTCAACCAACCGATAAAACTTGACAAGTGCTCACGCCTAATAGAATCCTCATCCATGTCAGGAAACTTTGATCGTATTAGCTCCTTATGTTCTTGGATATACGGACACACCAAAGTGCTGTTTTTGCGTAACTGTGTATTGTGCTTTGTCGAAATTATTATCCTCCATCTTGATATATGTTCTCTTTCCTAGTGTTCTCTTTCCTAGTGTCCCCTTTCCACTTAGCCTTCCCTCATGTCGCGATTCGGGGGACACCAATTGGGTCAAGGTCGGGAATAAAGTCAACACGTAACTCAATGACCTCCTCTGTTCCAGTAGCCCTCGGCGATGCTTCCCTCTGGGCGAGCCCGGTTGTGAACATATTTCTTCAAGATTCCCATGAACCTCTCAAAAGGGAACATGTTGTGTAAGAACACAGGACCGAGAATAGCAATCTCTTTGACTAGGTGAACTAGGAGGTGTGTCATGATATTAAAGAAGGAGGGAGGGAACACCAACTCAAAGCCGACAAGACACTGAACCACATCATTCTGTAGCTTAGTTAATTCCTGCGGATCGATTGCCTTCTGAGATATTTCATTGAGAAATGCACATAGCTTCACGAGCAACAGACGTACTTTGGGAGGTAGAATCCCTCTTAGCGCAACTGGAAGCAACTGTGTCATGAGCACGTGGCAATCATGGGACTTTAAGTGTTGAAATTTCTTCTCTGGCACATTTATTAATCGCTTTATATTTGAGGAGAATCCAGATGGTACCTTGATCTTTGTTTAGGCATTCAAACATGCTTTCCTTCTCTTCTTTGGTAAGACTAAAGCTAGCAGGGCCTAAGTATTGGCGTCCATCATCGTCCGATCGCGCTTCAGGTGTGTCCTTATGCTTCCCGTACACACCCATGAAGCCTAGCAGGTTGACACAAAGATTCTTTGTTAGGTGCATCACGTCAATTGCACTGCGAACCTCTAGGACTTGCCAATAGGGTAGCTCCCAAAATATTGACTTCTTCTTCCACATGGGTGCGTGACCTTCATCATCGTTTGGAACAGGTATGCTGCCAGGTCCCTTCCCAAACACTACTTTGACATCGTTGACCATCTCCAGTACATCCTTACCAGTCCGGTTGCGAGGCTTGGCATTGTGGTCTGCGGTACCGTTGAAATGTTTCCCTTTCTTTCTTAACACGTGACTCTTGGGAAGAAATCGACGGTAGCCAGGGTACACGACCTTTCGACAGTTTTTCAAAAAAATACCCTTACAATCCGTGAAACAGTGCGTGCAAGCATTATATCCCTTGTTTGACTGTCCTGATATATTACTTAGAGCCGGCCAATCGTTGATTGTTACAAACAACAGAGCGCGCAAGTCAAAGTGTTCCTGTTTGTACTCATCCCACATACGTACACCGGGTTTATCCCACAAAAGAAGAAGCTCGTCAACTAGTGGCCTCAGGTACACATCGATGTCGTTTCCAGGCTGCTTCGGGCCTTGGATGAGTATCGGCATCATAATGAATTTCCGCTTCATGCATATCCAGGGGGGAAGGTTGTAGATAGACGAGTGGGGCCCAGTGCTATGGCTACTGTTCCGATCCCCGAAGGGGTTAAAACCATCCGTATTTTAAGGCAAACCTCACGCGTTTCTTGCATCATCTGCAAAATCCTTGAATTCTGAATCGATTGCTCTCCACTGTGACCCATCAGCAGGGTGCCTCAACTTGCCGTCTATCTTACGGTCTTCTTTGTGCCATCGCATCAACTTTGCATGGTCCTTGTTTCTGAACAAACGTTTCAGGCGTGGTATTATCGGAGCGTACCACATAACCTTAGCAGGGATTTTCAACCTAGGCCTTTCGCCCTCAACATCACCAGGATCGTCTCGCCTGATCTTATACCGTGATGCATGACATGTCGGACATTCATCCAACTTCTCGTTATCCTCGCCATAGTACAGGAAACAATCATTAGGACATGCATCAATCTTTTTGATTGTTAATCCCAAAGGACATACAACCTTCTTTGCTTCGTACGTGCTGGCAGGCAACTCATTGTCCTTCGGAAGCATCTTCTTCCTCGATAGTCAATAAGCGGCTAAATGCATTGTCGAAACACCATTCTTCACCTTCCACTGCAGCAATTCTAGTGTGGTACCCAACTTTTTTTTTGCCCCTCGAGTCACAGCTTTGGGTACAACAACTTCTTGTGGTCCTCTAGCATGCGCTCAAACTTCTTCTTCTCCTTTTCTTTTTCGCATTCATTCTGTGCTTCACGAATAGCCTGATCAAGCCCATCAGTAGGCTCATCTCCTGCTGGCACCGGTGCCTCCTCTGCATCTTCCTCCATTGCAATATTTTCTATGACATCACCAAATTCAGCATATTCAGCAATAACATTGTCGTCATCCCCTCCTTCGTCTTCACCTTCTTCCATTGGGACACCGGTCTCTCCGTGCTTGGTCCAACAAACATAGTTGGGCATGAATCCCGACTTATACAGGTGTAAATGAAGGATATGTGCTTTGGAAAACTCTCTCTTATTCCTGCACAAGGCACATGGGCAGCACATAAAACCGTTTCGCTTGTTTGCTTGGGCCGCACATAGGAACTCATGCACCCCACGTCTGTACTCATCGTCGCGTCGATCTACGTTGTACATCCAATTTCGCTTCATCTGTAATTTTTTAACATAATCATTGTATGAAAAAAGTAAACACCACATACATTTAAGTAAATACATAACATGCATGAATAGTACATTTTATTATTTCAGGACAGGTCGCCTACGGCTTTTGTTTGCTTGCATACAACAAACTCCACTAAAGCAGAGGAAGAAGAACAAGACATTAATTAAAACAGAACATCCTTCGTAGGGCACGAAGCAATGAACCTAAGAAGCTAATATTTTTTTGGCATCTCATGAATCTCCATTGCTACACCTTCGTCATTGTTATTTGGAATATTTGCACCATGGTAGGCCGCCAAAGCTTCAGCTTCTGTGTTGTATTTTTTGTAACAATTTCCAGGGTAGCGATGGACCTGAGCATGGCAATCCGGCCAGGTTCGATAGATCCCTGGTACGCGCCCAACATGCACTACGTACCATGCCATGTTTCCTACACATGTCAATAAATTAAATTGATTTCTAATTTAGACTACAAATTAATGATTTACACAATTTGGTAAATTAAGTTAACTTCCTTATTTTTCTAATCAAAAGAAAATTACATAAACAACTATATTAATATAAAGTGCAAAAACATGAAAAAATGACGAAAAATGAGGGGGAGTGAATTGCCGAACCTTTAATCCCGGTTTGGTTGGGGAACCCGGAGTAAAGGGGGTTTAGGAGTTTTCGCGGGAAGAAAATGCGTTGAAAATTCGGAGACGGGCGGGGGTATTTATAGGAGGGAATATTCCCGGTCGGAGGTTACAACCGGGAGTAAAGCTCGAGCTTTACTCCCCGGTTGTAGCCTCCGACCGGGAGTAGAGGGCCTAGCGGGGGCGGGGGCGCGCCACGCACGGCGCTTTACTCCCGGCTGGTAATTAGAACCGGGAGTAAAGATACATTTACTCCCGGGTAAATTTCCAGCCGGGAGTAAACGCCATTTTGGCCTCGAGACTAAAAGTCAGTTCTGTAGTAGTGAGGGTCAAAAAAAAAGACGGCGTAGATGCGTGATGCTGATATCAACGGGTCCTTCAATCGGAGCCAGAGTTCGTTCCGGTGTTCTGAGAGTCCGATCCGTTTCGAGTCCATGTCGAAATCCTGCACAATATTTTCCTTCTATGTCACCAAAAGTGGTACGTACTATAAGTTGTGCTGTTGTGGCACGTACACGGTACACCAAAACGCGATCTCCTTCCAAACATTTTTTTGTGAGCACTGAGCAGTCTCCATCCATGGCTAGGGATCGTCGCCGGCGCCGGCGCCGGCGCAAGCGGACCGCGGCAGAGACCTGCACAGGAGACGCGGAGCCGCCACCGACGAGGACCAGCATCCACGATCTCCCCGATGAACTCCTGGAGCAGGTGCTCCTGCGCGTCCGCACACCCTTCTGCCTCTTTCGCGCCATGGCCACCTGTAAGCTCTGGCACCGCGTGATCGCCGGCGACGGCAAAGACGGCCTCCTCCACCGTACCCGCTCCCTCCACCGGCCGAACCATCTTCTCGGCCACTACCTCGTGAACACCACGGAGCCAGGCTTCTGTAGCCCTGTCCCCGAGTTCGTCCCCTTTCCAGCGCGGCCAGCTTTCCACCTCCGCCAGCGCCTTTCCCTCGACTTCCTCATCGACGGTCAGCACATCCTCAGGTCGTCAGTGCTCACCGACAGCCGTGGTGGCCTCCTCGCCTTTGTCTACAACAATTGGTTACCCGTCGTGTGTGATCCCTGGACAAGGCAGTACAGGATGCTAGATAAGTTCCCATGGAGACGACCTGTAGAAGCTCCAGGAGATATGCACTTCTGGTATGACTGCCTCGGTGCCTTCATTCTCGACGACGGCGACCAGAAGAGCTCGCTCATGTCGAGCTTCAACGTGTTATGTGTATGTCAGATCACGGATTTGATGACGGACACAATGACAGCCGAGGCATGTGTCTTCTCGGCTAGGGACAACGGCTGGACCCGGTGGACTGTCACCCGCGACGTTTACACGTATGTGAACATGGACATGGACAAGCGATGCGTGGGTCGTGCCGGGGGATCCATCTTCTTCACTGGCGTCGACGCCGGCGGCCGTGTACTGCTCGCCATTGACGAGGCCACGGGCAACTTCTCGACAATTATGCTTCCGTTGGCGCCGGACGATGTCTACAATTCATACGTTGACAGGGGGAACCTGCGAGTTGTCAACGGGGGTCCAGGAAGCCCAGTGTGCATCGTCCGCTTTCAGGACGATCTCAACGTGCTCAAGCTCAAGCTCACCAGGGCTCATGGCGGCAGCTGGGAGTGCATGGTCGAGAGTAGTGTTGATGATCTATGCGAGCTGGCTAAATTCGAGTCCATCTACGCAACCGGGTCATGGCGTTTCTTGGACACAGCCACCGCGGCGGATGCGACAACCCTGGTACTTGGCGTCTTCTCGCGCTCCTCCAGCTTGTTGTTCTCCCTCGACGTCCAGACCATGAAGCTGCAGCGGGCGACGAAGAAGATGACCAAGACCTTGAATGCCAAGCGGGTGTTCCCCTACGAGCTACCGTGGCGGCAGATAATTAATAATTAGTCCAAACCTATGATGTAACTACTGTTTTTTTTTCATGTTTCTTGTTTTTATTTGACTGTTTTGTCTGTCTTTTGGCAGCATATAGAAGACATCAAAAATTTATATGCGCCGTCACTTATGGTTCAAATTTGCCATCTAAGAGTACACGTACGTCTTTCTCTGGATACTCGTCTAGAACTCCACCCCAACGGCAGATGTTCGTAATCATAGGAATATGGCACCGCATAGTGGTTGCTCTTTGTGCAGAGAGCCAAGATTCATGGAAACACCCACGGCTTAAGTGCAATGTTTAAATGTGTGTGTGTGGAGTTTGTACCACTACATTATTTTTTTATGGGAGGCGGTCGCTTTAGATTTAGAGGCCGGCAATGTAACCGCCTCTGCCGAAAGGTTTCGTTTAAATTAATGCGGATTAACGGAGGTGGTTGCTTTTCCCACCTCCAAAAAATAAGATTAAAAAAAGAAAAAAATCACAAGCAAGCCTGTCGCTGCCACTTTGATCGTCGGATCTACATGTCTGATGGTCGGATCAGCCGCTGTGCCGCATCCGTCTCGCGCGGGAAATAAGGAATCACGTGTAGGGCGGTGGAGGGCCTATACACTGTCGTCGACAGACGTGCGAGCCAAGCTAGAGAAGGGATGGGGGAAGGGCATGGGAGAGCAGATCCAGCTCCTCGGTGGCCTTTGGCATGTCACCAACACCTGCCACTCTGGCGCATGCCACCTAATCCGCCACACCCCCTGCTACCTGGATCCGCTGCCGGAGGAGGAGAGCCACCTCGCTGCCGGAGAAGCAGCAGAGTCGCGCACCGCTACTGAGGTCCACGTGCGGCCAGTGGTCGGACCTACGCCTCAACCGTGAGGGGGAGGGTAGGGGCCCGAGGGACCCCCTCTCCCCCCAATGTGCAGGGAGAGAGGAAGCGTCATGAGAGAGATGGGATGGGATAGATGAAGAGAGCGCTGGTCTAAGAGAGAAAGATGGATGAGGATTGATAAATCCTAAGGGCTATACATATATGAAACACAGGTAACGAGCCTTCGGGCTTCTTTAGGCCACATGCCAATTTTTTGAGACGTCTAGAAAAAATATCTACCTTCAAAAATGTATTTACTTATCTACCTTCAAAAATGTATTTACGGGTGTCCGCCTCTAAAAAATAGACCATTTTGAGGTTTAGGGATGTCCGCCTCCATCTATATAGTTTCCTTGTCAATCAGCGGGCCGATGTCACAGATGATGCGTCAGGTGAAATTCACCCACTTTGTTATGGGCTCATGCTCCGTCGAGCGGAGGAACCATAGTTGTACCACATTTGTCAAGTGAAACGTAAACTTTGGATACCAAACATGTTCATTTGTAGGTATGCGTTGCAGGCTTGATTTAAGATGCTTTGACTCGAGACATGTTCAGCCACAGGTTTGATTTAGATTTTAAGCCACGGGTCGACTCTCCAAGATTATTGGAATGACTTACAATTTAGAATATAGGGAATATATTACAAACTCCTTTAGGAGAAGAGATATAAATATGCTATCTTCGAGGAAAAAAAAGAACATAGTACTCTTAGCTAAAGCATGAGCGATTGGATTGCCTGCCTACCATCATCAACAGCGTGTTTGTGAAATTGACTTTGCCCAGCCTGCTCTCCACTGTTTTTTCATAAAATGATTTGGTTCCTAAGATTGGCTTGCGGATGTTGCTAGAATCATTTGGTGATGGACGGCACAGACTGATGATCCAAACGAAATACACATCTCGGGTTCAGTCTTAGGATCGGATCATGTCGGACCGAACAATCTACCAAACCTAACAGACTGGAACTAATTCAACCTTGCCAAAGCTCTTCTACAATCTCCCCACAATATACACATCATAATGTACAACTTCTATGTTAGAATCTAATGTAATCTAATAAGATCTAAATGGTATATATATTCATCTACTACTCGATCGCACCTTCTGCGTCATCAAGCATCTCTGCATTTTCCTCGAGAAGTTGATCGCACATCTTCAAGAGCTCATCAGCAAGCGGAGGGATGCCAGGATTGCGGTTGTCATTGTAGATGTGTGCGTTCACTGCTATCTGGGCCACGTCATACCTGAATCCCTTCCTGTTTCTGTATTCCATCTTCCTTACCTTGTCCCTGATGGTACCAAGGTCCATTGGGTGATCTATGATGTCAAGGTAATCAGGAGCATCTTTCTTCGTCACTGGTTTAAGAAATATGTATGATACAGCAGTGTTTCTCCGCAAGCAGTCAACTACCTTTTCCAGTATGTTGGAGAGCTCAACCTGCATTAGGATGGAAACAAATTAGTCAAGCTCAAATTCCTCCAAGAAATATGCTTATATATAACTATTTGGCCACCATCAGAATACCTAAAGTTTGTTAAGTTTTGACTACGAATAAATATATCTCCTACAACAGAATCAGCAAATGCTCTGGTGACAAACATTACTAAGCAATGAAAACCCCCATTAAGACATATAATTGTACCTCTCCTCCTCTGCGCCGTTTAGACGTCTGATGTCTTTCATCTTTGTATGGCCTACGATAAAGTAAGGCTGCCTCTTGAAATTCAGGTTTTCTCTTTCCCTTGATTTTTTATTCTTTATCCTCTGGAGCCCTTCCACCCTCATTGCATGTATCCCAGATTCGTTTAGCATGTGTTCCTGCATATCTCTGTCCCCTTTGAAAGTAAATGGAGAATTCATCTGGCAGGATTGTCTATCAGACCAATCTTCTCTGATTTTGTTATCAGGACCTGATAATTCAACATTTTTTCTTGTGGGCTCCTGAACAGTCCTAAATTGAACATGTCTCTGTTGTTCTAGAAGACCCTTATGCTGCTTGATGTTGATATTCTTACTAGGAATATTCTTATCAAATTCAGAAGGAGGATGAAATACAATAGATGCATTTGGAATGTCAGGAGGAAAATCATCAAACCTCATCTCATTAGACTTCAATATCTTGTCGGCCTTTCCAGTAGGTCCGAAGTCTCTGACATCCGCAATGCCTTCAACAGAAACTAGTGAACTAGATGGTGACATGTTCCACTCCAAGGACCTTTGAGGTGCCCCATATTTGAACTTTACTAGGACAGATTTTGTCTTTTCAATACATTCAGGTCCTTTGGTTTCAGTATCTTCAAATGAGACTGTAGTCATTAACTCCTTGCTCAGTGTCTGGCTTGCTTGATCCAAAGGATTAAACTCAACTGAATATGTATCCATTTCTGTATTTTCTTGATCCTCCCCATACTTAGGACACAGTTTGTTGGTCCGCATATGCCCAAGCTATAAAACAAAAGAAATGACAAAGATACAGTCAACTCATAAGTTGATGAAACAATTCACTTTAATGTGCCTACCTGACCACAAGCACCACAGGTAAAATTATCATTCCTTCCGCACTGTCTCTTTTCATGAGAAGAAGATGTCACAATAGCAACATAAGATCAGATTCAACATGAATGAATCATAGAACTCTTAAGACAGCTCAAAAGTTTCAAATTTTGGGGCACAAGTATCTGCACTAAAACTTTAATAGGTGTGATGCCAAGCCAAGAATTAGCACAAAGCATGACCTCAAATTACCAAATACGGTACCCCCACTACTCAACTCACTCTTTATGTTTACTTTTTAATGCAGCCTGATGGGTACGGACCACAGACACCACCACCAGTACAACATATAACGATCGCTTCAGAGAATCATTACAACCAATACAACATAATTACATGTAGCACAGGTGGGAGTGAAGCAAAACTTGTTGCATCCCGCAATCATGTCATGAGCCAGCGTGGATGTACGTGAACAGTACCAACGGGTCACTGTGTCCCTGATACTTGGTACTGGAGCACCGCGGGGAGTCCATCTAGGCTTAGTTTTAGGAAAAGTCTAGAAAATAGGATTGCTTGTAAGACAAGTGAGGTTGGTCATCCACACATCCCCATAAATATGAGGGAAGATGCACTATTAAGATTAAGCAAAAATAATCTAGGGGTAAGACCCTAAAGCTCTCTTAGCTTCCCCGAACCATCGGAAGGCATGCTGACCTCCTTGTGCCGGGACAGCTGCAGCCTAATGTTGCTGCCGGCCCCTTCCTATCTCTTAAGGTGTAACTAGCCCTTGTGCAGTCGCTGTCCTCTAATCCCCCCCACCCCCACCCCAAACCAGCCCCCAACCCACCCCCACATGTTCCCCAATTCTACCTCTAATCCCTCTCCCCGGGTGCAAACCATTAAATCATCACTTTCAGGTCTAAGGGTGACCTATCTTCAGCAAAAGATATAGTAACATAGCATGCTAGTTACTAGAGCTTGTTTCTTCTAGTACACCAAAAAAATCATAGTAATAGACAAACAACTAGATCTAGGCCTACATTAGACGGAGAGTAATACCTCTTTCACCTCTCTTGGAGTGCTCCCCTTTGAGTTCAATGTAGCAGTATGACCTGACATTCTAATCATTTTTCGAGTCTCACTCTGCTTTGATTTTGTGCCACCTAGATCATATATAGATGTTTCATAATTTGTCATTTCCACAGGTTGCTTCCTCCCCTTCTTACCATTACCATTGCCTGTCCCATAACAGCCCATCAATCATAAGTATGAAACTGTTTTTTTAAATTAAATAAAAGAAATACATATAAAGAAATAACCACCTTCAAGCAGTTTTCTTGCCAGAGAGGCTTCTGCTTCATCATCTTCAATTTCACCATTAATTTTAATTAGAGTTTGGTACCTTCTCATTTGAAGCCCTCTCATTCCTTCTGACATATCATTACCAGGCCTGCTTTACTTGTATCTTCATCATCAAATTCTTCTGCATCTAGCAAGTTCTCAAGATCCCCAGCAAATGAGTCCAGATCATTGTTGGCTTCTGTGTCACTCCCATTGTCAACATCTATAGCTGAAAGT
Organism: Hyparrhenia diplandra; assembly: GCA_015847255.1. Taxonomy (NCBI): domain Eukaryota; kingdom Viridiplantae; phylum Streptophyta; class Magnoliopsida; order Poales; family Poaceae; genus Hyparrhenia; species Hyparrhenia diplandra. Next base: position 128,652 of record JADLZK010001450.1, read on the forward strand.
GACTCAAGCTGTCTGTCCCAAATTTCCTGGCATTTCTCTCTAGTTTGCTGCTGAGGCTGCAGAGAACACATATTTTGTCCACGCGCAAACTTACTAACTGGAATTTCTTCAATAGTAATTCCCAATGCAGCTTTCTCAATTGACAGCTTCCTCACCGTAGCAATGAGATCCCACCTTGTTAAGGTGTGAACTTCTGCTTCTGGAATGCCGAATTTTAGAAGCAGCTATATATAACAATACATTAGTAGCAAACATTAGTAAGAGAATTTTAAATATTCGATAGATTCAAAAACACAAGATTCGTCAATGCAATATATGGCTCTCTCCATAGAAATATATCATATCTAATTCACATTTTTTACTCTCCTGGACAAATACCGTACTAAATACGAATCAACAAGAACGTAGAATAAACTTGGGCAATTTTACATGGCATGGGAGATCTACTTCTACATTGCAAAAAAGAAAGAAAGAAAGAAAGAAAGAAAAAAAGAACTGAGTGTCATTGACATGTGGGGTATCACTGGTAATTTACACCCCCATAGTATATTCATCATTTGGAGCCAATTGTTATGGAGGGTTTACACATGTTTTCTTTATGATACCCATAAAAACAATAGTCTTAAGGACCTTCAAATATTAACACACATACGTCATATGTGACACTGAAACATGTTGCATGATTTAACGGTAAGTCAGTGCCGGTAACCCAGCCAATGTTTACTAAATCAAATAGGCTTTACGGTACCTCTCTGGCTGCATCATTGCTCAATCTGCGGAGATCAGAATCAGTTCCAGTTACAGTGGTACCTTTTGCCACAGCTGACTTTTTCTTGACATAGCTGAATCCAAGCCCGACACCAGATGGATCACCAAAACCAGTAATTTCTAATCGTTCTATATTCTTCCTGTCCTGCACATGTCAAGGAAAAAAGAACTGAAATTTGAGGAGAACATGTACCAATAAGTCTCTAGCTATCGAAGGATCAATGGAGGTGGTCACAGCATTTTTATGGATGTTGCTGCCTGAGCTGACAGGGAAGAGGGCTGGGAGTCAAAGGGACCTTAATGGATGTTCGAATTGTGCTGGGTATATAGGTCTTGTTGATTGGAACCAGATAGCTACCAATGGCGGTCATAAACCTAGCACCTAGAAAAAAGTAGTGGCATCAAATTCTTCAAATTTCAAACCCTACTTTTGATAAACCATACAGCATTTTGTTTCTTGAGCATGCAGGAGAGCTGTGTATCTTTGAAGAATATTACAGCATTTTAGTTCTTTCTTCTATGCCGAGGCAGCTTGCAAACCCTCACCCCCCTTTTTTTTTATGAGACTTCTTTTGATGATTGGTGGGACAGAAGCTCAAGGGTGATGGCTCATCAATTAAGGAAGGATCTCAACTACATCTTAGGAGCATGGACTTTGTGGAATATTCGCTTCGTGTTAATGGTGAACCTCCTAGTCGAACACAACTACAGTGAGGAGCCTCATTTTTGGGTTTTGCTGGGGCACGAGCAGTTGTGAAGCTACAGCAACATTGAAGGAGGGTGCACTTGCCTTTTGGTGACTTGTGTCATAAAAGGTGCCTTGATGGGGCCTTGAATGGGCGTTGTAAATCTTACTCATCCTGTTGGAAATCAAGGCCCCTAAGAATTGTACATCTTAAATGGGTGTTGGAACTTGGAAGAGGATCCGAATTCTTATGATTAATCACCACCCCAGAACCCTCTATAATCAGGTCTTGGACATTGCCCCAACGGGCTAGAGGGGATTGTGTACTGCATCTAACAACCAATATTGTGCTGTTGTGCACCCAACCCAACAGGCCTCAGGGCACTCACAGTGCAGAAACTAGCAGTAGTTTCTATATTTTTGGACTACGTGTCAAGAAACCATCTTATACAATGCATCTTCCTTGTCTTTGGGTCTATCTAATTATCTATCCGCTCCCGGGATCCACTGCTCCGAGCGCAAGCTTGGAAGGGCGGCACGGCTGGCAGTAGCAGCGTAGCTGACCGACGGTGTATACAACTCTGTCCTTTGGGTACTTGCGGGTAGTAACTGCATAGCTTTGCACACAAGCCACACCGGAGCTCCGACGGATGCCACACACGCATGCTACTTGCTACGGCATGGGAGCTTCGCCGCGCAAGTTCATCAGGCCGCCGCGCCTGTCCGTCACGCGCTGCCGTGAGCTCCTCCAATGCGAATCCATCTTGCAATTGAGCTCCGTCCAGGGCGTCCGCTACCACAGGCTCTTCGTGGCGCCAAATCTCACCGGCGCAGGACTCTACGCCCGCATGCACCTCGGGCGCAAGGACTCGACTCGCGAGGGGCGGGGAGCCGGGCTGCAGATGTCGGGCAAGGCGAAATCGAGGTGGGGACGGCCACCTGCGTGTGCGGCGTTCTGTGGCCGCAGCGAGCTGGGATGGCGCAACCATTGCAGGGCGGAGGCGGCAGAGCGAGAATCTTCGTGTAGCGGCTACCACGCGCGAGCTTTGGGCGCCGTCGCGCTGCCACGCTGGCTCTGGCGGCGCCGTCGGGCAACGGATCTGCGAGCAACTGTCGCGCTAACACGGCGACCAGGGAGGGCAGCTGCACAGAATCTGCGAGGCGAGATAGATGGCCTCGGTTCGCTCGCGATAGACGTCGCGTCTAACTTAGACGTCGAGTCTCACGATTTTTTTTCTCTCTCCACTGCCATGTCAGAAAAATACCTACGCGGCAGTGTAATTAATATGGATAGACTCTACGATGGTTTGTGCATTGTGAGTGCTCTCAGGGAATATGGGATCAAGGAACCGTCAATTCACGGCTTGAAGGTTAATACAGTATTTCATGTTAATGCAGTATTCGTTATTCCTGAAATTAACTCAGGAAAGAATGATGTATGAATTGAAGGTTGTTTTCAGTCTTGTGGAACAGATCAATTATTACTACCAAATACCAACAGTAATGGTTCTAGGTCAGCATTGAATGAACAGTACATTGCAGCTCACTAATCACATCAAGGTTTTTAGTGAAATACCTGATTAGTACAAGCAACAAAATTGCTGGTAAGATTCCAACTAGTAATTTGTAACTCTCTCTCAATATGTGCTGCAGCAGCATGCTTGATAGCTTCATCAGGAAGCTGGTTCATGGCGGAAGCCAGACCAACAGTATGAGTGAGATTTACAATTCCTAATTGCTTGAGATGATAGAGACCAGCTTGCATACTCTCATAACAGCATACCTGAAGAATATGACAAACCAGTTAAAATCAAAAGTCATGGCAATGTTTTTTTAGGGAACAAAAGAAATAATGCTACCAAATATTTATTGCATCGCAATGATATTGCATATTAGTTTATTGCAATGATCTCGCTCAAAAAAGTCTATTGCAATGATACAATTTGATTCAACCTTTCAGAATTAACAGGCATTTATGCACCAGACCATTCCAAACAGGAACTGAGATATTGCACATTAACTTATGCAACGAATTAGCACCTTATATGTTTATAGAAAAAGGATATATAGGTAATAAACCATGCTGTTGATTCTTATAGGCAGTGAAATGTGATCAGCTCTCACATTTCCTTTAGATATGCCACTTATCATCAAGAAAGAATTGATGAACACAAGTGTAACTTGAATAAACTCACACTTTCTGGTGCCAATAACCTTTTCAGTTCTTCCTCAGATGGAACCTGGAAATCAGGTCTCTTTATCCAGAAATGTCCCTTTGGTCCTTTCTGCAAATAAATATGCAGCACAGGCAGTGTTATTTCTAGTTAAAAATCAAAAGCACAAAAACTGGAAAAAAAAGCACATGGGAAAATACTAAAAGTCTGTATACAAACAACTTCAGGAGAAACAACATATATGATAAACATCTAACCTTCAACTCTGCACAATGCTTGAGTCGTTTTCTCACAATAGCATCTGTCAAAGGACTTTGAATAGGTAATTCATCAGCTCCTATCTGGCAAATGATGCCAGGACTCTCCCTAGCTCGAAACTGACGATAAACATATACAAGCATTCGGTTCAGAAGATAATTCTGTACATTTTTTTGTCCCTGGTGAAAATACTTCCATATGAGGTTCCTGCCAAGGGAACAACAATCATTTATCATTATGAATGTAATGAGAAGAGTTATCCCAAACAGATCAGCTCCTGTGGCAGGGTGAGTACAAGAAACAGAAACAAGGTATGTATGTATGACAACGTGTTTCTAATAAATTATTCTAGCAATGAAAGAAATAAAAGGCAAAACAAGTACCATTTACATTTTGATGCAAATGCATAGAAAGTTAATATAATCAAATACGATTTATTCTCAATTGTCACACAAAAAAATATCCAAATTCATTTTCAAGTGTCCACAGAAATAGCATCTACTTCCTCCGTCCCAAAATAAGAGTCGTTCTCGCTTCCGAAGAGTCAAGCTCTTTTAACTTTGACAAAAAATATATAAGAGATTATTAATATTTATAACATATAATTAGTATCATACGATAGATCGTTGAATCTATTTTTATAAACGTATTTATAGTTATAACATACTTCATTGCACACATCCTGCTGACAAAGAATACAGTACTTTGGCGAACGAGCTTACTTCTTGGCCAACAGCATAAACCTTATCAATACGGCGAAGGAAAAGTGCCCCTTTGGCTGAGCGAACTAAAAGATAATCCCTTGACGAAACCAGGTGAGGAAATATAGGTGACCTGTACATGTTTGTTTCAAGACAAGACTGATGGGAACCAGAACGTATTTGTCCCAGAAAAGGAGAGATGTCAGCCGGATCAATTGCAACCACTGTACCCATTCCATCACTGTTGCTTTGAAGTGATGTAGCTGTCTCATCAGTACACGAAGTTTTTTTGTAATATGTACACAGTCGAGCTCCCATTCCTGTATTTGAAAGTAGTAAAGGCCTCTCCTCACAGTATCTGTATTGAAGTGACACAAAACAGAATTAATACAATAGTGAAGGAAAATACATAATTAAAATATTGCCATTTACAATAATTCTATTGAACATCTTGTATTCTTGTTCACCAATTGACTAAACTAGCAAAAACAAAAAATCAACAAAAGTAGCAAATAAAAAGTATAGATTTTGTAACTGATTAATTTCAAATAATTAAACTTCAATAAAATGGCTATTTCATATGACAGATGGCTGAGCAAATACTAAACATGATGCACGAACATTTGGCTGAACTGCCAATTAATTCTCATTTGTTGATGTCACATATGTAAAGTCTGTTGCTATTAATGCTTCCAGCATTAAAAAAAAAAAAGTTAGACTTACTCCATCAAAAATACATGTCCATCCTTAACGGACAGGTCAACTTTTTTTTTTCCTGAATGCCCCAGGAGGACATAGAGGCTTGCCCTCACCAGGTAGCATCTGTGCTTTTGGCCATAGATTTACATTGGTGCACACTGAATGCAGAATAGAGTTAGGTCGCACATTTTGCATAGCTAAAGAGATATCATCCTGAAGCTCTTTTCCAGAATAAAACAACTTTATGCTCTCAGAATGTTTGAATTCTGCATGTAGAGGACATCACAAACCATAAAGAAATATTAGTAAGAAGTGGTCATCTATTTTTTCTGGGGTTGGGGGGTATTAGCTTTAAATTGCATAGGAGAGTGTATTTGAAAGAAATCAACCCATAAATAAATACAAGGTAATAAATAAAATAAGGAAATAACAGAATAAGAAATGAGTACTAGCCTAGTTTCTTTGAAATTTTTAGTTTCAGAGAGACCGAGTTTTGTCTGCATTGACCATAAGCTTGATTCCTTTTCCTCCCAGAGTCATCACTATAACAGTCATTCGACCATGGCTAACAGCAGTTCCATGCAGTTGAGCAGCAACTTTATTTTCATATGGATACCACTTAGCTTTTGGTCTATGAAAACTTGCAATCTCCTTACTACAGAAAATTAAAGTGCAAAAAAGGGTAAGAAATGAAGTGGGGAAGAACGAAAAATAATATACAGTTCAGTAGGTGATATAAAATGGCAAATTGACAACAATGGTAACGTTTTTCTCCATTGCCAATGGGGAAGCATGAAAATTGGGTTCCCTCGCTTTACTTTTCGCAGGTTGCATAGCGATTTCCTTGCTTTTGATGGAGATCTAAGTTGGATGTCCTCTGCTAGCAAGGATTTTCGCCCAATATCAAGGTTAGGCAAGGAAAGTGAACATTCAATAGAGCATAGAGCTCAAGTAGGAAACTTGTGTTATAACCAAGACCCAAGGTCTGAAGTGTCAAAATATGCACCATACTTTGGGCACCGAGCTCCATAATTTAGTATGCAGGCTACCACACAATGCTCATGATGCCATCCACACCAGCAGAAGAATTCAAATACTCCTAATTTAATCTTACTGTTAGTGTTATCTCTAGATTACATGCACATCTCCAAGTGAATGAATCAAGATTGCAAGAACAGCAAGTATCAAGCATCTACCAATGAAAACTCGCTGGCTACAAGTATAGCCTGATACCAAACTTTCAATTTCTAAAGTTGTGTCTATTATGTACTTATGTTATGAACAGAAGCACACAGACTACAGAAAACACAGTTGTACTAACCAACAACATCAAAAGAACTACCTAAAGATGGGACCAAATGCACATTCAGGACGACAAAAATCCACATCTTTACACCAGTCTGTGAAAAGTGGACATCAGAAATGTATGCTGGCCTGGCGAGATATCACAGACACATTCTTATGTGGTCCGTCTCTGATTTCATTTCAGACTCGTTTTCCTTTTGCTATCTGTAATTTAGTTGTCTTGTTTTCGTGTTTTGTGATAGTGCAAAATCCTGAGTCAAGAAATGGTCCAGACAAAGTATCCAAATAAATTGTCAAAAGAATTTCTACAAGACAACAGAAGTGGCAACTACTTTCTTAATTTGATATCACTGATAAATACACTTTAAATCACCACTTTACAAAGAAAAATCCGAATGGAGTTATTCATAGTTATGCTGTTGCCTAAGTGCCTAACTGCTAGTTATTCACTCCATTGTAATCCTTGTCACCTTGATAAAGTAAGCAGTACAAAGAATTAAGTATTCACCGAGACTTGTGGATACAATAGAAAATTCTGAGAGGGAAGGGCAGGGTGGCTCATACTTGCTCAGTTTTGGTTTCATGGTTTGCAGCTTCTGGGCTGGAGCAGAATGCACCACCTTTATGCACATTGAAGTACCTTTTTTAGTAAGAAACTTAGCTTGCTGCAATAATTTCGCCTTACAATAAAACTTGTCATTTGAGATGTTGAATTGATGACCACTCAGTGAAATCGGTTGATTGCCAAAATTACCAACGGATGATGTTGAACTCTTCATTGACGGACTAACAGCAATCATAGTAGGAGCATGAGGGTGGATGCAATCCACTTTCTTTCCATCCACAGTCTCAAATAGCATCTGATCATCTTTAAGATCAAATATAAGTTTAGGCTTTGGGGTATCCACACTAGGATCCCAGATAATGTAGTCCCACCATGATCCTTCTAATAATTCCCCGTTCAGTAAGCATGGGTTGTTTAACCATTGCATGGTCACAGGTTGTGTGTGGTATAAGGCATTATTGTCCTGAGCTGTCTCCTTTGTCAACGAATTCTCAGAGGCATGGTGATTAGCTCCAGCTGGCATTTCAGTAAAACCAAACAGATCTGTTATTAATGGAGAAACATGCCCATTGATTTGACCCTTCACCGCACAGTACTGAGAGACATGACCATAATCCTTAGCCTGATCTCCATTGTGAGTATCCATGCTCTCTTCACATATTGCACAACCTTTTAAGCAAGACTGACTTTCAACTGCTGGTGAATTATCCCAAATGATATAATTTTCCCAATCATCATGCTCAAGTGGATAAAAATCAGGACAAACAGGAGACCGCTGAGCACTAGGGATATCTTTAAGTGAATCTTTCATAGGTTGTTCAGAAAGACACGAATCCTTTGGGCATAAAGTGACATCAGAAACAGACTCAGCACTGTCACTCTCAACAAAATCTGCATCCATTTGGATATGCTTTAAATTTGAGATATTTTGGATACTGCTTCGAAAAATATTTCCTCATCTTCTTCAACGATGTTAGCATATTTAGCGATTTGGAGCTCTGGAAGCAAGTTTGGAACCAACAAAGAAGATATCAGATATACACAAATGTTCTAGCCAGGAGCACTATTATAATGCCCATAATCTACAAGATGGTAATCAGTAATTGCTCAGAAACCGACACCTTTCTTTTCATCAGTTTTCTATTGAACTTCAGAATAACACAGTTCCATTCATATAGCAGCAGAACACAGACCTACAATATCATTTTCCAGGCATATAGGTAGAAATTTAAGCAATGGTCATCTGTCAATGCTTAGCATTTGCAGCAAAAATGATCAACTCATGAAACAAGTAGTCATATAGAAGAAGATTGAATAAATGCATGTTATTTATTGAGGGAAAAGAGCAAAAGAGGTGCTTTCTGTGGTATACTATTATAAAAAAAGAAATCAGGAAAAAACATTCACATGCCAAATGGAAGAGAAAAAAAAGAAAAGAAAACTAGAGGACAATAATACAGAAAAGGAGATAAGTAGAGCTACTGTACAACTGTGTCAGGCCAATTCATAAATATTGTATCTTAAGGGCTCTTTAAAAGTGTCATGCAACCCATATTACCTTTATCCATTGGTTGTGTATGGTGATCTGTCTTCCTTTTTCCTGCAGGCACCTCAACACCAAAAATTTCACAAAACCTCAGGATCGCACTCCCATCCTCTATGCACAAAACAGGAGAGAAGCTGAAGTTTCAGACCCAAGATAACCTTCTTCAGGCCCCATTTCTCTCTGGCTCATTGCACAAAAAAAGACAATCATATTAAGAAATACCCCGTAGATCATTATACAAGCTACAGAATGAATAGAAAATTTGGGTCAAATGGTTACAGGGCATAAATGGGTATAATTCAAGGTGAAAACATGAGACTACCTAGATTCAGAAAAAAAAAAAAAAACATGAGACTACCTGCAAAATTTCATATTCGAGTCTGGAAACAAACCAACATTTCCTGTGGCAAGATTAACGTCTGAAGGCTCCATAATTGGCTGCTCAATTACAACTGTCCAAAAAGAAAATTAGACATAGCAACACGACTGTTAGCAAATAGAGTATAAATAACTATAACTTAAAGTGAAATTCAGCAGCGTTAACTCCAGCACTTAGGTAGCTATATTTATTTTGAAAAAATATGTTCTCAAGATTCAAAAACTAAATGTTGTGGCTTTAATGCTTTATCAAAAAGTTTTGCAATGTTATAACTAGATTCCACTCGTTAAGAGTGGTGTCAATGTGAAACTTTGACCCAAAAAAATAAAAAGGATAAAAATGGTGGTCTGGTCACTACCCTGAGAATGTTGAAGGCTGCACATGCATACCCATGAGAACAAATAGAATCACAATATAAGACATATGAACCTTAAAATATTTAAGCAATAGATGGAAGAAACAGATCAAGGGTAATATGGCAACCAAAAGGTTTTAAAAAAAATTATCGCTAATATATATAAATAAAACGCACAGAAACAATTGGGGATATGGTTGAATACCATCAGAAGAACAATTTTGCACACCACTATTAACTTGGGACTCGATATCATTGGTCGTTACTTCATCTTCTTCATCATAGTTATCCACATCAAACACTGATAATGTACAATCAACTGAAGTATACACTGCATTTGATGAGAAGTAATCTTTTCTAGATATCACATTGTCTTCCTCTGTAGGTGCTTCAACTTCAAATCCGTCATATTCTTCACCAATATCTTCAAAGTCAACAGTATCTTCAGCCTTCTCATCATAATCTACAGAACAACAAAAGATCAGGTATCGATTAGCGTGTATGATTAGGCAAGGAAGAACAGGATAAGGCTGTCAGAAATGGCAGGATCTGGATTGGCAAACTGAGTGAGTGATGAATAGTCTAATGGACAGGAATCAATCATTTAGCTTTTATGGAAAAGCTAAGCTTCACTAACCTTGCTCAAAGGAATCAGTTGGTGCTGAGAAGACCTGACTAACTATTAGGCAACAAATAGTTAGTATGTTGACAAGGACACATTGTCAAATCAACTAGTATCATGAGATAGCATACATCAATGTCTTGTAGGGATAGGTCCAGCTCGTCTGCCAATGCAAATATGTGTTCCTTAACATCCTAATATAATACAGCAGAAATAAGAAAATGCATCATTCCAGTAATCTTATGAACACAACTGCATAATGCCTTTTTCTTTTTCTCGCAGACAGACTCATATAACCAAATTAACCAACTGGGTTCCACACTACAGCACAACATTCAGACACTGGCCGTAAGTTTAACATCAAATCCTACAAGTATCACGTAAAGACATTCAGCGTATGGATATATAGTCAAAAGAACAAGCTACACGTTATCGGCAGATATGGTAGATGTAGCAAAACGAAATAAAAAGGACCAAAACGACAAAAAGAATCCAAACATTGCCCCATCAAAACAAATTCAGAAGTCGAAAGGAGTATACCTCATCAAGATAGTCAGCATCTAGGTCGCCAGAATCATCTACATTGCCAAACATGAACCCCAGGAAGTAATTCCCACCACCAGCAGGCTCTTCGTAATCCTCATCATCTGCAATGATGGGTTTAATTAAACTCTGCATTTTTCATCAATTGTACAAAGCTTGCAATAGACACAGTCTCAGCACAAACGTCCTAAACTCAATCAATCAATAGGACACAAAAGTTAGAAATTTGTACACAAGTTAGTCAGGACAAGCTGACAACGATATGGTGCATTCCAAGACAACAGGCAGCTTCTGTGATTTCGAAACTTAACAGTGAAACCCAACACTGAATCCGTCCAATCCAACCAGCCACAACGAAACACACACGGCGCCTACCAAATTACCAATAGCACCCCAACGGAATCGCACTAGAGCTGCGAGCAACGCGGCAGTTCACCACGCTAGGTACCGGCGATCGTCTACTCGCGGCAGTACAGAAACCGAACCACATGCCCCGCAGCGGCAAGGCGGCGAGTCGAGCTCACCTGCGGAGCTGGCGGCATTCGGACTCGTTGTCGTTCATGATGGCCGCGCGCGGCTGCGGCGGCCCTACCGCGGCCGCCTCCGCCCACCGTCACTGGACCGTGACGGCGCCGCCCACTAACCCTAACCCTGGCCTGGACCACGGCGCTCCCGAAACCTCGATCGCCGCCGGAATTTCCTAGCCCTAGCGTCGCCGCGGCCGGATTGGGGAGTGAAAAGTGAAATAAACCGCGGGAGGGAGCCGTGGAGGAGACGACTCGATCCGAGACTGGAGACCGAGGCCGAACCGCCGAGGCGCTGCGGGAAGGGGCCGGGCTGGGCCAGTCTGCTGGCTTTCACCAAATGGGCTTCGAAGGCCTTTTCCTTTTCTAATATCAGTCAGGCCCATCCGGTGGTTCAGGATTGAATGAATTTTCGAAGAAAAACTGCACCAGCGTCCTCTTCGGCCGCACCGAACTCCGTTGCGCCGCCTTCCGCAACCCCGAAGAGTTCCCTCGCCGCCCTCGCCGGCCCGCCCAGGTGCGGAGACAGTCGAATTCGCTCTGGTGAGAACCCTAATCCCGTCGGATGGATTGTCTTCGAATTTTACCTAGTTTTGCCTGGGAGAATTTTTTAGCTGCTGATAAATTCCAGCCTTAGGTCTCCCCAGAAGTTGGTATCTGATTGTTTGGCTCCATGCAGGCCCGGTCCTGTCAATTTATAGACCCGGAGCGAAGTTAGAAAGATGGGCCCTTTAATAATTATATTAATGTACATATAAAACGTCATCCATTTTTATTTATTTCTTTTTCATTTCTAAATGTGTGTTTTTTTGTAACATGAGGACACTAGGAATTTAGAAATTAGTAAATACCGTCATACTAGATTCAGTTTTACGTTAAAATAAATATGGGTGTTAGTAAATTACCATTTGTATGATTAATTTCCTATGTGCGTGATTGGTACTCCTACCTTGCACGCCGCCAGTCTTGCATGTCCTAGTAGGCCGCTCCTCTCTTGCGGATACACACGATAGGCAAGAAATAGTCCAACAGCTTCAGCGGCGGAACAGCCTAGTGACGCGGACCAAACAAAATGACTCTGCATGCAATGCTGCCCGCCAGAGCCTGGCTTTTACATACATGGTCATGGGCCCCTTGGCTTCGAGGGCCCAGTGCCTAGGCACCGCTGGCACCCCCCAGGGCCGGGCCTGGCTCCATGGTGGCATGCTAATCTAATTCGTACGTGGTTCTGTTTGGTTTCCATTGGGCTCTTCTCTTCAGCTACCGCAAGAACCGATTAATCTGAGTTGATTTTGGTGTGATTGTCATTTTCAGATTTTTAATGTAGCTGGTAGTTCTTTTTTCTACTAGTGGTAATTTGGTTGTGTTTCTAGTAGTAATTTATGTGGTAGTTGTTGTTTATGTTAAACTTGTGAAAGTTGGGAATCGGTTGGGATTTGACTTGCAACTAGCTGCCTGAACCTAATGAGTCTTTTACAGTTTGTCTCGACCAAAATTTGGATCCATGGTAATATAACTGATCCTCTTACAATCCTTGTAATGGAAGGCAAGGATTTTGATAGATTGGAGCACACAATCAGGCCATTGGGTGTCAACTTCAGCCAGAATATCTCCTTTCATGAGAACACACACTAGTTCCTAATAGGCAAAATGAGATGAAAAAAGAGAATAACTTGTACAGGTTGAATCTGGCTTGAAACCTTGTGTTTATGTAAATGCACTTGGATTGTTTGGTGTAGCATTCATGACAACGTTTGGCCTCCTTTTGTGAAATAAAATGTTCGGCCTCTTGGCCATGACATAATTTCTTCTTATTGTTCTTCTGCTGCAGGTTGGAGGATGCTGAAATATAAGCAAGAAGATGGCTGCGGTGGAGAAAATAGTGAAAGTAAGAAGCAAAAATTTTGCACAATATGAATGACGATTGAGGGCCTTCCCTTGTGTGTCAATTGTTCCTTTCTTCACATAGACCCACCTTTTCAATATTTGATTATAATATATACATTTTTTTTTCTTTCATCAGTGTTCATGGATCAGGCTGATAGTTTTGATGGGGAATTTGGTGATACAAATGATTCTGGTCAGGGTGCCTGGAGTGAAATCAGCAAAAGAGCTGCTATGAAGTTGTCTGACAAAGTTTTCTCCATTGCTTCATTTAAAGGTGAATTGGTGTCTTCTCATTAGTTTCCACATCTTATTGGATCATCATTAATGAATAACTGAAATTATGATCATGTGAAGGAGATGTGATGCTACGTGCATGCTCAGGCATAGTTATAAGATCTGAGCCGCACATCAAAACTTTGCTGGCCTCAGCAAGTTTGATCAGATCTTCTCACGATGAAAACAGGATTGAAGATGACTTGTCGGTTGGTGGTGCTAGTCATGCTTTACACCTTCTATTTGTTCATTCACAGTACTAGTTATGTCTGATTCGGTCATTTCAGATTAGAGTGAACTCTTATTACCTAGACTATATCGATGGATGGTTGGGAGACTATGATTTGGATTACAACCTCCTCCTTGTCAATATCAAGACCGCCCATCTTCCCGTGGCACGTCTTGACCACCAAGTGCAACTTGCGTCATGCAGCAAGGTGTTCGCTGTGGGTCGTGTTTACAACTCCAAAAATTGATGGCCACAAGCGGGTTAGTGAAGGACACGGCAAGCATATTTGATCATGAAGAGATCTTAGTCTCCACTTGTAAAATCAGTAAGGTACATTTTTTTATTTGTACATGATGTTGGTAACAGATGGTTGCATCGAGTATGAGTATAAGCGCCTTAATTGTTCATCTCATTTACTTCAAGGCATTGGCAGGTTTCTCTTCCAGTGTAGCAGTTGTTAATTGCCATTTTATTTATTTATTTATTTGCTAGGCTGGGATTGAGGGCCCCTTGTTGATGTTGATGGATACTTTCATGGCATGAACTTTTTATGGTGCGGAAGAAACACCATTCCTTCCAAGGAGTATAATTCTCAAATGCTTGAAAAGTTTTGGGATGTTTGGGTATGTTATTAGCTTCTCCTACTGGCTTATATATATGCATGTTTGTGCTTGCATACTGAGTTTGCTGCCCCTTTAATCTATCTGCCATGTTTATCTCGTTAGTTTCATTGAGCAGAAATGTCAACAGAAGTGAGTAAATATAGAAGGCATGTCGAGGCTGCCTTTCGTGATGTTTTATGTAACAATATTCTTGTAATAAGAGGTAGAGAGTTTTTTAAAATCTTAGACGCTTTGAAGTTTCAGCTCATGTTTTATACACGAAATAGATTTCAGGGCACATAATTTTTGCATTTGAAGACCTGTAATGTTGTTATCATTTGCAGTTGATTTGCATTTTTGCATATGTTTATTCCTTCATATTCTGGTTTCCTACCTATTTGACTAAATAAGCACAAATCTTACATGGTAACTTACCACGTGTTAGCATCATTGTCCCATTGTGTCCCAGCACTGAGAATGGAAACCTTGTTTCAACAAAAAGGTTGCCTAAATATGATAGGATACTTCGGTACAAACTTATTTGAACATATTTTCATTGATATCCTTAAACTCTTCTTTATCTAATAATCTAGCATGTTCTACTGCAGGGATGACAACAAAGGAAACGGCTACACAAGTAAGAAAAATATAAACCTCGTAGTTAAGAATTATAACATACTATTTATTTATTGGGATAGTATTTATTGTTTGTAATTAAGGAAATGGCTACACGATGATGGTTTTACAGTAGCCAACAACAAGCTGACAAATAATTAGTGGCTTACTAGCTATATAACTAGTTCTCCTTGCTTGAGAAAGAAAGATGTGCTCCTGGCAGCGCATACTCCTCATATTGGCCCCATTGAATATGCAGTGAGATTCATGCTACACAATTATAGATTTAATTTTTTTTTACTAAAAACATGCAGTATATATCGTGATCCCTCAGTTTGTTGGATATCATTCTTTGAAACTTAGAAACTATGTTTAATAAATGGAATGCATGAGCCCCTAGGGACTAGGGGCCAAAAAAAAAAAAAAAATCATATTTGTGGGTATTCCATATGGGAATATCTTACAGAGCTTGCCTTTCATTCACTAGTTTCAATATATGCTATTCCAATTTGTCGATTTCTGATTGCTATTTCCTTTGACTCATCCTTTCTATTGTAGGGCCCATACACCGTTCCCCCATCCCGTCTTGTGGCTTCTTTTCACAAGGTGAATTTCTTTATGGCTGATATAAATATTGAAATCCTGAATCATATGTAAGTTGACACATATCTGGTGTTTCTTACTGATTTATGTGTCCATAATTTCTACCATATGTAAGGACATCAGTTTATTAGTTGTACTTGCCATCTTTTAGTTCTGTCATACTTTGCTGTTGTTTTCTGTCAATGCTTAAAGTGCTAACTGCTTAACCTTTTGCCATAGGATTTGTTGATATGATGCATAACAATCTACGCAGCTGGAATTATCCCTTGCCTACTACCATCTGCGGTGAGTAGATGCTATAGATTTTGCAAACTTTTTCCCATTTTTGTGCTTTTGCCAGCCATGCTAACTCTCACTGTTGTGCTTTTGCTGTGTTTCTTCAACTAGCTGGCATGCACCTTGTTCATTCTTTTGAAGAGAGATTCTGCAAATCAGATGACTATAGAAAAGACTTCATGAATGAACTCAATGTGGAACTTGCTTCAAATTTGTCTCAGAATGTTGTTTCACTTGCTTCATTCAAAGGTGATTATACTGTGACTTGGTCATTTGGTTTCCACTTCAGTAATCACTAATATGATATGACCTGAAATATGTTCTGCATAGGGAAAACAAGGTGGTTTGCATGCTCAGGCATACTTATAGACTACGATCTACATACAAGTGTGCTGACATCAGCAAGTTTGGTCAGGTCTTCGGATGATGAAAATGCAGTTGTTGAGAACTTGCAGGTGGGTTTGCCATTCATTCATTTTGTAATGCTCCGTATGTTCATCTGCCATTCTGATTTAACTCCCGTCTTTGCAGATTAAAGTGCACCTTCCAAATGGACAATGTGTCGATGGGACACTGCAATACTATAATCTACATTATAACATTGCTATTGTCAACAACATAGTCTGCCCTGATTATCGTGCAGCAAATCTCTATCATCCAATGGAACCTAAGACTGGTAGAGAGGTGGTAGCTGTGGGGCGTGTTTTCAGTAGTGGCAGATTAACAGCCACACATGGAGTAGTTACTGATAAACAGAGCAATTTGGGTTGCGATGAGCTTATGCTCTCCACCTGTAAAATCACTAAGGTACACTGCTCATCTCTCTTACTTTTTACGTGACATATAAATTACTACGTCAGGCTAGCACCTAATCTGTCACTGCATATTGAACTACATCTGCTAGGCATTATGTGGACATCTTTTTCACTGTCACTGTTTTTTTGTTTGCTAGGCTGGGATTGGAGGGCCCCTTGTTGATACCGATGGTAACTTCCTTGGTATGAACTTCTGTGGTGAGGAAGAAACCCCATTCCTGCCTAGAAATGTAATTTTTGAATGCCTCAGGCAATTTGAGACAAGAGGGTATGCTCTCAGTATCTGTGTTGATTTTTTTATGGCATGGAACTCATGCTACTTATTGCAGATCACTTGGCCCCCACTTTGCTCACTCTCTTTTTTTTTTTTTTTTTTGAACACTCTCCTATCTGAACTTGCAAGCCATGCCAGTTTGAAATATCACAGCTTACGCTAAGAATACCCCCATTGAGCACAGTGTGTTAATGAGTACATGTGCTATGCCTATTCTAATTCTATTATCATAGATAGATGTGTAAATTGTTGTTTTGTGTGTTTATTTGGTAGGATCTTGGCTGCTGACAACATCAAGCCTTGTCCAAGCAGGTGTTCTTTCTAACACATTTTCAGGGAGTAGTTTTATTGCAGTCTTTCACCTGAATTTATCTTTTCTTTTCTAAAATATATCATTTGTTGAATGACAGATGGCCACTGTGCAAACCTTATTGGGTGTACCCAATCGAAGAGCAGCTTGACCCATGGAAACTTATAGAATTACAGCTGACGAGCTTGGACACTTCGAGTCTACAGTGCGATAACTGATAACTATATATATTATTATATGCGCCATGCCATTCTGGATTTGTTCTCTCCTGGTAGTATAGCAAATACTGCACTAGTTGAGTTTCTTTTTAACTTATTATTAGTTATTATTAAGCACCTTGCCTTCTCACATATAAAACCAGATTTAAAATCCACAATTTGAGATATTTATGGGCCTTCTGCTTGCTCAGTTTTTGCATTTGAATGATCCAGACCAGACTCGAGGCAGGCAGATCATGTTGTGAACCCGGTCAGACGTGTGGTTTTATACGGCTTTTCGTGCGATTTGGGTTACTGATAAACAGCCACACATGGCGTAGTTACTGATAAACAGAGCAATTTGGGTTGCGATGAGCTTATGCTCTCCACCTGTAAAATCACTAAGGTACACTGCTCATTTCTCCTACTTGTGTATCGTCCATTCGGCCCATTATCTATCGGAGCCCAAGGTTCCTGGTCTGGCAAGTGGGCCGATCAGGCCCATTGCAGTCCACTGATACGAATAGCATCCACATGAGCTGATTGCATAATATGCGATTTTCTATATTTCGTCCTGTCTGATTCTCCATAACATTTAAGCACCACTGACAAATTTAGATTCTGCAGAGATATAGCTCGAGCAAGCAAAAAGCAGCCACAGTGTTTTGGCTCTTGATCGGTCTATGTTCAGGCACCTTCGCACATTCAAACCGTGGATTCTCTTATTGTCATTGGCAATGTCATGAATATGTTGGATGTTGAACGACGTGCCAAAAGAGAAAGAAATTGCAAGGTAGAAGACGGCGGAGCCATGGCGAGCCACCTAACCGCCTTAGCTACTTTGTCAGCCCACTAGGCCGTCCCTCTATCTCCAGCCGGCTAGGCCAACGCCCTAGCCGGACCCCTCCCTCCTCACTCGGCTAAGCTGGGTGGGTAGGCCGACGTTGCCCTTTGAGGCGGCTAAGCCGGTTCCCAATTGAGGCCGACTCGGCCTGGTGGCTAAGCTGGTTCATACCGGAACCCGAACAAAACTCGAACTAGATCAATTTTTGGTCGGTTTTGGCAATTGAAAACGCATCTAAGTTATTTCCTAAGGGGATAAGACCACCCCACCTCTATATATTGAGAGTTTCACAGCCGATTTGATCTCATCTACTACCGATTGTCAAAAACACAACATAACTCTCTTTTTTCCCCTAATTTGAGTTGGCAGCCGGCTAAGCTGGTTCATACTGGAACCCGAGCCAAACTCGAACAAGATCGATTTTTGGTCATTTTTGGCAATTGGAAACCCATATAAGTTGCTTTCTAAGGGGATAAGACCACCCACCTCTATATATTGAGAGGTTCACGGCCAATTTGATTTCATCTACTACAAATAGTCAAAAACACAACATAACTCTCTTTTTTCCCTAATTTTGCTCCTCTCAATCCCTCAACTTGTTGTCTGTGAATTTCTACGTGATGGGCATTCTTGGTGGCCTTGCTGGTCCTAGAAGATCCTTCGCATGCGCCCTCCTAATGGATCTCTAGATCGGTTCAATCGATCACGTTGTGATCCTTGCTATTTTGCGGGTTGTTTGCACCCTGTTAGGCATCCAAGACCCGCTAGTGTGTTGGCGCGAACACTAGATTTGTGTCAACAACGAGTTTCTATTTTTATTTCCAAATCCCAAATTTACTAGGATCCAATCTTTCAAACCTTGCGATAACAAGGGATTGAGTTTCAAGTTTTCGGGAATATTATTTTTGATGGATTAATTCAGAGTATTTCAAAATCTTATTATTTATTTGCTTGTTATACAATATATGAGACCTTTTGGTGTCAAGGGATCTACCAAGGATAGAGTCATGGGTGTTCAGTGGAGGTTCACACTAATGACTAGCTTCAACAAAACCATCCATAGACTATTTGTATATAGATGAGAGTTGTGTGCCAAGACAGAGATGTAATTGGGTCACACTTAATTGTATTCAACTATTGGATCTGGTACTTTTGATCAAAATCGAATAGCCAAGGGGCTACATTGGGGGTGTATTATATGTTAGGGACTCCTATTGGTGTTTTCAGGGCCCAATCACGTAGGTCTCGTAAGAGAAGGTTTAGAGCCCATTGTAGCCCTTAGAGGCTCTATTGCAAAATGCAAGTGCCACTAGGGGAAATCATGAAGTCCTCCCTCTCACCTTCCCTATAAAAGTGAAGCGAAGACAGACAGGTGGAGGAAGAGGTTGTTCTCTCACTCATTTGGTTTTCTTTCTTTCTCCCCTCTCACATACCTCATGTTCGTTAATAATCGACAAATAACATACCTATATGAACTTGATATAATACCTTTGTGACTAGATCATTTAATAACACTCATGAGCTTACACATCAAATTAAAAACTAGAGCACCAATCAATCTGACCATAGTCGTAAGCCTTTGGAGCTCACCGTGGGGACCACCACAAGACTACTTAGGGCAAGGATTTAAATTTCGGCCGAAATTTTCCAAAATTCCTGAAATTCGGGTTTCTCAGTGGCCACCGATAGAAAGTCTGTGTACCAGTCAAAGTTTTCGCGTGAATTCATCTGCCTCCCGCAAAATCGCGCCAGGGCCCAAAATTAACATCCGATCGCCCACCATATAAATAAGTCTGTCTACTTGGCAACCGGTGATTTTTAGCCACCAATCAGCTGGGTGATTTTGACAAATAAATCACCCAGAAAAGATGAGAACAAAAATCTGGGTGAAAAAAGGATCAGATCACCCGGATGATTTTATACAAAAAATCATCCAGAACCATCCAAAACCGAAATCTGGATGATTTTTAAGGACAAATCATCCAAATTTTTAAAAACCTATCTAAATCAAACATAAAACAAATCATAGAAGAAAAAATCATACAAAAATCATAAAAACCTATCTAAATTGAATCCAACATAGCAAAAACAAAAAGATGATGCTCTATATATACAATTTATATTACAACAGCACTAGAGGCACAAAAATCAATAAAACCTAAAAGATTTTCTAGAAATAATCCAAACTTCTAACCTCCAGCACACAATGCCTATACATTCTGCATGCAAATGACAATAAATAAGTGGAGCAATTATATTTATAGCCAAACAGAACTTTTAAGACCATATAGCCAAACAGATAAGATAAAAAGCAGAAATAAGAATGGCCACATAACCAAATTCTTGCTATGGAAGGCAAATAAAACAAAAAAAAATAGGCCATATAGCCAGATTGATGCTATGGAAGTGAAAGATCACAAAAAATAAAAGCCATATAGCCAGATTATAGTTTTATAGAACAACATTTACACCAAATGAACACTAAACTTACAATCATTTCAGTACTATAATTATTATAATTATGTCACAATTAATATAATGACAAGGTAAATATGGTAAAGGAACTCACCTACAACTGTGGTGATAAATAATTTAAAGCTCTTCAAGTCAAGGCACATCTATCTTGCTGCGACAATTATGAAAAGACCAACCATTTCCTCTTCTCCTCATAAATGAATAATAGAAATTGGATTAGACACTTTCAAGTGATTACAAAAACCATAAAACAGATACAGATTTTTTTGCTATGGAAGGCAAATAAATCAAAGACATAGGCCAAATAGCCAGATCCAGTCACTTGTCCTATTTTTTTAGAGCATAGCTAGGTTATTTTCCAAATTCTTGCAATGGAAGACAAATATCACAAACAGATATGCCATAATGCCAGATTCCTGCTATGGAGGACAAATAAAACAAAGAAATATACCAAATAGCCAGATTATTGCTATGGAGGGCAAATATAACAAAGAAAAATATGCCAAATAGCCAAATTCTTGCTATGTAGGGCAAATATCAAAAAATAAATAGGCCATAATGCCAGATTATTGCTACGGAGGGCAAATATAACAAAGAATATGCTAAATAGCCAGATTCTTGCTATGGAAGGCAAATATCAAAAATAAATAGGCCATAATGCCAGATTTTTGCTATGGAAGGCAAATATAACAAAACAAATAGCCAAATAGCCAGATTACAGTGATCTATAACAACATTTACACTAACTGAACACTAAATTTACAATCATTTTAGTACTATAAATATTATAATTCAACGATGTAAATTCCTAATCATGTCACAATTAATATAATGACAAGGTAAATATGGTAAAAAACTCACCTTCAACTGTGGTGAAAAATAAGTTAAAGCTCTTCAACTCAAGGCACATCTATCTTGCTGCCACAATCATCAAAAGAGCAACCATTTCCTCTTCTCCTCATAAAATAACAAAAGAAATTCGGATTAAAAACTTTCAAGTGCTTACTAAAACTATAAGCCAGATATCTAGATTTTTGCTATAGAAAACAAATATCACAAAGAGATAGGCCAAATAGCCAGATATTATTTATGGAAGGCAAATATAACAAAGAAATAGGCCAAATAGCTAGATTTTAGTTCTGGAAGGAAAATATCACAAAGAGATATTTTCAAGAAGTTGTTCGCGTCGTCCCTATAGACTTGATTCAACTCTCAATCTATCGCTGGTTTACTACAGCTATCAACATACGTTGGTCAAGTGCTTGGTCCTGCACACCACACACTGCACAAGTAAAAAAACAGAGTGAAACATAACTAGACAGATATAGGGTGATTGACTGACGTCTTACTCCTATAACCATAGCATAGTCACAGATGCATAAACACGTAACTCAATCTGAACTGAAAAGAAAACTAAACTGAAATAAGAGGGTCGTTCTGAAACTGATCTGGAAAGGAAACTAAAATGAAATGAGTGTATGTAAGGATCACCTGTGGTTGAAGTTTTGGGTGGCACCAATTTCGGAGACCGGTGTGTGCAGTTCGGGAAGTTGACTGATGAGCTCTATAACAAAAGAACTTTCAGTTCTATGTCGGTGCATCCACTAATTGATATAACAAGTGATAATCAATTAGATGCATTGAACCCGAGAGTAGCTGCAGGGTGTTTAGGAGGGAGAGGTGTTGCAAATAGGAATGAGAAACATGTTACATTAGGTGATCCGACAAAATCCAAGACAAGTTAAAACAATCCACGCAAAAGGGAACTCAAAAGTCAAAACATAGCCCTTTAGGCTCAAAATTCCTAAAGCCTGGAGTGCCAACGAACGAACCCAACGGGCGGCGGGCGGGGCGGACGCCCGACGGCTCCCCCCCGCCGCCGCCGCCCGGCGCGGCTGCCTCCCAGGCACGGGGCGCCCCCACCCCCCTCTCCTCCCCATCCTTCAGCCCGCCCAACTTCCCTCTGCTGCTGCTCTCCGTCGAAGGCCGCGGGTCCCCCAGGACCACACTCGCCCGCGCCCGTCCCTGTCACCGCCCCGCTGTGGCCGGTCGCCCGACATAGCGGCCCCTTCCGGGCAACGCGGATCCGCAGCCCATGGTGCCGGATCCGCCGCCGGGCACCTCCGCGACCCTCCCCCGCCCCGGCAAGCGCGCGCCGCCGTGCCCCGCCACCTCCCAGCGGGCCGATGCCTCTCCCGTCCGAGGCCGCGGCCGCCGGGGCCTCGTCCCGGCCGCCGCTTTTGGGGGCGTGGAGGCCGCTAGGGCCGGGGGCCGGCGCCCGCCGCACCACCGCCGCCACCTGGGGCCCCCGGGCTCGCTTGTCGCCGCCCAGGTGCCGGGATGTTCCCGGGAGCCGGTTGTCATCTCTCTCGCCCATCGCCGCCGGGCCGCGGTGGAGGCCGCCACTCATCGCGATCGCCGCCGGGTCGGCCGCCGCCGATGCCAGCTGGACGGGGCGTCACGGCCCGGCGGGCTGGCCGACTGCGCTTTGCGGCCGACGTTTCCTTCTCCGGCGGCGCGGGCGAACCCTCTCCCCGACGCCGCCCTACTTCCCTCGGCCGAAGATCCAAGAAAATGCGTTGGGCGGACAACTTCACCGATTGCTCAGACGATGAGGTCGAGGTTGTCGAGCCGGAGGAGCCTGCCCGTGCGGCGCGCCTTGCCTTCCGGTCTTCGCCCGGGGTTCGCCCGACCACGAGCTGTGTTGCCCCCGGAGGCGAACGCTTTGGCCGCGCTACCGGGTGCGAGTTCTCCTCCTCGAGGAGGAGGGAGAGGTGCGCTGCTGCCACGTCTCGCGCCGCGACCTCATCGCGCCCCCGGCCCACGTTGCACACCCCGTTGCCGACGCTGCTGCCCCCATCGCCGCTGCGGCCGCCGTGGACGGGTGCGCAAAGCGCCAGTCGCCATCGACGCCGACACAGGAGAGGAACCGCGGGCGGCCCCGGAGGGGGACGACGTGTGGCCGCACATCGCCGTCTTGACCCCCGCCCGACGCTGAGTTCCAAATGGCAACGCCGGCCCGCGGCTGGGGCATCTCCGACGCCCCCGCACGGCAACCCTTCGCGGCCGGCTTCCGCGCACCACGCCCCGAGTGGATGCGCCCACCGATGCCGACACGGCCACTCTTATTGTGAGCCGACGCCGTGGCGCCGTCGTGTTCGCGATCACCCGCCCTGTGGCCTGCCCCGACTTCGCTCGCCGGGCTCGTTTCAACCGCCGGGCGGAGGGCCACATCGCCGCCCGTGCACTTCCCCGCCACGCTGTCTCCTCTGCCTCAGCACGACGCACCGGGCAAGGAACTGTGTGTCTCGCCTTCGGCGTCGGAAAGGGCGCCTCTCTGCTGGCCGTGCACAGGAGCCTGTTCTTCTGCGGCCTGCTAAGGGGAATGATGGCCACACGACTGCCGGCGCCCCAGCCCAAACTGCTACAATCGTCATCGGCCAGATCCTATGTCCGACTACTTCGACTGCTACGTTGGGCGGCCTGCGGCCACCCTCGCACACGCCACGTGTGGCCTCGGTCGAGGCAACACAAGGGCCTGTGGAGGGCAGCCGTCATCGACGTTGAGCTACATGCCGTCGACGCCGCCGGCGTCCGGGCATGCATGGTGATGCAACCTCCAGACCAAGCATTTGAATTTTGGTAATAGAATGCAATGCCTTTGACAAATAAATAATAGAAGTTGTCTTGGATGAAGATCGAAGATATTCATCTGTGCAAACCAACTGATGCCGCCATGCAAAGATTTATGCACATGTATCATTTTATCGGGCCAATTTAAGAAGTCACGGTGTGTGGCCTCCATCGGCAGGGATACTAACCGGCTTCTTGTGTCAGTTGAGAGGCACATGCACGCAGGTTAGTGTTGGGTGCCATCTAATCATGCATGTCTCTCAACATGTGTAACGGTAAACGGCAATAGGAGGTTAGTAATACCGATAGGTCTTGCCCACACCCACAACATCCATCTTGCCAGCAACCAACAGCTGAAGAACAAATTTTCTGCAATAAAATTAAAGCAGGAGGTCACTAATGCTGGTTATTAATGTCAAATACCAATGTATGTCTGCGGGATACATTTAAACTTCAAACTCTAGATACGTAGAGCATCAGAAAATGGTTTAGTACATGTATATACATCCCAGACGACATGCAAACCAAAAAGGAAACTGCTTCGATAAAAACTCCATGTGTTTCTCTCTGATTATGTTAATCCATTGGTAAGCAGGAGGTCACTAATGCTGGTTATTAATGTCAAATACCCATGTATGTCTGCGGGATACATTTAAACTTCAAACTCTAGATACGTAGAGCATCGAAAAATGGTTTAGTACATGTATATACATCCCAGACGGCATGCAAACCAAAAAGGAAACTTGCTTCGATAAAAACTCCATGTGTTTCTCTTCTGATTATGTTAAACCATTGGATGGAGTACATCCGAAGGAGTAAAATTAAAGCAGCATGAGAAGCAATCAGATAGGTTTTCTCTACATTGCAGACAATGTCTATACGGAAGATCACCTGCTACAAATGTGCGTTGCCGATGACGACGGCTCCTTCATCTCTTCGACCCCAAGTCCTCGTATGTAACCATTGGTCTGTCGCAATCGCAGTCGGCGTCCGAGGCAGACTCGGGGGCGTCGACGCTGGATGAGAACGTGTGGTGCAGCGTCGGGGTTGGGGCTTCTCCACTTCGGCGGGAGGAAGACACGCACCGACCAAGGAAGGCGCGCGCGGTGGTAGCTATCGGGGATCGGGGCGTAGGCAGGGATGCATTGCCGCTGGTAGGTTTTTCTTTTTTCTTGGACGCCGCGGAAACGTGATGCCGCATTTGTTAGATTACATGCGTTCTACCGGCCTCACGGGAAAACAACGTAGCACTTCAGTATTCAATGCCGGTCAAGTTTTTTTTTTAAAAAAAAAGGTTTATTTAACATAATGGCATTGGTGGGTAATTTTGTAGAAAGTTAAATAGATCCAATGGTTGTTGACGTTTAGGACTTTTGATTTAATGGCCGGATGTTTTCGATTAACGTGAGATTTTCTATTATTTATCTTTTTTTTCTAGCGTTTGGTGAGGATTAACGTGTAGCCTCCGTTGGAGCCTCCAATTAGTAATAGTAAGATAAAAGCACTTAAGGATCATTAGTCCGGTCCCCAAATGAGCCTGCATTCTCTCGGAATACACGTACATGTCTGTTAGTGGCTGCCTACTTTCCTCCGTCCTTTTTTTTTTGTCTCTAGAGAAGCGTGTTTGTGGGAAACACGGTTCTCTAGAGACGACATTTAGGGACAGATGGAGTATGTATGTAGTGAGCGATACTAATATGATTCATTATGTCCAGACGTTGAAACCTGGAGCCGTGGTGATCTTTCGGAAAAAACTGCAGGCATGGTCTCGTTCACGAGCAAGACTCGTTCGGCCCCCTCTTTTCCAACTGCGTCCATCGAAGTTGCTGCACCCATGGGAGTTCGACAGCAACACGTACCTGCAGCTGACCATCACCTGGTCTACCAGCAGCAGCGCCGCGCGGCGCGGCCGCGGCGCGGCAGCGCTGTCTTACCACCGTCTTATCATGTGTACGTTGCCCAGTGTGTCCTGTTCGACCAGGGTACCGAGTGCGAGTCGTTTTTCTCTGGAACTCGCGCCCCTCGTTTACGTGGTTGTGGATGAGCGTGGTTGGGCTGTTCAAACTAGTCAATCCGTTCCACAATACTTGCAATTCTTTGAGTGGTTGTGTAGTATTTTTACATAAATACTAGTTTGTCAAAAAGGACATTTTCATATTCTATTTAAATCAAAGTACTAAATATATGTATGTGAAATAAAAAGTATAGTTGAAAGTTGAGAAAAGTGTGTTGATACAGTCGGAGTTTGTTAACTCAAAGAGACGTGTGAATGATTAATACAAAATAAATAAATGCAGCGTACAATATAAATTAAGAAAAAATGGATAAATGGCATTTGTTAACTCAAAGAGACGTGTGTTGATACAGTCGGAGTTTGTTATCTCAAAGAGACGTCTAAAAGTTTACACTCTCTCTCCATTACACTGAATCTATAAACGCATGCATAAAACATTAAATTTAGATAAAAATAACTAATTGCATAGTTTATCTGTAATTTGCAAGATGAAAGGACACCAATATTTATTTATTTATTTATTTATTTATTTATTTCTCAGTAACTATACGCTTTGTAATGAAAAGGAAGATACACCTATATATATTTTAATTCGATATAGGTTTAATAGGACATCAATGTGATAGTCATCGTAAAAATAAATTATAAAAGTATAAAACATAAGTTATCATTTTAAATGAAATATAATAGTTTTCTTTTTCTTCGTTGCGACGCACGACATTTTGGCTACTCATATTTATATTACATTACATACTTTGTATAATTAGATAGATCATTCAGTATATCATTATAATAATCTCATCCAGAGATATAAAAAACACACGTTTGGACTCCTTTGAGAGATACTACGGAGTAAAGTATTTTATCATACGGTACAATATTTTATTTGTTTCAGAGAGACCCTAGTCCAGATAGCCACCACTGATGGAACGTGACCACATCAGAGCCCCACTGCTCGGTCCAACAGTCTGCGCTGCCTGACATGTACTCCTACTAGCTGGAATGGGAGGGAATGGGAGAGGTGGGACACAACACTGGAAACGAAGCTGGCAATGAGAGGACACGAATCTTGGAGCAGTCTGGACGCGTGAGATAAGGAATGGCGGGCCAACCGGTTGGGGAGATGTGATTCTCATGGTTGCACTCACAGTTAGCGTTGATGGAATCACTACGTCAAAAGTTTATTGTAAGAGCCGGGTCGGTTCAGTTATAGGAGCGTCTTAATCTCGAGCCGCCTTTAAAGTAACTTTGCCATGCGACCGAAAGGACCCGCCCTTGTCGATCACTCATTAAGAGCGGCCGTTGTTCCCGACCCCCCCAGTTTACACATAAGTTAGGGACGGCTGGTTCTCCACCCGCTCTTGCTACTTTATTCATTAAGGACGGTGGGGACAACGGCCGCTCTTACTAAGTAATCAAACCGTGGGCTCTGTCCTTGATTGGGCCTGGGCGGATTGTTTTTGAAAGGCCCGGTGGAACCACCACTTGTCGTCTTCTTGTTTTTTTTTTAAGAACGCCATCTTCTTCCCAAATTGAGACTCGCGACGCGATGAAGAACACGCAAAGGCTGCCGGGCCGGCCATGAGAAGAGTAGAATAAGCGGCAGTGGAGATTCCAAGCTCCGGTGTCCTAGTTCATTCGCTCCTTTCTACCTCCTCGACCCACTCTCCCCACTCCGCAGATCACTCCCCCGCCGACCACCGACACATAAAGAAAGACTCGAGCGCCCTCTCTCTCGATCTCCTCCCAAAAAAATTGCTCAAAGGCAGGTTACTTGAACCGATCCGAAATCCTTTGGTGGAGAGCTTGTTGAAGGTAAGTAAGGGAAATGCTATTTCAAGCTCCAAATTAAAAGTTTGCATGGTTGATTAGTGACTAAATTAGCTAGAGCTTTGTTTTCTCTCTCTTCCGTCGCCATGGTGCTTGAGCTTGTATGGAGCTAATTAGACCCTAGTTTTGAAGTTATTAGTGTGGAATAGCTAGAGAAATGAGCTCACAACATTTATTTAGTGCCTCTTGCTTTATTTAAGTGGAAATTTGAACCCTAGGTTTCATGTACAGTAAGAAATCTATTTCCAGATTTTATATATATATATAATTCTTGCTAGATGAGATTTGAGCCTTGTTATTCATGTATTTTCTTTAATTTTGTTCTTTTTTCTTTACAAGAGATGGAGCACGAGGGAGCGAGTCATGGTTTTTAATAATTCTTGCTAGATGAGATTATACAGCCCTGTTATTCATGTATTTCCTTTTGCTCTTTTTTCTTTACAAGAGATGGAGCAATGGGGAGTCTTGGATGTATGGTTTGTCAAGGTTGGATGATGCTTACATGGACCAAGTGGACAAATTTCTTGAATCTGCAAAGAAGCATGCATCAACATTGAGATATAATAAGGATACAATTAATTGTCCCTGCATAGATTGCAAGAATCTTATTGCATATCCAGAGGTGGGAACCATCAAACAACACCGGGTTATCCGAGGATTTGTTCGGGACTACACAAAGTGTGGACTCATCATGGTGAGACATTGATTATCGATGACGACACCAATTATCAACAACGGGACACACTTATGGACCAATACACAAATGAGATTTATGAAGACACGGGCTACAACCCCGCCAATGAACAAGGTGGTGATCACTTTCGGAGGAATCAACAATGTGCCGATGGTCTTTGGTGGTGCCGCGTGGTGCTTGATGGCGAGCATGTGAGGGGGTGAAGATGATGGTAACGGTGACCGTTTGGAGGACATGCTTCGGGCCCTTGGACCAGAAATATTACTACAAAAGAGAGGTCTACAAAATGTAGAGAGGGTTAGAACAGCGTCGAAGGAGACCGTGTATGGTGTTGAGAAGGGTTGTCTTACACACCGGACACCGCTCCGCTTTGTCCTTGAGCTACTCATCCCGAAGGCTAAGTAATGCGGTTGGTCCGACCGCAGTTTCGATGATCCGTTGAGTCTCCTATCACAGGTGCCGCCACCGCCAAACAAAGTTCCCACCAACACTTACCATGCAAAGAAGGTTATAAGTCCATTGACAATGGGTGTTGAAAAAAATCCATGCATGCCCCAACCATTGTATCCTTTTTTCGTGGTGACACGTTCAAAGGTCCGGACAAATGTCCTCGCTGCGGGGCTAGCCGTTATAAGGACAATGAACTTTTACAATGGAGGAGAAGCCTCCACGGAAACAAGAGGACTAAGAAGGGTGCGAAACAAAGCGGTACAAGAACCTCAAAGACCCAGAGGACACTCCATTAGGCAACGATGCAAAAAAGAAAAGAGTTCCGCCTTGGTAATGTGGTACCCGCCAGGTGACCGACCGTTTGAGGCGTATCTTCATGAACCCTAAGGAAGCCGTGCTCATGACATGGTGGGACGACAGCGCAAGAAAGATGACGACGTGATTGCACACCCAAACCGATGGTAGTCAAGTGGAAAGACTTCGATGCCAACAATGAAGAGTTCAAAGAAAGACGCCGGGGAATGTGCGGTTCCGCCTTTGAGCACCGATGGAATGAATCCCTTCAATGAGAGGACGACCGACCACAAAGATTTTGGCGGTGATCCCCGTCCATGTACAACATCCCAACATACTTGTGTCGAAGAGAAAGTACCTTTTTCTCACTTGTCTTATATATCGGCCCTAAACAACCGGGCATTGATATGGATGTGTTCATCGAGCTTTGTGGCCGCAAGAATTCGAGACACTATGGAAGTCCGGGGTGTTGATGTACGATGCTTTCGAATGGAGGACTTCACATTAAGAGCAATAATTTTTGTCACTATCAACGATCACCCCGCGTTGTTTGCCATGTCCGACAGATCAAAGGCAAGATGGGATGCTTAGTATGCTTGGATGATACTAAATCGGTGTGGCTAATCGCATCCAAGAAGTTTGTTTACTTAAGGAATCGCCGCTTCTTAAACACCGCCACAAGTACCGCGGGCAAATCGTACTTGAAATACTATGGGGACATCCGGGAGGATGACCCACCGAGAGAGACGTCATAATGGGACGACGTGTGTTCGAAATGGTGAAAACCATACGGATCGTCTATGGGAAGAAGAATCCGGATGGAACGATCGAGATAGAAGCAAACCTCCTATCGAAGTACCTTTAAGAAACAGTCCATCTTCTTTCGATATTCGCCTTATCGCCGAATTGGCAATCCCCATGCCATTGATGCTATGCACGTGCGTAAGAATGTCTTTCGGGACCGCCGGTGGTACCTTGATGGACACGACCAAGTCAAAGGATGGTCCGAGAGCGCGGAAGGACATGGAACAACTAAAAGTGATGCCGAGCTTCACCCAAGACATCAGGATAATGGAAAGTGCAAAACGCGCTCGCGGCTTGCTACAACCTAGACATAGAAGAGAGGAGAGCTTTACTCACATCTATAAAGAACCTCAAAGTCCCCAATCGGGTTTTCGGCTAACCCGAAGAAGCTAGTGTCGATGAAGGACCTATCATTTCACTCTTTTGTAAGGCTCACGATTGTCTTATGATGCCGACATTGTACCTACCAATTGCAATCGGGGTTATCAAGCCGAGTTCCTAAAGATGGCCATCACCCGCATGTGCTACTTCTTTACAAAGATCTCACGTAAGTCGTTTCACAAGCAAGAGCTACGTGACCTACATGATTTCATGGTGGAGACCCGGAACCAACTTGAGATGTGTTTACCTCCCGCTATTTTTGATATAATGGTACATCTCATGATTCACGGTTCATCGATAGAGGTGGGCCCAAGCTACTTGCATGAAATGTGGGCCTACGAGCGGTTCATGTCGGTCCTAAGCCGATACGTGCATAATCGAGCATACCCGAGAGGGCTCCATGATAGAGGGTTACACTAGTGAAGAGGTCGCCGAGTGCCGCCAAGAATATACGCTAGTACGTAGAGGGATCGGCAATCCCGATTCTCGTCACAAGGGCAAGGCTACGGGAAGGGCATCGGTGGTAGGAAAACATTCGCATCGACCATGGATATAAAATGTCGGTCAAAGCGCATTTACGTGGTTGCGGGGCACAAAACCGATGCGCGACCTTACGTTGATTTAACACATGGCTCTCTCATAGAGCAGAGAGGAAAGGTGTAACACCCGGCCCAATAAGGATGTGGCCCATGGGGGGCTGGCCGCACATATTTAGTACCACCTTGCTAGTTTAGCAAGGGTGGAGTCAACTTATAAGCCTTTGTCTACAAACCATATCACCTTCGGGTTAACCCTTTTACACGGCGAGGGAAAAAAAGTGTGTTGTGGTGGTATGTGTACGCGCGTGCACGCCCTCGAAGGAAGGGGCGGCGGTGCGGCTTTGGAAAGCGGGGTGTCACATGTGGCACCGGCTCTAGTCGGTCGAGGTCTTTAACTTGTTAAGTGGTTACCGAAAGGCGTTAGGGGAAAAAACAGCCGTGGATCTCCTGCGGGATTGTATCACACGGAATCGCCGCAGATCGGGGATTCCCGCGGGTTGATCACCCGGATCGACGGAAGATACCTAGCGGCCCTAGCATGTTAGATAAACCTCCGGAAGGCGAAGGCGGGATGTTACGGGTGGTATCGAGAGCCGACCTTCGCGCCACGCGCGCGCAGGCGGGCCGATGTTCGGACATGGGGTTCATTGGCGTGTAGCTCTGCGGAGTGCACGGCATGGCACATGTGCCAAGACTGGGCGCACGGGTGCGTGTGCCAAGAGGGGAGGTCTTGGTTGTTGGCGCTCGACGAGGACGCCGAGTCCTTTGAGGGGGTGTTTGTAACACCCGCCCAATAAGGATGTGGCCCTGATAAGGGCTGCGGCAAGACATATTTAGTACCACCTTGCTAGTTTAGCAAGGGTGGAGTCAACTTATAAGCCTTTGTCTACAAACCATATCACCTTCGGGTTAACCCTTTTACACGGCGAGGACGAAAAGTGTGCTGTGGTGGTATGTGTACGCGTGCACGCCCCTCGGAAGGGTCGCGGCGGTGCGGCTTTGGAAAGCGGGGTGTCACATGTGGCAATCGGCTCTAGTCGGCCGGAGGTCTTTAACTTGTTAAGTGGTTACCGAAAGGCGTTAGGGGGAAAACAGCCGTGGATCTCCCGCGGGATTGTATCACACGAACCGCCGCGGATCGGGATTCTCGCGGGTTGATCACCGGATCGACGGAAGATACCTAGCGGCCCTAGCATGTTAGATAAACCTCCGGAAGGCGGCGGGATGTTACTGTGTGGTATCGAGCCGACCTTCGCGCCACGCGCGCGTGCGGGCCGATGTTGGACATGGGGTTCATTGCGTGTAGCTCTGCGGAGTGCACGGCATGGCACATGTGCCGCAAGATCGGGCGCACGGGTGCGTGTGCCAAGAGGGAGGTCTTGGTTAAGTTGGCGCCGACGAGGACGCCGAGTCCTTTGGGGGTGTTTGTAACACCCGGCCCAATAAGGATGTGGCCCAAAGATGGGGCTGCGCGCACATATTTAGTACCACCTTGCTAGTTTAGCAAGGGTGGAGTCAACTTATAAGCCTTTGTCTACAAACCATATCACCTTCGGGTTAACCCTTTTACACGAAGCGGGACTAAAGTGTGCTGTGGTGGTATGTGTACGCCGCGCACGCCCCCGGAAGGGCGCGGCGGTGCGCTTTGGAAAGCGAAGGGGTGTCACATGTGGCATCGGCTCTAGTCGGTCGAGGTCTTTAACTTGTTAAGTGGTTACCGAAAGGCGTTAGGGGAAAACAGCCGTGGATCTCCCGCGGGATTGTATCACACGGAACCGGGCCGCAGATCGGGATTCCCGCGGGTTGATCACCGGATCGACGGAAGATACCTAGCGGCCCTAGCATGTTAGATAAACCTCTCGGAAGGCGAAGGCGGGATGTTACAGGTGGTATCGTGAGTCGACCGCGCCACGGGCGCGCGGCGGGCCGATGTTGGACATGGGGTTCATTGCGCGTGTAGCTCGCTGGAGTGCACGGCATGGCACATGTGCTCAGACCGGGCACGGGTGCGTGTGCCAAGAGGGGAGGTCTTGTTGTTGGCGCCGACGAGGACGCCGAGTCCTTTGAGGGGGTGTTTGTAACACCCGCCCAATAAGGATGTGGCCCGATAAGGGCTGCGCGCAAGACATATTTAGTACCACCTTGCTAGTTTAGCAAGGGTGGAGTCAACTTATAAGCCTTTGTCTACAAACCATATCACCTTCGGGTTAACCCTTTTACACGGCGAGGACGAAAGTGTAAGCAGGGTGGTATGTGTACGCGTGCACGCCCCGGAAGGGCCGTGCGGTGCGGCTTTGGAAAGCGGGTGTCACATGTGGCAATCGGCTCTAGTCGGTCGAGGTCTTTAACTTGTTAAGTGGTTACCGAAAGGCGTTAGGGGAAAAAACAGCCGTGGATCTCTGCGGGATTGTATCACACGGAATCTGGCCGCAGATCGGGATTCCTCGCGGGTTGATCACCCTGGATCGACGGAAGATACCTAGCGGCCCTAGCATGTTAGATAAACCTCCGGAAGGCGAAGCGGGATGTTACTGGTGGTATCGAGCCGACCTTCGCGCCCGCGCGCCGTGCGGCCGATGTTCGGACATGGGGTTCATTGCGCTGCGTAGCTCGCTGGAGTGCACGGCATGGCACATGTGCCGCAGACCGGGCGCACGGGTGCGTGTGCCAAGAGGGGAGGTCTTGGTTGTTGGCGCCGACGAGGACGCCGAGTCCTTTGAGGGGGTGTTTGTAACACCCGCCCAATAAGGATGTGGCCCAGCAAGGGCTGCGCCAAGACATATTTAGTACCACCTTGCTAGTTTAGCAAGGGTGGAGTCAACTTATAAGCCTTTGTCTACAAACCATATCACCTTCGGGTTAACCCTTTTACACGGGCGAGGACGAAAGTGTGCTGTGGTGGTATGTGTACGCGTGCACGCCCTCGGAAGGGTCGTGCGGTGCGGCTTTGGAAAGCGGGTGTCACATGTGGCAATCGCTCTAGTCGGTCGAGGTCTTTAACTTGTTAAGTGGTTACCGAAAGGCGTTAGGGGAAAACAGCCGTGGATCTCCCGCGGGATTGTATCACACGGGAGGCGGCTGCAGATCGGGGATTCCCGCGGGTTGATCACTGGGATCGACGGAAGATACCTAGCGGCCCTCCCCGTAACATCCCGCCCGCCTTCCGGAGGATATAGACCCGAGAGAAAGAAAATGAGGAATCTTAAATACCGTGAAGGTGTCATCAAAACACTTAGAAAGTGTATGAAAAGCTAGCATGAAGTTAATGATATCCTCTAAGAATACCATAGAAGGTATGAGAATAATGGTGGTTTTGGCAATTGAATTATCCCCTAAATGCCAAATGCAAGGCTGGATTTGTACAATTAAAATCTCGAAGATTTATAGAATACAATTTGAAAATCCACTAAGGATTAATTATAAGTATCTAAACTCTAGCATAAGATTGATACACTATCTAGAAGATATTGAATATTAATTTATTTCCCCATAATCCTCCTCGAAAGGATTTATTACCCCGAAGGATAATATTTTGTTTTGCACAATTAATAGGTGGTCATTATGCATGAAGCATATTGCTCTTGTTTATACCCATATAATTCATAGAAGAATTATGAGCCAACTTTTGAAAGTTATAGTATTATGGTACCGCATACCATTAGTTTGCACACGTTTATGAAAAGTGTGGTTTGAACCATGAAGTTTAAAGTTTGGCTTTTATGAGGGGGAGCATATTTTATTGAATCGCCTTTTAAGGTAAACCACTAGAATTACAAAGATCAAGTAGATCATATTGCTAAAACACCGAAGTTTATGCATAGATTATGAAGATGAACATCTATTCATGAAGAATGGAATATCTTGAAGAATATATGACCAAGAAGGTTAAATGTTGTACTCTTTTTTCCCTATGTGAGTTTTACTCGAAGGTTTCTCACACAAGGTTTTTAATGAGACAACATGTGCAATGCAATTAACGAATGTGATGTACTCTTTTCTCCAAGAACCGTTTTTCCCAATCGGGTTTTCGGATGGAGTTTTTGACGAGGCATATGCATATCGTGGTAATCGCCCCAAGGGGAGTGTTGTAAAACACACACGGACTCTTTCCTAGAAGGAAAGGAGAAGGATGAATCCTAATCCTAGTCCGTTTGTATGTGGGCTCTTACCGAAACTCTCCCGCCTTGGCCGGACTATATATATGTGGGAGCTCTATGTTGTAATAACGAAGATTCGGATGAATAAAGAATAGTCTCCTTACATCTTATGTCTATGTGTTCTACTTCATCTACTATGTTGATCGTGAGAGACGGAGAGGACAAGGTCCTAACCGCTGACGACGCGTTTCACAACACTTGCGCCGCTTTTCACCGTCTCGCGTCGTTTTCGCTCGAGCGAATAGCAACCTGCTCAACCCTAAATCGCCGCCGCCATTGAGGCGCCGCCGGAGCTAATTTCGTCGCAATCCTTGTTCCGATCTCACCGTAGCTAGAGCAAGCAACTTCGCTTTGCCTTCCCGATCACGCTCGGTTATCTTTTCTCGTCAATTTTGCTAATCTCGTGGTTGCACCGCACCTTGCGCCTTGCCTCTCGTCCGACGACGAAGACCACAAAGCACGTGAACTTTGCATGAAGGCTCAGTCGTCTCTCACCCGGCTCGATACCACCTGTAACATCCCGCCTTCGCCTTCCAGAGGGTTTATCTAACATGCTAGGGCCGCTAGGTATCTTCCGTCGACCCGGGTGATCAACCCGCCAGAATCCCCGACCGCAGCGCAGCTTCCCGCGGTGATACAATCCCGCCAGGAGATCCACAGCCCGTTTTCCCCTAACGCCTTTCGGTAACCACTTAACAAGTTAAAGACCTCTCGACCGACTAGAGCCGTGCCACATGTGACACCCCGCTTTCCAAAGCCGCACCGCACAAACCCTTCCGAGGGCGTGCACGCCGCACACATACCACCGCTTACACTTTCGCCCTCGCTTTCGTAAAAGGGTTAACCCGAAGGTGATATGGTTTGTAGACAAAGGCTTATAAGTTGACTCCACCCTTGCTAAACTAGCAAGGTGGTACTAAATATGCGCGGCGCAGCCCCATCGGGCCACATCCTTATTGGGCCGGTGTTACAAACACCCCCTCAAAGGACTCGACGCCCTCGCCGAGCGCCAACTTAACCAAGACCTCCCTTCTTGGCACACGCACTGTGCGCGCTAAAGGTCTGCCGCACATGTGCCATGCCGCACTCCGCAGCTACACGCGCAATGAACCCCATGTCCGAACATCCGCCCCGACGCGCGCCGTGGCCGCGAAGGTCGGCTCGATACCACACCGTAACATCCCGCCTTCGCCTTCCGAGAGGTTTATCTAACATGCTAGGGCCGCTAGGTATCTTCCGCCGCCCGGTGATCAACCCGCAGAATCCCGACCGCAGCTAGAGTTCCCGTGGTGATACAATCCCGCCAGAGATCCACAAACTGTTTTCCCCTAACGCCTTTCGGTAACCACTTAACAAGTTAAAGACCTCTCGACCGACTAGAGCCGCCACATGTGACACCCCCGCTTTCCAAAGCCGCACCGCACGGCCCTTCCGAGGGGCGTGCACGCGTACACATACCACCCCGCTTACACTTTTCGTCCCCGCTTCGTGTAAAAGGGTTAACCCGAAGGTGATATGGTTTGTAGACAAAGGCTTATAAGTTGACTCCACCCTTGCTAAACTAGCAAGGTGGTACTAAATATGTGCGCCGCAGCCCTTATCGGGCCACATCCTTATTGGGCCGTTGATACCACCAGTAACATCCCGCCTTCGCCTTCCGTGAGGTTTATCTAACATGCTAGGGCCGCTAGGTATCTTCCGTCAGTCCAGTGATCAACCCGCAGGAATCCCCGACCGGCAGCTAGCTTCCGCGGTGATACAATCCCGCCAGAGATCCACAACTGTTTTCCCCTAACGCCTTTCGGTAACCACTTAACAAGTTAAAGACCTCGACCGAC
This sequence comes from Hyparrhenia diplandra, assembly GCA_015847255.1. NCBI lineage: Eukaryota > Viridiplantae > Streptophyta > Magnoliopsida > Poales > Poaceae > Hyparrhenia > Hyparrhenia diplandra. The sequence continues at coordinate 165,810 of JADLZK010001450.1, forward strand.
TAGAGCGCGCCACATGTGACACCCCGCTTTCAAAGCCGCACCGCACGCCCTTCCGAGGGGCGTGCACGCCGTACACATACCACCCCCGCTTACACTTTCGCCCCGCGCCGTGTAAAAGGGTTAACCCGAAGGTGATATGGTTTGTAGACAAAGGCTTATAAGTTGACTCCACCCTTGCTAAACTAGCAAGGTGGTACTAAATATGTGCTTGCAGCCCCCATCGGGCCACATCCTTATTGGGCCGGGTGTTACAAAAGGTCGTAAAGATGATTGGGTCCTGAAACAGCACAGGCTTCGATTTATTACCTGGTTGAAGGACCGGGACATACCACCTGGAGAAAGTGAAGACTCTATTACCATCAGTAAATTGGCGAGGGGACCATCGAATCATGTGACGTCTTGGAATGCTTATGACATCAATGGGTACACATACTATACGCACACAAAGGATAGTAAAAGTGCAAACCAAAACAGCGGCGTTCGAGAAACTGCAATCAATGACAGTGGGGAAGAGGTCACAATCTTTGGCATAATTGAAGATATATGGGAGCTTGATTATGGAGGAAATCTAAAGATGGCCGTGTTTCGATGCCGCTGGATCAAGCAATTTGAATTTAACGAGATCGGGTTGAGAGTTGTGGACCTCCAGAATATAGGCTATGAAGAGGACCCTTGTGTGCTCGCTTCACGTGTTGCACAAGTTTTCTATTTTCCGACCCGCAAGTAACCTCAACCCAAAGAAGAAGACTAAGCATGTGGTTGTCTCCGGAAACAACACATTATCGGAGTTGATGGCGTGGAAGATGTTAGCGCTTACAACGAATACGGTGAGATGCCACTATTCACAAACTTTATTGACAAGATCGATGAGGTGGAAAAGAAACTACCCAATGACATGCCGCCATGGGAAAGAAAAAGGTGGCAAGGGGAAAGTTGTTTCAGCTAGCTAGTTTGTGCAAGTGTGTGTTTGAGAGTACATTTATATATGTAGTGTATGAGAGACTACATTTATGTATGTGTGTGTGAGACTACATTTATGTATAATTAGCATTAATTTATGCATATGTGTGAATACAATTAACATTTATTTATGTGTGTTTCTATGCAACCAATGGTTATAACTAGCATACCATGTTATGTCAAGAACCGTGACCCTTGTTTCAAAAGTCGAAACCGGCAGAGTGCATGGATGCACACTTGCTACTCCCTAACACTAATGAGCTCATCAACCTCACTAGGCTCTTGCTTTCCCTTGCACTCACAATGTTTCTTCAGCGGAACAAATGGGCAAAAAGAGAGGTAAAGGACGAAGGGGTAAGTATATATAAGCCCCCATTTCAAATCCAGAGTTATCGATACTTGATTATCGCAGACCGGACGCCGCCCAGAAGGTGTGACCGCACGCTACCGGCAAATTAAAATTCTCCGTTAAGGCTCGACACGACGCCTCTCAGAGTCCGGTCGGGGGTGACGGACGCGTCCCGTCATGAAAGGAACATCTCCGAGCTCTCGAAGTGACCGGACGCCGCCGTCCGGGCGAAGTCCGGCCGAAGCGCCCCGTTGGCGTAAAAACCCTCCAACACCGACGCGATTACCGGGCTTCCTCCAAAGATGACCTTTTTTTTTTTTTTTGACAAGAAAAAAGGGGCCATAGCCCAAGCTTATATATTATGAATGATGGCAGTGGACTACCAAGAGAATACAATTGTTCTTAAATACAACATCCCTCATGATAGAAGGACATGAATTCTTATGAGGGGCACCATGACATTCCATTGTAGGATAACTAGAAGAGCAAATCCGCTTAGAAGCCCGAGAAGTTAGATCATGAGCAGCTCAAATATTGGACCTATCTATCTTATGAACTTGAGCTTTAGATCCTTGCATAGAGACTGTATGTCCGAGAGAGCTGAGTCTCCAATCTGGGAAAGCATCGTTGCCTCTTGTTCACAGAATTCAACAAGCGTGCTATTGTCCGTATTGAAACAAACATTGTAATATGCCAACAACTTGCGAGATAATTGCCGCCAAATGGAGTGCAAAGGCTTCAGCTTGAAGAAATTTAGAGCACTTACGTGCTTGTCCCAAAGTATAAAGAACTTTTGGAGAGTATGAGCCATGTACACAATTTGAAAACAAACACCTCAAATTCCACACAAATATGAACAGGCATAATTTAGTAGCATCATATATCATTTCCAAGTGCCAAGTTTAACCAAAGGCAAGCGCAACCAATTTAAAAATTTACATACTCGGACGACAAACCACGGGACTACCACTACCATCAATTCCAAAGCCTAACACCGATTGCAAAGTAAGTGCAAAGCAAAGTTGTAATGCTGCCAAAGATCCATGTCAATCGCAGTTCTAGCATATGATCTACTACCGGATCTAGTTCAAGATGACTACCACAACCACTACCAAAGAAGACTACTATATACTACTACCATGAAGACTACCACTACCAAAGAACTAGCCCTTGTCAACTAGATTTCATCCTTCACCAAAGAACCAAAAGAACCGTCTTCACTTCTTTATCGCTGGGTAGATGATGCCGACCATCACAAAGCAACCACAAAGAAGCCCCAAGACACACGCCTTGAGGAGCTTGTTCCTCCGCCTCCGCGACTCTCTCGACTTGTGGTAGTAGTTGGCAGAGATGTCATGGGCCACCCTCTTCGTGTAATCGCTACTGGACCTTATTCTTGAGGTTCTCGTTGGCTTCGAAGCCACTTCTTTGATCCGCGGGGCTTCAATGAGTTATTCATGTGCGCTTGATTCAACTCGCCTAGCCGTGTCTTCAGCTCCTTGGTGAGTTTCTTCAGGCTTTCTTGAACACGTTTAGGCCATGGCTTGTCCAAACCACCGGGTGTGTCGGCACCGATCAACCACCTCCTATCCAACATTGTGAGAAATCCAATGGTGCTGAGCAAACATGAATGAATGGTAGGATTCAAGCAAAGATAGAATTGAAACAGGTGGGCTTCCAATATACCTCATCAGGGCAACCAAGGAATCGCCTTCCAGTGTCCTTCCCGGCAGAGCGCCTCTTCATCACCAAGTGCCGCCCGTGCTCACACTTCCGAGTTCGACATGGCTGAGGCCGGACCAATCTTGGACAGGCTCGCCTTCGGGGATGCCGGAATCGCTGTGTGTGCCTGTTCGTGATTTTGGAAATAAACCGGATGAAGGTTGACAAGTAAACAAGATGACAATCGTGGTAACAAGTAAACAAGTAAACCGAACCTTCCTGTTCTATCAAAAAATTTTGGGATATGATCAAGCCAAACATTTTAGCCATGTTTGATGACTTCTATAGAGGAGAGTTAGATATCTTTAGACTGAATTTTGCTTTAGTGACTCTTTACCTAAGGTTCCTGAAGCTTGTAATATGGAGCAATTCATTCAGGCCTATTAGCATACTTAACTGTAGTTTCAAGATGTTCTCCAAACTCCTCACCAATAAACTGGGATTTTTTTGAAATTTTAGAATCCAGGGGCCATGAAATTGTCAAGAAATTTACAACCTCAACCATCAAGAGTATACCAACTCTAACCTTAACACATCAGTAGCAAAACCGAGGCATGTAAATTTCTTGGCAACTCGATGAACACTTGCTCACAAGCCAAATATGATCACAGAATTAATCTCAATTACCTGCCATTAAAGTCATCATCGGCCTTGGGGTTTAGCAAAGCAGAATTAGATTGACAGGTGCATCATAGGCATCAGTTTGCCCAAATATAAGAGTTTTCAGGCACAACATCAGTTTGCAGCATGCACAGGCATCAGTTTGCAACATGCACAACTATTTCCCATTGAATTATGAAGCCATTGCAATCATCATTGACCAAAAGAAAACTAAAAATGTTTATAATCAAACTATAGGCAATCAATTCTTATGCTAAACAAAAAAAAGAGAGACTGAGATGAACAAAAAAATTGAGAACGTACAGAATACTTATCTGTTTAGTGGTGACCACCTTGATACCGAGCATGGTCAAAAACTACTTGATCCAAAGTGCTCAAAAACCACCAACTTGCCACCTCATATAAACAAATTGAAAGATTGATATAAGCAAAAATAATAATAAATCCATTGCTGAAAAATCCAGTGCACTTAGATATAGTGAAAAAGAAAATGAGCAGTTTTGAGGAGAGGATAGACCTTAATAAAGAAACTGGAGAATGATTAGGTGTATCTTAAACTCCCAAACTAATTAATCACCTGAAAATCAAAACCAAAGGATCAAAATCCATAGCAAAGTATGCTTAATTTACATCATAAAATACTAAATTTACACCAAAATATTGGTGTAATAAAAACAGTTATGTAGTGTAACTTACTCGATAAAGAAATGAAAAAGACCTTGAACAAACTCAGCCTCTGAAATTCAAACTGGTCATATCCTACTTAAGAAATAATTGACACCTGAAAATGGTAACACAAATGGGAGGAAAAAAACAATAAAGTGAGGCTCTACAATTCATAAAGGTCATAAGATGATGAACAAAAATAGCTACAAAAAGAATACTTATCCGCTTTCAGCCATGACCACAAATGAAATCAAAAAAAAATCTTCACAAGCCTCTCATCCGGGCAGACCTCACAACCAAATAGAATAATAGTAGTTAAAATACGTAAAAATTTGCAAACACAAGCAAAGAGAGGAATTTAAAATACCCGCAAGATCAAGCATTTCGTTGTCCTATATAGAAAATAATTGAGACCCGCAAATAGGATAAAAAGCAAATAAAAAAGTTTTATCCCTCCTCCTTTACGGGGCTTGGGACCTGCTATGATGAACTCATAAAATAAAGAGCACCATCATAGGCGGAGTTTAAAACTTTTTTTCACATATTAGAGTACAGATTATCGAAATAAAACTATAAGCAAACAACTGTCATAAAAAAAGGAAGGTGGAGTACGGAGTTATTACAAACATGAAAACAAAGGTAAATATAATCGGTTCGCATGTAAAACGTAAACAACCAAAGCATAAGAATATTATAACAGTTCAACATAACCAAAAAGCCGCAGAATGATGAACTAGGACTTGAACTTGAAACAAAGAACCGGCCATATTCCAATCTCATCGGGACGTTGGGGATGTTCTTGCAGGGCCAAAGGCATCGAGGGGATAGGATCGGTAGACATCACCTAAAGGAGACGGTTTCTCAACATTCTTACCCGGTAGAAGCAAATTTCTTGATCTTCAACAATAAAAAGAACGTCCAGCCATTAAGGCAGCATCATCAAAGCATCCCAAAGCAAGCACATAAACAAAGTCCTGTGCATATAGTCCATACAAAACTTGTACTGGTGAAGAAATGATGGCCCACGATTCTCCTTGATCACACGTGCAACTAGCTTCACAAGATCACCACCGGTGAAACCCATGACTGCAAGAACTCTAGACTGATCACCCTCAACTAATTGGAGATTCTCAATAACAAATAAAGAGGCATCTTCTTCTTCCACAAGTGCAATCGAGAGCGATTAGCCTAAATACAAGAATAATATTCATTAATTAAATTGTAGAGAAGCAACATGAATAGAATGCAGGACAAATGCATAAAAAGGTATACCTTAGTAGTGACAGATATAATATTTAAAGCTTCAAGAGAAAGTGGTCTGCGAACAATACTCTTGACTTGATAAAAAAGTAAGAATTTCCCCTCCAACATGAGCATTATAACCACGATAAAAAGCATTTGCCAAATCAGCATGGGTAACCCAATAGACAGTTTTGTCACCGCATCATAGCAGAATTTCCCTCTCCTAACATAAATAATATGAGCAAAATGCTTGAGCGGAAAGCAGCAAGCATGACTGGATCATGAGTTTTCCAATCAGAACCAAGCTTACGAATTGCAAGCAAATGAGTCTGATCACCAGATTCCAAATTAAGAACTTCCATAACATGACTTGAAACAGGACAATCGCTAAGCTCAAACATACTCAAATTCCTAGGGTTTGCCATCACTCAAATAAACAGTAAAACCTGATTTAAAAAAAATCAGACTAGGAATATGCATATATAGAAAGAAAATTAATAATATAAAGCATATTCAAATAATAGGAATTTGTTGCCAAATAAATGGCAGGAATCCAAAAACATGAAAGTTGAATAATTACAAATCATCACCGATATCATGAAGGGGATAAACATTCTCAACAAAAAATTACACCTAAAATGATTATATTTTACACCAATAAAGTTACTGTAAATCATATACAAGAACATATAAATTGGTGGATAAGATCTTTGAAAACAAAAGAGTATGACAATACAATAAGATCTAATACTATAAGCATGCCATAATCGATAATGACATATATATGCAAACAAAGAAAGGGATTGGAACAAGATTGACAAGTGGAAAATGTTACAGAGCACAACAAGATCAGCTAAATGAGAGAAACAGGGAAAAATGGATCTAGATACAATACTAAAGCCACCAATCAAAAGAGTATGACAAGTACACTAAGATCTAATACTATAATCATGCAAGTAATCAACATCTTGACATATATATGCAAACAGAGAGGGATTGGAACAAGATTGAGAGTGGATGATGATACTGAGCACAACAAGAAAAACTAAACGTAGAAAAACAAGGCACCGAAGGGAAGATAAGAGGAAGATAAGAGGATCCGGATAAGAGTATGACACTAAGGATTCAGATATAATAATACACACAACAATCAAACGGATTGAGAGAAAGATAAGAGGAAGATAAAGAGGCAACGGGAGAACTCACCAAAGCAATAGGAGCACAAAGATCCAAACGTGAGAAAGGAAATAGAGGAAGACGGGATGAGCACAAGTGAGGGAAATGGAATTTATAGACGGAAGGGAAACTTGAGAAGGGAAGAAGTCAAGATGGAAGGAGGAGGAAATGCGAAGGGAGAGGAGAAGCCGTGTAAATGCGAGAACCACAACGGAGCACTAATTGCGCGAGAATCAAGGAGAAATATCTCCCTCACGAAGCATGCATTTGCTTGTTATTCGTGAAAGGAGCACTAGTGAATTACTCATGGCTTGTGAATCCTCTTTGTGATCGGTGTGCTTGAGCTCCCACCGGGGATTTGGCACCGTGCCATTAAGCTTAGCAAACGTCAAGTGAGTGTATCACCACAACGGGGATTAACATGTCGGCAAGCACGTGAACCTCGGTGAAAATCATCGTGTCACTTGTGTTGTGCTTTTTTGGAGATTTCTCTTGGTACACGGTGATTGGCGACAACCTCGACACTACAATGGTGGTATTGTATCCTAGTCCACTCGCATTACTTCCACTCTCTAGCTTGAGTAGTTTGTAGTGTGCTAGACTTGTTTAGCCTTGCTTAGCTCCTAGTGGTTGATCTAGTTAGCTTATATTGTTCACTTAGGAGTAAATTAGCAACCTAGCTATTGCTTGTATCTAGAGGCAATAGAATTGACTTGTGGCTTGCATAGCTAGTTCATAGCACCGCTATATTCACTTCTCCATCTTATTTACTAACCGCTTTGTTTAGTGTTGTTGCAAGAATTTTTAATAGCCTATTCACCCCCTCTAGCCATTAGGACCTTTCAAGCCGGACCCGGCTTCTAGAAGGAAGTGAACCAAACAACACCATCCATCTCCCTAGGGCCGGGCTAAATCAAGCCTGGCTAAAATTTAGGGCCAGCCACACCGGGCCGCCTAACCAAACACGCCCGTTGTTTCCCATATGGAGCCCACCACGATGATGAATGGGGCTAGACCCAAGGCATTGGGCATTTCTTTCTTGACCCCCTTTACCTTGGGAGAGAGGAGGATACCCTTAATTGAGGTTATGTTGAACCAAGTGTGCGCCCCCGGGGAAAGTCCAAGCTCTCACCCCGAAGGCCAAGCCCTAGCCCGACACCTCATTTGGTCTTCCCGATGTAAGCCGCAGGAAGTGGAGTCGGTTGATGTTATTGGGGACCTTCGGCATATTTGTCGATAGCTTTTCTTGTATCTTTTCCATCCACTTGACTACCACGTGTAGTGCTACTACCTCTCTCTTCATTCTCCACAATGTAACCTACCGGTAGCAAGGTCTTCTTACCCCCTTCTTATCCCCCATTGCGGGTGCCCTAACGGCGTGTGTGTTGACGTTAATAGATGTAAGCGAGGGTTTTGTTTTTAGATTGTTGCGATGCCAGGTGTCAACTAAAGGAGGTGGGTCTCTCAGGCTTAGAAGTCATGTTCCCGGAACGTGAAGAACGTGATACGGGAACATGATATGTGGTACGCCATTCTCAAAAACTATGGAACGAAGAGGGTATACAGTTTTAGCTTGTACCAAATCCAAATGGAACGCTGCCTAATCTAGATGGAACGTATTCCCCGAACGTTCTCCTTGTCGGCGGATGGATAGATCTAAGCTTAGTGTTTAAAACACTTGATGACAAGACGCGAGACGCTTCAATGGCTCAACGTTTCGCCTATGTTTATGTTCCCCAAGACGCGTTGCATCATGATTGGGAAGGATGTTCCATTGTTTCCCTACCACGAACTGGAATGTCGTTCCCCCCAGGGTGGCTAAGCTCGGTCTAGAATTACACACAAAAAAAAAAAAAAAAAAAAAGCTCGGGTCTAGAAAAGGCGGGACTCTCATCACAATTTGCCTCCCGTGTTCGCCCACCCCCCTCCTCGCGCTAGCTCTTACACTCCGGATCGACGACGATCGGCAGCGGGGCGGCGGCGGCGGCGGCGATGGTCGGGCGGCGACGCGGCTGCGCGGGCGACACCTTTGGCCCGGCGGCTTTGTTCCACCAAGGTAGGCCGCACCCCACTCCGGCCCACCACTCTCCTTCTCCCGGGGCCCCGAATTAATCCCCCACATTTCCCTAACCCTATAATCGACCGGCTTTGACCGAATGCTCCCAACGCAGCGGCGGCTGGGCCTATCAATAGCGCACTCCCACCATGTCTTCCCCGTCTCCCGGAGGATGGAGCCATCTTCGCCGAGGAGCATGTCAACGCCAACATGTGCCGCCGAGGATGGATTCGGCAGAGAGACCGGGCTCCCACCGACATCATGCCCCACTTGCGGAAGGGAGAGGGTAATCGAGCCGATAGTGAAGTCATCGGACAAGGGCAACCAGGGGCGTGTGTTCTTCAAATGCCCAAAAATGAGCCCGGGGTAATTGAAAGTGGTGCCATTTGTATGTCTTTTTAGTTTGGCTTCCTCGCCGCAGTAACGCGTACTTTAACCGGTTGGCCATTTTGCGGGTGCCCGGTAGATGTAGGTTCTATGAATTCCGGAAGACATACTTGAAGAAGCCGGGTGGAGTGAAGTATGTTGTCATCGATCCGAAGCCGGCCTTGCCGCATCACGGGGAGAAGAACCGGGTGCTTGGGGTTTTGGTCGGGGGAGAAGAAGTGCGATCACAGCTTGGCCGGAAGTGCTCCTGTGCTTGGTGGAAATGCTCCTGTGCCCAACACCATACACATTGAGATGAAGTTGGATGCCCCGTTCTCATTGCTTAAGATGTTTAGTGTAGCCTTGTTCTTTTTGGTGTTCTTGTTGGCACAATGTATCTTTGTGTTCAATTGAAGGGACAATTTAGTATAATTGTCTTCTTTTCGCTATTTGGGGTCTTTGGTAGGGCATGTGTGCCTAGGAATGTGAAATAGATTAGAGTATGTAGTTCCACTTATGTAGTATGTAGTTCCACTAGTTGCAGACTAATATAATGAAATATGTAGTTCTTGATGTATTTGCCACTAGTTCGACAATGGCAATGTCCTTGAACAAATAATTTTGCAGATGTAATGACAATGGCAATTTCCACTATTATGTAATTTGGCAATGACAATGCCTTTTCTTCTACTACATAGTGTCTCTAGCAATAAGAACAAGTGGTTAGAATGACTCATGCGACACAAAGCCAACATAGTGTACTCATAAGATATGCATGAAACATTAGTACAATAGGCATTGCTCATATGTGATCGAGTAATAGGAATGCGGAAGCAAGACACATAGAGCGAGACGAACCGAGTGACATAATAAAAGATACCAAGAGACAACCATAGGTCACAAGTCACAATTCAATGAAATGCGGGAGTAAACATGATATGCAATAGTCATGGGTGCATCATCACAAAAGAACATTGACTCCCTCTCACATGCTACCCCTAAATCTACATACTCTCATCCCTCTCCCCTTTGGCATCAAGGATAAAAAACTAAGGATCGGTCTGAGAGGGGCAACAAAAGCAAGCCGACCGGAGGGTGTGGTGCTAGAACGAACTAAGCCGCGGTGTGACCACCGTGCGAACGCCCACCGACCGAAACCGCCTCGAGAAGTGGTCCGGGCTGCCGCTCTATGGTAGCGGGGGAACTGTCCCGGAAGAAGTGGCACCAACCGTTCGACCCGCGGGCTCGGAAAGCCGGGCAGACTCGTGAAGTAGTAGTCGGGGTGCCATCCGTGACTGGTGCAACCGAGGTGTTAATCGAGTCGAAAGGTGCCGACGACGAGAGTGTAGCCGCGTTTATCGCCGGTGACGGAAACTAAAGTGGCAAGCAAGCGTAGTTGAAGAGGAGGTACCAACTGTAGTGTCTACAAGAAAGGGTGAGCCCGTGATCTCCTCGATAAGTAGCGCCAAGTCGGAAAGCACCCCAAGATCCGTGTGATCGGGCGACAAGTCGAGCAGTGTCCCCGAACCCGAGTACCGAGGTGTGGGAGAAGCAAATGCACTAGCCGCGGAAAGTCCCCGCAGCAGGTGTCCCGAGGTAGTGGTCGACCCCGAGGCCTCCCGAGATGGAGCAAGTCGAACCGCCGTGAGGTCCGAGGGAGAGTTCCCTAAGAACAGCCTCAAGTAGGCTGTTGGTGGTCCTCCCCGCAAGTCATCGATGTTGGATCCGCCGCCGCCGAAAAGCTATAAACTCCCCGCGGATGTGCATCCCCGACGCCCTCAAGAGCCGCAGAGCGCCAGCCTGAGCCTCACCCGACGGCCAAACCCGTCTGGTAGAGCAAGCACGACGGATCCGCCTCGAGGTGGTGGTGGTCGCCGAGCCGATCCGCCGCCCGTGGTCGTGTGAACGTGGTGGAGGCATCCTAGGAGGTGGCATGTAGTCCTCATCGAGCTATCGACGCGGAAGTCCAACTCTACCTCTCGGCTCGCCTCAAAGCCGCTCATGCTCCACAAAGAACCACGCCAGTGATACTAGCATCCTCGCCGACCCTCCGTCTCCGTGACTAGTGCCGCACTACGAGTGCGCGAGGAGCCCGTGGCATGCCGGATCGACCATTTGTGAAAGGTTGTACCTAGGAAACACCGTGGTAGCACCCGTCCTCTCAAGAATCGATCATCCGTCATGTGTGGCACGGTCTTCCATATCAGGTATGTGATCCAAAGGAGCATAGGGTAACCGCCCGCAGCCCTTGATCCCCGGCGATTGTGTCCTCCATCTCGGATAGAATCAAATCCCGGACATCAAATTCCTTTTGATCAACTAAGTGGGAAAGAATCCATAGCTGCATACGAAGTCGGTGCCTCTCTATAGCCAACCCCGGGCAAGATCGCCTTCCGCACAATAGCATCCGTAACTCGTGCAACGAGGTGTGAGGTCACTTGGGAGACGACTGGAGCCCTCTCGGAAGGGGTGGTGAAGTGTGAGATAACAATGGTCGTAGGTGGCACATTGCCCTCAACAAGACGCCTCGGTGGCACCGTGTCGCCATAGCAGAGGTCGTGAATCCTGGTCTTTGAAGATCGAAGACCAAGGAGGCGTCGAGCCCCCACACTCGAACTATGTACTTCTCTCCCTTGAACGCGAAGACAAAGAACTCGTGGAGCGTGGTCAATCCACAAAGTAGCATAGAATTCTCTCGCCCAAGACGGAACATATAAGCCAGAACGCCCCATAAGTGTGGCCAAACCATGCAGGTAAGTGAGGTGGGGGCGAACCTGCTCTCCTGCAACACTGACAATAGCCTCCAAGTCACAGACCCTGTGAGGACGGAAACGGATATTGCCCTCCTGATATGCCCAATAGAAATCCTCGTGGAGAGTGGTGTAGTACCCTTCAGAAGCACCCTCCTGTCTCTGTGGGGGAAACCACTGCTCAAGCTCAACGAACCGGAATTGTCTGGCCAACACAGCTGACACGGCTCTCAAGTCATGGTGAACTGGCTCAACTGCCTTTGAAGGTGTCGTAGACGGGCCATGAGCCTGACGGGGACGGGGTGCCTGAGGTGTAGGGTAAACCTGAGTGCGAACCCTAGAAGAGCGGCGACGTGGTACTGACGATTGTCCTGTTGGTTGCTCTCGCCGACCGTCGGGGCCGGGTGGCATTCTTCGCCGCCGGTAATGCGGGCCTCACACGGATATGAAGTCCTCCGGCTCTACCACCTAACTCAGCGCTTCACGCCACAACCACGCCCTCACCTCCGCAGGTGTCATCGGATCATCTCTCTTGCGCCGCCTTCTTCGATGTGACCTTGGCTGTCTTCTTTCCCTTGTCCGGCCTCTTTCCATCACCATCACCGGAAGGGGTGGGTCATCACCACGTAACGTCGCCCACGGTCTTGACACGAGCCATGGTGACTCAAAGAGAAGGACTGCCGCTGAAAAAGAGATACTGACAAGCTCAACTGCCACACTGTCAAATGCCAAGAGAAAAACTGCAGCTGACTGTCAAGAGGCTTGGCCTCTGTTCCTTACTCGCGGGCTTGGCCCCGAGTTCAATCCGCCATTGCAAAAGTGTCACCGACAAGCACAAGGACTAGACCAAGTTCATCGCACATGAGAATGAATAGAATGGATTTATGACAATGAATAAATAGCTAAGAAGAAAGCCTACCTGAAGCAAGCAAATGAGGAAAGAAATGAATAGAAAGTGGTAGTTATACCTAATCCTCGAGTTGTCCCCGTGAAAAAGGTATGGATCTATAATGGGGAGCTCGGCAAATCAAGGAACGGCACCGCAATGGATTTGGCGAGGAAAAACAGTCAAGACATTGCACATGGCTGGTTTGGGCAACTCGTCGAACATCTACGATGCATAAGCGGTGTCAAGAATAAGAGCTCACCCTAGGAGGGAATCGTGCGCCAGAGCAAGGATGAAGTCGAGGACGGCGACCACGATCTGCAGAGGGAGTCCTCCCGGGCGGCGAACGAGCATCCACGGTGGCAATGGCCCGGCGGCGCGCCCGAAAGGTTCTGGGGTTAGGCGGTGTGCGGTGTGTCCGGGCGCTGGTCAGGCGTGGGCGGCGCAGTCGGCAGGTGGCCGGGCGAACCTTGTGGCGGCGCAGTGCGGCGTGGCGCACGCGGCGGCGGTGAGTGGCGTCGGGGGCGGCGTATGGCGGAGGAGGGCGGGCGCGCGGGGTGAGGACCTCAAAAGAAGGAGAGCCGCCAAAAGAAATGAGGAGAGGAGACTCGACACATGTGTAGTACCGCCCGACCGAGACGCCGGCCCCCGGCCTCGTGTCCGCCCCCGACCCGACGCCGGCCGAAGGAAAATCTTCTTCCATCCCGATTTGTGGCCTAATCACGTTCCTAAAATAATTACCCTCGTTCAGCTAGGCGGCGCTAGACGGCGCCCAGGCGCGCCTAAGCCGTAGGCGGCGGGGTCCCGCGGCCTAGGGGTAGGCGGACCCCTAGGCGGCGGCGGCTCGTCGGCGGCGGCGGTGGGGTGAGGCGCGCCCGGCGGAGGTCGCCGGTGGGGAGGAGGAGCTGCGCTGGCGGCGGCGGGCGCCACGACGGCTAGTGCGGGCGGCGGAGGGGCGGGCGCCGCGACGGCTCGCGAGGCCGGGCGTGTCTTGCGGGCGGCGGGGGCGAGGCGGCGGCGAGGAGAGATGCGAGACGTAGAGGGAGAGAGGATGCGGGGAGAGGGTTATGTGGAGAGTTGGGCCTTCAAATGGGCCTTCTTCCCCTTTCTTCCCATGTCACCAGCCCCGATTTCTTTTTTTCCTTTTTCTTTTAAGTATTTGTGCATGTATTCTGCTAAAAAAAGGTATTTGTGCATGTATTAATCATCGCCTAACAAAAGCGCCTTGAACCGCCTTAGGTTTTCGCCTAGGCTCGCCCTAGGCTCTAGGCTTTGGGCCATCGCCTAGATTCCACCTAGCGCCCTAGCCGAACATAGATAATTACTCTAATCACAGACAAGCATAGCCGCCCAGGGGAACAGATCGAGGAGAGAAGCTGTGGTCCAGCGGAATTGTATGAACATGACATGACACGTTATTAAATTGTTATTAGTGGATTATTAAATTGTGGCCTCTTGTAGTGTTGGCTAATATAATTAATTTTGTGGATTATATGTACGTTATGCGTTATATATGTATAAGGCTTATGTGGGATACAAAAAGTCCACATAAGCTTTATTAAAAAAAGTCCACATAATTAAGCTAACCACGTACAGATACAAATCTTACCACATGCAAAATTAAGTGTATAAAAGTTACATGAAAAATCATATGGTAATCAAAATATATCAAGTACAAAGTTACAAATAAAAAAGGATTTACTATATCAGATCACGCATGCATGCATCAATCTAACTAAAAAAATTTAATATTTAAAACGTTCCTTATTTATCTTATTTTTAACAATCCATGCTTTGCTTCATTTGCCAGACGCGCGGGTGCAAAAGACCGGACGCACCGGTAGGTTCCAGAAAGGTCAGAAATCTTTTTTTCACCTAACCAGACGCGCCGGTGGGAAGGAGTACCAGCTTCCGATGAGGCGTCCGGTCGCCCTTTTTCTCATCTTTCTTGTTTTTCCTCCGCTCCTTTTTAATTTTCTTCAAAATTCCTGTCTCCCAAACTTGTTCCAACTCAAACAAGACTCAAATAAACACCAATTGGAACAAGTCATGGGAATCCTCTCTAAAACCCTCGATTTTGCAAAAAATTTGTCATAGGCTTAATTTAATTTTCGAAAATATGCCATAAAAACGATCGAGGAGCATAGTATGGCCAAGCAATGGAGTTTTTCAACCGTTAGGAGCGTCAAATGCTCTCTCCATTCTTGGGCGAACACAGCGGATGCCATATAGCGCCGAGGGAAGGAGAGGATCGGTTGGCTTTTCATGAGCATGGGCCCCACTCATAGAACCAGATCGATTCTACACATTGCGAGCTGCACATCAGCTGTTGTCTAATCAATCGGGGGCCCAATTAAGAACCAATCCTAGGTCGATAAACTGCTGATGCTCTAAGAGCAACAATAGTGTATCGTTAGGGGTTGGTCTTTAACTCGACCCACAAATGATTTGACATCGCCTCATGCACAAGCTGCAATGTATCGACCCAAGGGATGGTTACATGCATGGGCCTCATGCTCAAAGAAAACAAACCGATCCCCTCATATCCATGTATGGGCCCCATGCTCAAAGAAAGCATGCACGATTTATTTATTTGGTAGAACCGGGTTCTATCCATCGTAGCTGGTGCTTCATCGATCCGAGGCCACAATGTATAGGAGCGGGTTCTTCGCTCACATTTATTGCATCGCGACCGTAAAAACCACACACACCGCAGATGCTCTAAGAGCATCGCAGTGTATCACACTCGTGTCGGTTCAATTATGGGCTTTCAAGCGATGTGATGGGTTGTGTTATCTCCTCCGCAATGGATAGAACTGAGGCTTGGTTCGATGCCCGACTCCACGCATGAAAAATCGCCCCTTTCCTCGACTACCTCTCCTCTAGGAAGGAGCCTCTCCCCCATCCCTTTCCTCGACTACCTCTCCTCTAGGAAGGAGCCTCTCCCCATCCCGCATGCAACCGCAGGAGGAAGAAGGAGCGGGTTCCACATCTCGATAGTGTATCGCACCCGGTGCGATAAGGGCATTAAATGTATCGCACCAACCTCGACCCAAACACTGCAGGTTCTCTAATACTCGCCAAGCGTCCCTAAATATTTATCGTTCTCGCTTCCCGAGAAATTGACGCCGACAATTATGTATTAAAATATATAAATATTTATATTAAAGATTTTTTCATTTAGTTTTTTAATAAATTTATTTAAAGATATAAATCTTACATGTATTTTGTATAAATCGAAGTCAAACTTATGATAAAAAACCAACAGACGGTCAATTAGGGACAGATGAAGTAACTCCTTCCATTGCATTAAATGATGGTGCTCAAAGACACTATTGCCCTTATTTATTGACAACACAGCATGTTTTCATGCATGCACCACATCTTTGCATCAGAATCGAAATGCATGCAGCAGTAAACAAAGTCTCACAATCGCTCATACAAAATTTATTACCATCATCAATATAAACATTATTAGTCTTCAAAACTGCAGTTTATTACAAACCAAATGGAAACAAGTTCTTAGCAAACATGAACATTGCAGCCATCGCAATCAGCCTTATTCACAGTACTCATCAAACAAATGAAACTACAAGGCCTCAAGACCTATTGTACAGGTGGTCGGCAAGGTAATCACGAAACACATTCATCTGTGCACCATCCTCAAAATCTGGCACATCAAGAGTTTCTAGCTGATGAACATAGGCCTCTAGTGGCACATAATGGATATGTTCATCCAGACGCCGAAAGTCATTATCATCCAAACCACTCGATCTTATGAAGTTATGCAAAGCCATACAAGCAACAATTATCTTTGTTCGTGTTTTAGCAGGGTATGAAGGGATTGCCAACAATATGCGCCACTTCATTTTCAATACGCCAAATGCCCTTTCGATGACATTTCTCAGAGATGAATGTGCATAATTGAATGTCTCCTTTTACCTCGTGGTTCTGCGACCCTTTGAAGTCTTCGATGTGGTACATGGTGCCCCTTGTACGGAGCCAAGTAACCTGGATGGTTCGGGTACCCGGAGTCCACCAGATAGAACTTCCCTACAGTAGCAGTACCAAATACCTGAGTGTTAGGTAATTGAATAGAAACACCAATAGTAGTACTATGTACATGTCTACCTTCTGGTGGGTGAGGAAAGACCTCCTTGTGAGTGGTCATGGCATCATTGAACACTCTCATGTCATGAACCGAGCCCGGCCATCCAGCGGCCGACAAATGTGAAAAACATGTCGAAGTCACAAGCAGCCATGACATTCTGTGTTGTCACGCCCTTGCGACACACGTATTGTGCAAATTTTTCAGCAGGGACTATACAACGCATGTGACTGCTATCTATAGCCCCTATGCAGTCCTGGAATTCAGGATAGAACCGTCTGCTCATCACTCTAGGATGCCTTCTTGTGAATTCTGGGTCTCTAGGTCTAATGATATCATCCGCAAACTTAAGCACACATTTGAGCACTCTGTAGAACATTGCATGGACTGCGTCTAGTGATCTCTCAAATCTGCCCCGACTTGCCTAACTGATTGTGGAGCACCTAGAATCCATAGGAACATCCCTAGAGCCTCAATAGTGGTTGACTCGCTAGTGTCTCTCAGGCCATACTCAGTTGTCAACAGGTTATGCAAACTAAAGAACATCTCAGGGGTCATTCTAAACATGGTGTAGCAAGAGTATTCACTGGCCAGTTTGTCTTTTACCCATTCCAACCCAGAAATTTTTGGCACCCTATACTCAGCCCTATTGCAGTACTTGTCAAGATAGATGGCATACTGAGCACACATACCCAATACAGCTGCAATTTCTGCCTGTTCTTTGTCTTCGTCCATCATGGCAATGAAACGCTCCTTCCACTTCTGCCTCCTAACAGCAACCTCGTCCACAACTGGTTCATCCTCTTCAGGCTCCTACACACAATAAAACAAAGGCATAAACTTTTAATCGGTTCTAATTCCCATGCAAAAAATAATAATGCAGGACAACCAACTCTCATATTCAGTCACAATCACATAGCGCAGAAGGAATTACGATCAAAACCTCAAGTCTTCAACATTCATTAACAAACGAATATCACAGTAAGTTCCACAAAACTTGGAGGACCACAGTAAGTTGCACAACACAATGACCATCACAATAAGTTACAAAACACGAATAAATTGGCCCACTGCACACACAGGTGCATGCATGCATGCATTAGAGCCTAGAGGTTCTAGTTGCGCACCTGCCCCGCTGACAGGTGCGCAAGGATGGCAAGCCGTCCTTCGTCTCCCGCCACTTGAAAGGTGAGCATGATCGATTCTGTACAAACAACCTTCATGGCGCCGACCCACAGGTTCTGATTGTTCGTTTGTTCTACGAGCTGCCGGACCCTGTCAAGCACATCTTTTGCCTTGGCTTCCCTGGCTGCCGCCATTTCTGCCTCTTTATCCCACAATTCTGTCAATGAAGCCTTGTTCTCTATAATGGTGTTCAGGCGGGACAGCTGATTAGTCATTTCACGAACTAAAGGGCGTATGGACTCCTTGCTGGCGGAGCTGGGAGCGCTCAAACTGCTGACGCTCCTCATGCTGCCAGTGCTTCGTGGAGTCCCAGTGCAGTGGTGTAGCCATCCTCGTCGTTGTCGCCCTCATCGTCTTCATCACTGCTAATGCCTACCGGACCATTGCGGCGGGAAGGAACGTAAGAGGTTCCCCCCTGCCACTGCCAGTCCGGAGAACATCTTCTCCATTAAATGAAAATATGGAGGAATTTCCATTTGAAGGGCCTGCAAAACAGAAGTAGAGAATAGGTTAAAACATTGCTACAGGGCATGAAAAACAGGAGTTGTCCACAGGTAATAAGAAAACGCACCTTGTTGCGAGCAGCAGCACTGATGGAACCATCCGCGGCACGACCAACTCCTGTATCGCTCAGCTGCGCTTCAAGGATTTTCAAGAGTTTCTTTTTCAGGTGTCTTACCCTATGGCCAAAGGTGATATTGTCATGAACCAGTCCATACTCCCTCCAGAACTTTTCTGATATATTGTTCCACCCCAAATAGTTCATATGACCGCTGGGACTGTTGCCGGCATCCATCTGTTCACAGTACAGCTCACAAAACCTCATAGTAGAGGCCTCAGTCCACGATGCCTTGTCAAGCTTGAGCTGAAAAAATGTAATACATCATTGGCTTAGAGCAACTCTAGTGGAGCCTCCTATTCTCTAGTTGAGAATAACACTAGTGGAGCTCCTAAATTTTTCATGCTCTCCTAAAATTCCGTCACAACAAGCCCCTATAGCTAGCTAGATATAGGAGCCTCCTATCCACCTTTTAAATGAAAATGGGAGTCCATTTCATTCCAATTTGGGCTCTCAAATTTTACAAGTTAGCTATCTATTTTTAGCTATTCTTAGGAGGGATGGTTGGAGTTGCTCTTACAAACAACATTTAAATGAATGGGGGCTTGAGCGTTTATACCCCTATTTTCATGACCGTATGTGATTTTAGCACTGTTTTTAACTTTGTGATTTTACCCCTACTTTTTATAAAAAGGCAGACTTTACCCCAAGTCTGTTGAGACCACATAACGGTGTTAACTTTTGGCCAAATGGACAACTTTGCCCACGCGTTTTTGCCCCTGTTCTTTTTTGATTCATGTGTTTTTAGCCCTACCTTTGGCATCTGTGTATACTAGTCAAGGCAAATTAAAGTAAATTTATACTTCAATATGATTAAGAAATGATTTCTTTTGGCAACTCACGGATGCAAGGCAAGCATTTGAAACCAAGAAAATCATCACGCTCGACCAACGAGAACACTGAGCAAGCGGCCAGGGAACACTCACTACCGATGCAAGAACATGAACTGGACTGAGATCCAAAGACAAAGAAAATCGATCAGGAACTAGAGGAGAGAGCGACCTGCTGTAGTTTGCTGAACGAAGGGCGAGCACCAGATTGGTGCTGGGCACACGACGTGAAAACGACGGGACAAATTCCTCAGAAAACTCAGCACGCACGAGCAGGAACTAAAAAAAACGGCCGACTAAGAATCAACCAAATCTAATCGAATATTCCATTATTCGAGCTCAAAATTTGCACAGATCAAATTCAACTAACTACGAACAATCTCCCAAAAAATCATGACTCGAGATCAACTCAATCTCCCTGAATTTCAGATCGTGGGCAAGAACGAAAATAAGAAAAACGGAGAACACAGCGAACGAAAATGGAAGGAGGAGGAATTGCTTGCGCGACGGAGGAAGAGGGCCCGCGTCGGAGTAAGATGGGGAGGTGGAGGAGGAGCAGCCGCCACCGGCCTGAAACCCCCCGCCCGGAGGAGGAGCCGCACGGGAGAGGGAGCATCACGGGGAAAACGTCGAGCGCGGAAAGGAGGGCATGTTTTTTTTTTTTTTTTTTTGGCATGTCCTGTTTTTATTATTTTTTTTAACCCTTTAATAAAACCAGTCCGAACGGAGTTACAGATTAGGGGCAAACGGTACCTTCACCTAAAAATCACAAAGTTAAAAAAAGCGGGGGTAAAATCACATTTAGAGTCCGGAATAGGGGTAAAAACACTAAAACCCCTAAATGAATACACTCGAAGCATGTTCTAGGATATTGATGCAAACAGAATCTTTGCAAATTCCCCTTATACAAGGAAGAGAGGACGTGGTGGCGGCATTATGACAAAAAGGGATACTTTTCAGTGGGTTACGCATACCACACACAATGGCTCCACAAATTTGGTGATAACAATGTGCATCTAAATGCAAGAAGTTCAGGGGAGAAAGAGTATGGAAAACCTTGTGGAAGCTGAATGTCCCAGCGAAAAATAAAAATATTTGGCTTGTCTCGCAAGGTGGTGGCTTTGTCGCAAAAAGTGCTCCGATCTATGACGAATGCGCCCAGATTTGGCAAGATTTTATTTCGATATCTATAGAGCATTGTAATAGAGAAACAAATTGTGTAGCCGATGAAATAGCTAGAATGGCAATGGCCTCGAAATTGAAATGTAATTGGGTCGATGAACCCCCTAGGAACATCCTAGAAGCTGTAACAATGTTCCAAGATCAATAAAAGTGCGCCAAATGGCTTCCTCAAAAAAAAAAGTTAATTCCAAACAGTATTGTTAAGTTGATTATGTTAACAACCAAGTGCATGCATCCAACAACAGACTTTGCGAGGATTAGATCCAATCATGAACAAAGCATAAACATGGTGCTTGCTAGGTAAGCTGGATGATCCATTGGCAGGAGATGGATACAGGCATCTCGGGTGGAGCCATGTCCTTGTCCGCGGCGGCCGGTTCGGGTGGCCTTGTTCATTTTGGGCCGGGACGGGAAGTCCTGGTCGGGTCGTCGCCACGGAGAAGTTGTTGAAGCCGGAGGCGTTGCAGCCGTCACCATGGTTTCCGCCACGGAGCTGTCCATCACCGCCGAGGGGGTCAAGGATGACAGTCGATCGCGGGGATGGGTGGATCGGCTTTGGATGGAGTGGATCGAGCTCGGGCGACGGTGGGGAAGAGCGGAGTAGGGAGGGAGCGGCGGCGGGCGGGAGAACAAATGAGTAGGTGGAGGCGGCGCGGGACGCCTAGGGTTCGGGAGTGAAGGAAGGGAACGGGATAGGATTGGGGGCGGCGACGACGGGAGCCTCTCTTGTAGTCTTGTCGAACAATTCATGACCTCACAATTCATCGACCGCCCACATGCCAGCTGTTTGGGAGGCTCTAGCTCGCTCAAAAAATCTTCTCCGGCTTGAGAATTTTTATGAAATTTAACTTTTTAAAAAAAAATCAAATTTGTCCCTCGTTTGAAAATATTTGTACTACATATCATTTTGGTCGCGCCATTTCGGGGGTAGCGATTGTCGCGCCATCGCATGTGGCGCGACGACGCCGCCCACGCCGGCAATATTGCGGTGCTTTTGCGTGGCTAAGGGTGGGGCCCGGCCGTCGCGCCCGGTGCATGCGGCGCCGACGGACCCGTTAGGGTTTCGGTTTGGGCCGTCACAAAGCGCGTGGGGCCCACCACTTCACGCCCGTCGCCTCAACCATGACGAGTGGTATATGCTTCCATCGACCTACTTTTTGTCCCTATGCTCTCCAAACTCTCATTTTTCCGAGGTGAGGCGAAAGGTATCAAAGATAAAGATGGCGATTTGTGGAAGGTTCTTTTTCTCCTCCTCCAAATGCTTTCAATTGCCTTGTTAGTTTGCTATTTCATTTTGCTTGTTGTTACACATCTTTGTGTGTCATCTTGCTTGTTAATTTTCTCTTTATTTGGTGAAATTGTGCACTTAAAAACTAACCCTAAGTCACATCATTTTAATGACATTTTACTTACATTGTTTGTTAGTTTGTTGGTTGGATTGAATGTGTAATGAATATTTGTTTATGTATTAGGGGTTGGTTAGGGTTTATGAAGAATTGCTTATTTTTCTAATATTTGTTCATGTATTATGGTTTGCTTTGGATGTTTAACCATGTATGGACATGTTATTAAAAAAAAAAAAAAAACCCATGTATGGACATGATTTTGTATGATTGTTCATGTATTAGGGTTGGTTATGGTTTATGAAGAATTGTTTTTTTTTTAATATTTGTTCATGTATTATGGTTTGCTTAGATTGTTTAACCATATATGGTGATGATTTTGTAAGATTGTTCATGTATTAGGGGTTGGTTATGGTTTATGAAGAATTGCTTATTTTTTTTTAATAGTTGTTCATGTATTATGGTTTGCTTAGGTTGTTTAACCATGTATGGAGATGTTTTTGTATGATTTTGTATATGTAGTAGGGGTTGGTTATGGTTTATGAAGAATTGCTTATTTCTTTAATATTTGTTCATGTATTATGGTTTGCTTTGGATGTTTAACCATGTATGCAGATGATTTTGTATGATTGGATATGTATTTTTTTTTCTTATTTTAGCGTTTTATTTGGCTTCCTTAAAAATAGATATCTTTGTCAATGTATGGAGATAGAAGCTATGTAAGAAATAGATGGGTTGGGCGCAAACTCAGGTAATACACTAGCCTAGACACCACGTCTTTGCTAATGATTACTAAACTAGCCCTGATCCTGGACTAGAGCGCTAGTACACTAGCCTAGACACCACGTCTATGCTAATGATTACTAAACTAGCCCCGATCTTGGACTAGAGCACTTTCGGTCGATTTGGGTTCCAGCAAGTAAAATAAATTAAGGACTAAATTTAGACAAATAATAATCTCGGGATTAACAAAAGATAACCTAGATGTTACTCACAAAGGAGCCAGCTCGTAGAAATACAAGTTGAGAAGAACTCGATGAATTCGGCTTCTCCTCCACTCTTCCCTCCTCTCTTCCTCTTCTCTCTTTGATAAAACTAGGTGGAGAGCACCTAGAGAGACACTACTACAATGTATATAATATGGAATTCAAGCTTTATTGAGCAAGAATGTGTGTTACAGTGGTAGGAGATGACCCCTTTATATAGGAAGAGGGGAGAGAGTCCATCTCTACACAAGGAAACTTTTTCTACCGCCTCTAGGTGCATGCAACCGACCCTTCGAGGTCTGTATTAATGCCCCTTTTGGATTTGGTGGATCACAGGATTTTCACGGAACGTTTCCTATCCTATCGCCGACATCGGCATGCCTTTGGTTTGCAGGAATTTCATGGGAAACTTTTCCGTAGGAATGGAATGCACACCGTGAGGGCCTGTTTGCTTCATGGAAAAACGTAGGGAAAACAAAGGAATGCAATTCCTATAGTTTTTCATTGTAGAAGCGTTTGGAACACGAGGAACGAGCACAAAACTTTCCTCGGAGCGGTGAAGTTGCATGTACTTTTGGAGGATTGAAAAACTCCACTCAAAGCTGATGGAAATTTTCCTACGACACTTGCATGTGTGTGGCTGTGTGGTGGAGCACTAATCATGCCTGAATTAGCTACGTGCTCGAGCACTAGTCATGCAAGCTCGAAGAGTTGTTTTTTTCAGACCTGCAGTTCTTCATTTGGTAGTTGTGGAGCCCAATTCAATGTTTTATTATTTGATATATAGGTAGAAGAAAAATATTTACTCCCGCTCAAAAAAAAAGAAAAAAAATATTTACTGATAATTTTAATTCAATTGAGTTGCCAGCTAACTCTAAAATTCCTATACTAGTTATATTCCTCGTTCCAAACACCTATTTCTACAAAATTCTGTGTTTTTCAATCCTCTATTTTACACCTCTATATATTCCTTTCATATTCCTTTGTTTTCTCCGTTTTTCTCATTTTTTTACTCCTATGTTCCAAGCAGGGGTCATTCCATATGATTTTCAGCGACGAGCTTGAACTCCATGGAATCAATCCTGGCCTTGGCGAGGAGCCCACTCATCTGTTTATGCGCTAAGCGTAGCGGGGATGACGAGGAGAACGCCGGCAGGACCCGCCTGACCACGCACGGGGGCCGCCGTCACCGGCAGCAGCGGAGCGGGGCCCGCCCCATCGTCTCCTCGAGGCCACACCGCGCGCCTCCACTTCGTTGCCGGGAATACAGCCGCTTCATCGCCGGAGGAGATCTGGCTGCGCTGCGGGCGGATGCAGCGCGTGGATGCCGGCGGGCGGGGCGTCGTCCCGCCTGGTGGAGAGAGAGCCGCGGGGAGGGGAGCCGACGGGGAGCGCCGCCATCTGCCATGGACGCGCGCGGGCGGAGAGAGGGTGCGAGCGAGCGGAGAGAACGAGCAGTGGAGAGGTGTTGACTAGTGGGGCCCACCATGTGAGGCCACCCAAATAGCAAGAGCAGGTGCCTGTCCAGTTCGCCACGCACTCCATTGTTTGTTTCCTTTTTTTAATCCATTTCCTTTGTTTCACCCGAGCGTGGGTGCAAAGGCACCCGTGCGTGAATGGCGTCGAAAACCGGACAAGAACCTGCCTCTGAGGGCGTCCGCAATGGCACGTGCCTCCCCTTAGCCGGTCGATCGGGAGGCAGCGCGCTCCCGCGCCTGCGCGCGCGTCAGTGTCCAGCTCATGTGAGTTGGACAGGTGGTGGCGGCGGGCCCCATAATTCTTTAATGCACTGTGCTGCTCTAGCTGCTAACGCTGCCGGAGTTTTCTCGTCCACACATTGAGCCCCATCGTGCGCGGAAGAAAAAAAAAAAGCAACCGGAGGCTCTCTTGATGCATCTAAATCCCTTCACACCTGTGCATGCCCACACGAGGCGCAGGTTGGGAAGAACGATCTCGAAGAGATGAGTGTGAACGTGAGATTTTTAGAGGGGCATTTTTTGTCATTTCACCTTCTCATTGGTTTCCGTGCGGACCCTAAACGTACGTGGAGTGGTGGAGGTGGTGGAGGGGGCTATATACTGAGCATTTCGCCCATTTGTCGGTCGGCCTCTGGCGAGATGCCCGTTCGCGTTCGCGTTCGCCTCTCTCTCCGTTTCTCGCTCCTTGGTCTTTGTCCTCTGCGTTAGGCACCAGCCGCGCCCGCGCGGGGCCCGCAGGCTGCTTTGATTGGCCAGCAGCAGCATCCGTGGGCCCACCTCGCGGCCGTTCTGCGCGGGCCCGTGTTGTTTAACGCTGCGCGCCACATGTAGGCACCGCATTGGCTATGCTTTGGTACTGTTGCTAACTAGTGAACTCTCATTCATGTTGCTTTTCATTTGTCCAATATCTTTTCATTCCGGAGTCCAAATATAACAAATAATATATGAATTTTATTATTAGCGACAAGCTCTTCGCAATGGTTTACCGTTTTACTTTGTGAGATACTTTCTTTTAATGATAAATTAAGAATTTCTGCAAAATAATTAGAGACAACAAAACTTCGTGAAACTCGTTATATAAATAATATTTTATTATCATATAACATGTAATGTTTGACATTTTAGAGTACTTTGGCAGTCAAAATATATGCATTAAGGACCGTCAACACTATGTTATGTGGTTGAATTAGTTGAGATGGTTCTAGCCATGTGATGAAGCAAAGTGATAATGGTGGATGGGCGATGATGATCCAAAAAGATGGATCAAGCGCTCGTGCTTTGAAAAAGAGAAAGAGAAAAACAAAATACTATGGACTCAAGGCAAAGATATGAAATAAGATATTTGTTTTTCTTGGTCAAGACGCAATGGAGTGAGTGATCGGATTTAGGATAGATAACCGTATTATAAAGAAGGGAGAGATTTTTAATTGCAATGGTTATCTAGTGCAAGTGTGAGTCTCATTTGCATTTAATTATCGTTTTTTGTGACGCGGTGACATGCACGAGAATAATTCCAGGAAAATTATTTGTGAAAAGCTAACTTAAGTGCACAATTTATTTTGGAATATATTTTTGAAGTTAGCACTTAAAAGGGATGGAATTAAAAAAAAAAAAAAAGAAAGGAGCAGCTGTTGGAATTTCCGGTTGAGCTGCTCTAATTTTCAAGGCAAGGTTCTCTGTTTTGTGAGCAGAGTGCTCATCGTTTCACGAGCAACAGAGAGGATCTTCTGGACATTTTTGGCCTGCATGCGTTGTGTTTTGACTTCGTGAGTGAGAGATGGTTTTGGCTGGGGTCCACCTTGCATGCAAGAGAGAGCACGCTCTCCTATCCCTCTCCTGTTAGCCTTGTTTGCTGAGAGAGCCATGGGTGTGGGGCCACATGCATGTAATCCGTGGCGAAGAATTTGAGAAGTATATCCGATCTCGTGCACGGACTGGAGCACTGGAATCTGTGCTTCGTCTAGAACCTGCAAGGTTAAGAGGGATGATATGCATAGCACTATTAATCTTCAAATTAGGGGTCTTGTTATTCTGCAGATGTTGCCTTCCTGTTTGATTTATAGTGGCATGAACCACTTTCATGTGCGCCATCATTGCATACTTTACCTGCAAAATAGACCATTTTTTTGTTTGAAGCGAAGATCATTTGTTGCTATATCCAAATATACCATAAGGTAGTCGCCAATCTGTGCAAGCACTCATCTGAAGTCGAACCATTGATTATGTGTTGTAATGCATCTTGAACTCCTTCCTGTTCAAAGGGGAGGAAAGAGGACCTAAAAAGAAGGGTTAGCTAAGAACCAAATTGCCCTTGCAAAGTCGTAATGGAAAAATAAATGGGAGTCATTTTCATCTTTTCCACAATATGTGCAATTGCTATCAATGTGTTTGGACAACTTGCTACCTCTTAGCCTAGTTGTCAAAGCATTCCTGTTTAACCTCCACATAAAAGTTTTAATGTTCGGAGAAATGATATTTGATTCCCAAATTCTTTGGAGAATGGAAAGCGCTCCTACTAAAATGTGCCTTGAACCTTGTGTTGGGAGATGAACCTGCACTTGATTGTTAAGAAATCTAAAGGCATCCTTAGTTGTATAGTCTCCTTTAGTAGAATGTAACCATTTAATAGCATCGTCTGACATCGAAGGAACTGTAACAATGTTTTTGATACAGGTAGCCGCATGGGAGTCAAAAATTTCATCAATTAGACTGGAATCGGGATAAGTTGTTATGGCAGCGGAGATCCACAATAGTATGAGACAACTTATCAACAGTAATAGGCAAATTTAGGTGATTGTGGATTTCTCTCCAAATCGAGCACCAAGAGGCAGACCAAACACTAGAATTACCTTTGTGAACCAAATGACCTCTGGCACAAGAGCATACATACAGCATCCACCAGTGCACCATGCATGGCACGAGTGGAGGATGCTCCGACAAGTGCTTTGCCTTGTCTTGCTTTGGGTTCCTCCATGACACCATCCAAGATTCCATTGAGATGTGAAACCTCTCTCTACAATTCTAAACCGGCTTATCATCGGAACGATTCAGGCTAGTAGAGGCTGTAGGAGTAGACTGTAGAGCCCATTAAAACTGCCAAGTCGCCGAGTCACATCAACCCATGACACCATCTCTACGACATAAAAGGATAAACAATAGACATTTTGTCGTGCGGTAATTTTTCCTCGCATTTTGTCGCCACCGTGCGATCCGCGTCTCTCCACCTCTCCCTTCGTCAAAAGAAGGAAACAAACCTCCCTCCTCCCTCCCACACGGGCACACGTGATTGACGCCACAGTCCTTCCTTCCTTCCCGCGATCTCTTCTTCTCAGGCGCCCTTCAAGCCATGCAGCCACCACCCCTCCCCTCTGTCATCCTAGCTCGCGGCCTCACGTCCCCTCCCCTCTTCCCCATCT
Source organism: Hyparrhenia diplandra (assembly GCA_015847255.1). Classification (NCBI taxonomy): domain Eukaryota; kingdom Viridiplantae; phylum Streptophyta; class Magnoliopsida; order Poales; family Poaceae; genus Hyparrhenia; species Hyparrhenia diplandra. The sequence continues at coordinate 193,751 of JADLZK010001450.1, forward strand.
TCCCTTGTTGGGCGCGGATCCAGTCTGGCGTCGACGGTGGCGCCCTCCCCATCTTCCTATGGCTGAGTCCTCTCTCTCAGGCAACAACGCGGGGTGGTCTTCCTCCATGGCTGCAGAATCCTCCCTCAACAATGGAACTCTAGCTTCACCAACAAATTGGTTTCAGCTCAGCTCGGATCTGACATGGTGATCTTTGCTCGGATGCTCCGACAAGTGCTTTGCCTTGTCTTGCTTTGGGTTCCTCCACGACACCATCCAAGATTCCATTGAGATGTGAAACCTCTCTACAATTCTAAACCGGCTTATCATCGAAAGCGGTTCAGGCTAGTAGAGGCTGTAGGAGTAGACTGTAGAGCCCATTAAAACTGCCAAGTCATCGAGTCACATCAACCCATGACACCATCTCTTACGACATAAAAGGATAAGCGATAGACATTTTGTCGTGCGGTAATTTTTTTCCTCGCATTCTGTCGCCATCATGCGATCCGGCGTCTCTCCACCTCTCCCTTCGTCAAAAGAAGGAAATAAACCTCCCTCCTCCCTCCCACGCGGGCACACGTGATTGACGCCCACAGTCCTTCCTTCCTTCCCGTGATCTCTCCCACAATGCGCCCTTCAAGCCATGCCGCCGCTACCCCTCCCCTCTGTCATCCTAGCTCGCGGCCTCACGTCCCCTCCCCTCTTCCCCATCTTCCCTTGTTGGGCGCGGATCCAGCCTGGCGTCCGACGGTGGCGCCCTCCCCGTCTTCCTATGGCCGCGAGAGTCCTCTCTCTCGAGGCAACAACGCGGGGTGGTCTTCCTCCATGGCTACAAAATCCTCCCTCAACAATGGAACTCTAGCTTCACCAACAAATTGGTTTCAGTTCAGCTTGGATCCGACATGGTGATCTTTGCTCGGATGCTCCGACAAGTGCTTTGCCTTGTCTTGCTTTTGGGTTCCTCCATGACACCATCAAGATTCCATTGAGATGTGAAACCTCTCTCTACAATTCTAAATCGGCTTATCATCGGAACTGTTCAGGCTAGTAGAGGCTGTAGGAGTAGACTGTAGAGCCCATTAAAATTGCCAAGTCGTCGAGTCACATCAACCCATGACACCATCTCTACGACATAAAAGGATAAGCGATAGACATTTTGTCGTGTGGTGATTTTTCCTCGCATTCTGTCGCCACCGTGCGATCCGCGTCTCTCCACCTCTCCCTTCGTCAAAAGAAGGAAATAAACCTCCCTTCTCCCTCCCACGGGCACACGTGATTGGCGCCATAGTCCTTCCTTCCTTCCCCGCGATCTCTCCCCAATGCGCCCTTCAAGCCATGCCGCCGCCACCCCTCCCCTCCGTCATCCTAGCTCGCGACCTCCGTCCCCTCCCCTCTTCCCCATCTTCCCTTGTTGGCCGCGGATCCAGCCCTGGCGTCCGACGGTGGCACCCTCCCCGTCTTCCTATGGCCGAGAGTCCTCTCTCAGGCAACAACACAGGGTGGTCTTCCTCCCTGGCTGCAGAATCCTCCCTCAACAATGCAACTCTAGCTTCAACAACAAATTGGTTTCAGCTCAGCTCGGATCCGACATGGTGAGTCAGGCTTTTGTTCATGCGGCTCTATTCTTGGTGAAGTAAGTGCTGGTTGTTTCTTCATTCGTCTCTCGATGTAGCGATAGGACAACAACCCCTCCAATTTCTTCCAGGAATCCTTGCACATTCTTGATTCATGCTGGAGATCAGAGGAAGGGTATGATTCTCAGCCTCACTCCTAAACAATTTCCTTAACTCGTAAAAGGAACATAGATGTAATTTTGTTTCCCCATGAATCCTTTTGAACTGCTGATCCTATGTGGTTTGAGTAGAGTTTTTTTTAATCTTCTAATGTTTTGTGGTTTTAGTAGATGACACCCTGAAGCTAGAGTTTGTAATGCAGGGTCACAACCAACATTTAGGAGGTCCTTGAATCAACTTTCAGGCCACAAAGGTATAATAATCGTAACCTGCCCTGCCATATCCATTTTCTATGCGGCCAAAAAAAATATCAAGCATTAAATATGAATGATAAGTTGATAACAAATTAAAAGGAACAGGAATGCTAAATAATTGATTCTAATCTGGCAACAGAGAACCATATGGTTGTCAAATATGAATGGAAGTTTTGAACCACCCTGATGAAGGCCGTGGCGAAATGTTCGTCTCTGATACATATATGATATATCTATAGATTGGTCCCATCTGCCCTTCATTGCCGGTGCAAGACTGATCGATGCCAAGTATTGACTATGCACATGTACCGAACATCTCGGAACGGAACATATGCAACATTATATATTGCAATCAACTACCTCGTGCTTTGTTGATTTATATTTTACATAAAATCATGAAAGAGATTTTTACTATTTCTTGCTTGAAAATTAAAAAAAACTATTTCTTGCTTGCCTTTGCTGAGAAGTTTTTTTATTTAGAAACACTTTTTGCTGAGAAGATTCAGAAATCCTTATTGTTTGTTTTGAAATCACATGGCTGAAGGATCCATAACATTCACCACAATTTTGGAAAAAGTCTACATAACCCCCTGTACTTTGGGCAGTAGAATACTTAGTAACCTATTCTACAAACCGGTTTTCCTGCACATTAAACTTTGAGATCGGTTTAATTAACCCCGTGGGCAGTATTGGAGGGCGGTTTTGGCCTACGTGGCAGCCAGCGTGGCAGCCGAGGCTTGCGCGTGGCCAGTGTTCCTCGCCCGGCGTGGCCGGGCCCGCTCGTCGGGGAAGGCCGAGGGGGTAAAATACGCCTCCCCCTGCTCATTTCCGTCTCTCATCCTCGCCTCTTCGTCTTCTCCCACGAACACTGCACCTCTCCTCGTTCTCTTCTCGGGCGGCGCGGTGATGATCGGCGACACGCCATGGTGATTGGACTTCGACATCTATCAGGTGCGTGAGCTGTTCCCTTGTACCTGATTGGGTTTTGCATTTAAGTTTGGAGTGATCTAGGTGCATTGGTTTGGCGGGGATTGGGGTTTCCTTAGCCCGCCGGCGATTAGGGGTTTTCTTAGTCTAGCCCACAAGGCCTTACAGCCTGCTCACCCCAAATGCCCGAGCTGTTTAGGGGACACACACCTTGCCTTATAAGCTGGCCACTTGAAAGGGTTGAGATGGGGACTAGAGGGGGGTGAATAGTCCCTTTTAAAAACTAATCGCACCGGCTAACCGAAACAAATGCGGAATTAAACTTATCGGTCTAGCCAAGACTTCACCCCTCTAACTAAGACTCTAAATCACCTCACAAAAGATCCTACACAAGAAGAGTGAGGTGATAAGCCTAGCTTGAGCTCCTAATCAATTCTAATGCAAGGTCACTCAAACCTAAGCACTAGTACTTCAAACACGGGTGAGCTCCTACACAATTCTAGTAAGCACAAGCACAAAGCTCCTAAGCTCACTAGATGCACAATGGACAAGGCAACACACGCCTAACCCAAAGGCTCAAATTACTTAGCTACACAAACTAAGCAAAGTGACTAAACAAGCTACACAAGCTAGATAGTCACAACAACTCTACTTCTAGCTACACAAGCAAGAAGACAATTAGAGAGCTACACAAGCTACTAATTGCTAGAGCTACTTCTCTATCACAAGCACAAGATATATAAATGAATGTAAGAACAAAGCTTATGATCAAGAGAATGCAAACCACCGCGAAGAGTGGACACAAGATGACACCCGGTGATTTTTACGAGGTCTCGGGAAGCTTGCCAACTTCCCCTACTCCTCGTTGTGTCGACCAACACTTTAGTGGTTCCACGGTTTTGGCGAATCACCCGGTGATGATCCTCGAGCTTAATGGCGGTGCCAAATCCCACGGTGGGAGCTCGATCGAGTCCCCCTCACACGGTGTGAGTCCTCTAGCCAATCCCTCGGAGGGTACCGTGTGAACCCACACACAAGTGTGGTAGCTCAAAAGACACGCTCCACTAGAGTTGCTCTTCACGATCCCCGCGAGGTGAGCACGAACCTCTCACAATCTCTTCGAGGAGCACCGCACAATCTTCTTTGCGTGCCTCGATGGAGCCTCTTGCCACCAAGCCGTCTAGGAGGTGGCAACCTCCAAGAGAAACAAGCACACCGGCTTGCAACACGAACACCTAGTGCCACGAATGCGATCTCTCAACGCAACGCACTAGAACACGATCTCTCACTCAATCGGATGAGCGATATCAAGCATATGTGAGTGGGAGGGCTCTCAAGCACTCTCTAGCATGGACACAAAGTCCCCAAGGTGCTAAGCTACCAGCCATGGCGGCAAAATGTGTATATATAGCCCAAACCAAGAAACTAGCCGTTGGGGGCAAAACACGCTGAGCTTGACCTCACGGACGCACTCACGGACTCACCAGCGAGTCCGATCGGTGAGTCGGTGCAGCGTCCGGTGTATGGGTCCGGCAAAATTCAGGCTGCGAGCCCTCTGCCGGACGCTTACGCACCGGAGCCTCCGGTGGGTGCGTCCGGTGCGCCCCCCGCTTCCGGTCCCGGCGTCCGGTCAGAGACCAATTGTTCGGTAAAGCGGCGATAACTCCTTCATCCGAACTCCGTTTTCGATGATCTTGGACTTTATGGAAAGCTAACTCAGAGGGCTACACAACCCACATGGTTACTTGATCCAAAGCTCAATGGATCAAAGTAGTATTCCACTCCAAAGTCAGTCCTAGTGTCAGAAACACCGAAACACCTTCTCCTTTGCAAATGTGCCAACACCACCAAGTGTACATCACCATGTGCATGTGTGTTAGCATTTTCACAATCATTTTCAAAGGATTTTCTCTTGCTCTCACCACACCACTCGATCCTAACACATCATAAAGTTAGATCGCACAAGTGGCACTAGATGACCGATATGCAAACAAGTTTGCCCCTCTTGATAGTACGGCCATCTATCCTAAATCCGGTCATAAACTTCTCTAAGCTCCTCATGACCGGCAAAATGAAATGCCCTATAAATTATACCTTTGCCTTGCGCATTTCCATTTCGCTCCATCTTCAAGTGTCGATGCAACACATGCACCAACACGATCACCAAATGATATGATCCACTTCATATCATCACGTGACCTTCTTGGTCCATCGATCTTGACCTCACTTGATCTTCACCGTTGCGTCGATCGCCCGGTGCCAAGTCCGATGACTTGCCCTTCACACTTGCAACCGGTCCATCAAGCCAAGCCTTGTCTTGATCTTCACCACCTCGGTCACATGACTCCATGTCATGTCTCATATGCAATAATGCTCCTTCATTGCGTCATCACATGTGAACTAATCTCACGTGTATTATCTCAATCACACATTATTAGTTCACCTAATGTTGACAATCAATTACCAAAAACCATAAGGGACCTTTCACCACTCCCCATTGGGGAACCGATGTGGGACTATCCCAACACTCACCCCTAGTCACACGTCGGTGATCTTGGCCTCTAGCCTCAACCGAGTGGTCTCAAGCTGTTTTGGGGACACACACCTTGCCTTATAAGCTAGCCACCCCCATCGGGAACCGATGTGGGACTATCCCAACACTCACCCCCTAGTCACACGTCGGTGATCTTGGCCTCCGGCCTTAACCGAAGTGGTCTCCTAGGGCGGGTCTTGTGCCTTCGGGACAGCTCCGGCCCTACGCAGCGGTTCTGCGGCGGGGCGTGGAGTGGGCCCATAACCAATGTTAGCCCAGCCCACAAGGCCTTACAAACTGCTCACCCCCAAAAGTCCAGTTTGTTGGGAGACGCACCTCGCCTTATAATTTGGCGGTCCCCCATCGGCTAACCGATGTGGGACTATCCGAGCAGAGACATATCAACATGGCTTGCAATCGGTGGAGGGTGCAGCTAATTGGCCCATATCGACATGCCAAGACCCGGTGGCACCAGCTTATGTCAAGATGCACGGTAGGCCAAAAACGACAAGAAAGAGGGAGCAAGTGGGAAGAACCCAAAGGAATCAAGGTCGAGCAAGGTAGGGGTGAAGATGAGGTGCGGGTTGTGTGGCAAAACTGGTCACAACTCAAGGGGATGTGCAAAGAACAAAGAATTTTGGAAACAAGAACAATGCTCACATTACAAGAGAGAAAAACTAGGAAGAGGAAGTAGGCCGAGGGAAGTCTTTGGAACCGGTGTTGAAACACAAGGCAGTACAAAAAGGGTGAGAAATACATCTTTCATTAGTTTTTACTTTGTCACATGTTTGCTTCATTATCCACTTGGATTCGACACATATGCTTGTAGGTTCATTGTGACACACCAAGCGCTTGTAGCCCGACCAAGTGGAAGTTAGGCTCCACCCCTGTTTCAAGCCAACAAAGTGAAAGTCAAGCTCCACCAACTGTTCCAAGGCAGCCAAGTAGGAGGACAAGGGCAGCAAGTACAAGAGGAAGGCAACTTGGGATGCCAAGAGGAAGAGGAGGAAGAGGACAACGGTCATCTACAAGGACAACAACATCAAGAGGAGGAAGAGGAGGGCGGGTGTCAACAAGCACGGGGAGCAGGGAAGTGGAGGAAGAGGCCATGGTCGTCGGTGGCTCATCTCTTGTTTGGAGACAACATCGAGCCTCTACTTTTTTGTTTGTAATACCTTGTGGTTGATGTCCTTTGGATGACGAAGCTGGATGTGCCTCTATGTGGGTGAACATGGCCTGACTTTTGGGGAAATGTTAAGTGCCGACCCGGTCGGGCGGAAGCGTCGTCGCCGACAGTCGGCCCAACACGGTCGGCCCGAAGCCCGAAGCCTAGCACCACGTGACATCGCCGCCGTCGTTCTTCTTCCACACGGCCCGGGAAGGTCGTCTTCTTCCTCGCGACATCGCTATCGGCGGTAGCTCGTGGCCTCGCTTTAGGGTTGCGGGGCGTCGCCGTCGCTTTAGCGTTGGCCGGCGGGCGCCGCTTAGGGTTCCGACGCCGCCCCGCGATGGTTAGATTTCGGCGAGGTTCCTTGCCTCCATCCTCACCGCCGGCTATAAAGCGCCCGGCCGGCTGGGCGCGGCCGTCGACACGGCGGTGGCGGCGGCTCGGCCGGCGGAGGTCGGCGGCGGGGCGCCGCGCCGAGCTCCGGGGCGGGGAGACCCATTCGGTGGGCATGGGCGGCGCGGGGGAGGTTGAGGTGTTCCATGGCGGCGGCGAGATCGGCGATGGAGGAGGAAGGGGGGGAGGGGAAGGGCTGCCGGCGCCCCGTGGCCGTGGGGGCTCGCAGACTCCGTGGGGGCGGGAGGAGGCGGGCGGGGGGGGGCGGGCGTGGCCGGCGGCATCCGGAGGTGGAAGACGACGGCGCGAGCCGTTAGACGGCGGCGGGCGGCCCACCTCCAATCTGGGCGGCGGTTAACACGCCCACGACTTTTGGGTGTAAAATAGGACCTAGTGGCGGTGATGGGTGAACATGGCCTCACTTTTGGATGTAAAATATCATGATGGTATTTGGATAGTAGTTTAAGCAAATCGGACATGCTTATCATGTTTACATTCTTGGTTTTGAATACCACCGCATGATGGTCCTTTGGATGTTATATAATACTTATGTCACTTTCTTATTACTTACATGTTTCTATCACTTGTTATCATCATTTACATGTTTTACGTTTCCCACCACATGACTGGATTCATACTTTCAAACATGGATATCATTTCACAATTAGCACAAACATGCCTTTGCATTCATACTTTAAGAAGTGCACAAACAGGGTTACATACACTAGATTCGGACATGCACATCAAAAGTGCACATGTAACACAGATTCATACATTCAAAAGAGAGTGCGTTGCAACTCTCACAATCCTAGGTTGACACGGCATTAATCAACGGGGCAACCAACAAGCCCAAGACAAACACAAACATAAAACCACGGCAGAGCCTACGCCTCTAATCTTACGGAATTTCACCAAATCAGCATTGCTTTTGACCAATTCATCTCGTTTCTTCCTCGGCTCCAAATTCTTGGCCTCCAACTCCTGCTCTTTCTTCACCATTTCATCTTGATTCTTGACCGGCTCCAACTTCATGGCTTCCAACTCCTCTTCTTTCTTTACCCGGCAACCTCTGCGAGGGGACTGGTTGATCTCGCTCCAACTCACCAAAATGCGTACACGCTCTTCATCGGCCAGCGGGTTCCCCCTTTTCCCTCTTCAACCTGAAAACTGCATTTTTTCAGGTCCGAATAGATTCCCTCGAAACTTTGAAGGCCGTGGATCCATCCATTCAAAAAGCCCACGATCATCCCCCGTCTGCAGCGATATGGTGCGATTAGCTGAAGCAAAATTGATAAACAACGCAACTTGGAAAGGAAGCACAAGAGAAGCTCACATTAGCATCGATGCACTTGTAGTACCTACGGCGGGGTTGTCCACACTCCACGAGATCCATCTTGCCGCCTTCTTCATCTCCGACTTGCACTTGCGAGTACAGGGGCACATAGTCAAAGGGGGCCAATGCGGTATGGCACCCGGCGAGCCACTTACCTCCACCGGGCCTCCGCCGCCTCCCCCACCGCTTGAGGCTGAAGCCCTAGAAGAGCGCGAGCTTGATTCGACCATGGCGCACCACCTCCTTGCGTTGCGTAGCTGGATCCACCGCGTCGCCCTCCACGACACGCCGGAACCCTAACTCTCCGGTGCGGTGGCGGGATTCGCGCGTCGGGAAGAGAGAAGAGAAGAGAGAGAGAGAGACGGAAGTGTGAGCGGGGGAAGGCGTGTTACCCCCTCGGCCATCGACCCGGCGGGCGGGCCACGCCAGGCTGCGGCCGCCACGTGGTCCCGCCACGTAGGCCAAATCCGCCCTCAATACCGCAGGCACCTTTCTCTTCGGCGGCCTCCTCCGCCACCGGGACCCGCAGCCGGGCCGCTCCTGCCTCATCGATCGCCGCTCCCCCACTTGCCGCCGGAGGATGCCCCCGCCGCCATGTCCTCCCCACAGCCTGCCTCCCCTTCTCCTCCCCCTACGGCGCGGCGCCCGGGCGCTTCTCTCTGCCTTCCCTCCGTCCTACGGCTCCCAAGCGCCCCAGCCCGCGTTTGGGCCCTGTGCCCGTCGTCGTCGCGAGCCACACCGCGAGATCCCCTTCTCCTTCCCCCTGCTCGCGGCTCCCCCGCGCTTCTCTCGCCTCCCTCCATCTGTCACACTGCTGCCGCGGCAACGGCGTGACGAGGGAACGATAACCCGATGACCCAGCGGTGAAGAAGAAGGCGTGATCACGTCGCTTACGTTTTATGTTTTCATTACGTCATTTGGGCCGGTGGGTAATTCACCATCAAACATTCAGACAAAGGAAACACGAGGCCCTGCCGCTTCCTCCTCAACTCCGGTCTCCCTCTTGTACTGCTCACGTCGCCGGCGACCGCCGCGGCCAGGGGTGTGACAAGTGGTATCCAGAGCCTCTACCTTCCTCGGGCGTGGGTGTTGAGCACCATCCGCTCCTCGCTCGCCGCCCTTAATTACCCGGATCCACCACCACCACCACCACCACCTCCTCAAGACGGATCCACGCCACGGATCGGCGGCCATCGACATCGCTTTCACCTCGAACACCGGCGGCGCTCACTACGCCCACCAAGTGTTCGGCGGGGTTCAGCGGCAACAAAGCGGGTCGGGCGGTGAGAACCAACCGGCGAGCATCTCACGCTCATCACTTTCGACTATCATCGGACCCCTCCCGGATCAAGAAGGCAAGGGTTGCAAGGCGTGTTCTTGCGTAAAATTCCTAAGCTTTTGTGTCAGGCGGGCGGCGGCGACTGGCGGCGGGTGCCCGTGGCCTTGGGTTGCGGAGCACTAGTCTCCGTGTAAAATTCCTCGGGTCCGCATCACCCCAGGCGGCGGCGATTGTGGCAAGTGGCTAAAAGGGGAGGAATTTCCAAACTTGTAGCTTGTCACCAGGCGAAGTGGAAGCCAGGGGACATATCAAGCCATCTGCACAGACAAAGATCATCCTCGACGCCATGACGCGCAGCACCGAGGAGGAACGTCTGCGCTACGAGAAGGTAATGGAACAATTTGACCTTTTGTTCACTCAGATGAATACGATGGGTGTTGTCCATGGCAACAGCTCAAGTCTCAGTTGGAGCTCCGTGGGGCAGCCATGGATGAATACGCTGCGGCAGCGGCGCGATTGCAAACCAAGTCGGGAACACCGCTCGAGGCGGTGGCGGATCTCACTCTCGAGGCGGATCTTGCTTGGCGAGGCAAGGCATGACAACGCCGAGAGCGGTGAATCTGCATCAGCTGTTTGATGAGGAAGAACAAATGGAGAATGTGTTTGCTGGACAGAAATGGTCAAGAAAGGGGAGAGAACCATCGGCGACCACGCACACACAGGCGAACGACACAACAATCGCCCGGATGCAGTTCCAAGCCATGCCAAAGATGCAATTTCCTATCTTTGATGGCTCAGACCCCCAAAGTATGGATGGACAAATGCAAAGGATACTTTGCCCTCTATGCCATTCAGAGGGCATGTGGGCGACCGCCGCGCCGGGGTGTGACACCGTCACGGCTCCCTCAAGCGCCCCCACCCCGCGTTGGCCCTGCCCGTCGTTGTTGCAGGCCACACCGCAGCGGCAGTGGCGCTGCCGGTGGCTACCGGGCGCCCCCCGTCCTCCTCCTGTGACCTCACAATTTCCCCCAACCTCAGCTAGGGCGGGCCCCACGCCGAAGGCGGCGGTGTAGGTGCGGGCTTAACGTCCAGCGGCGTGGTGGCGCGGGGAGCTCACATCTGGTGGCTCCATAGACAAGTTCATCGACCTTGGTAAGTCTCCACAATTTACTTGGGTTCACCGCATTCTTTTCCAACCGTATATCAATTGATGCTTTTCTTTGCCGCATTACTAACACTTACGTTACTGCATGGTTTAGGTTTGATTTACTACATTTAATAAAGCCAAGGCTGACTTTGAACTGAAGTTGCATTGCTTTGCGATTTAGTGATAATCCCACAAGCCAAGCCATCTATACTCTTCTTTAGCCATGTACTCACGTTGCTTATTTTCCGTACAGATAGATTATGTATATGTAGAAACTGACATAAATACATTAACTACAGCTGAATAATGTTGTTGCATCATGACAAAAAGAATAATTGAGGATTAAAGGAAGGTTGATCGCTAGAATGAACTATCACAAAGATCCAGACTCGCAGTAAAATGAAATAACAGTTTTTGTTAGATTTTTCAGTTGTTGGTACTGGCGCTACTGATACATAACAATTTTTCTGCACAAAGGCACTACTGTTGCTTTTTTTAAAAAAAAGAAGTTTAGTATGATTTATATGCAGTCCAAAGTTTTATTTCAGCACACTGCCATTCTCTGCAGTCCGGCACACTTTGTGTGATAGCAACCAAGCTTTCATTTGTTGCTCTGATGGTTGACAAGAATCTAAATTTTCATTAGCCTTTGCTCACTGCAACTTGACAACTGCTAATGCATGGGTGGTTTGATGGATTATTACTGGAACCAACAAATATACATGAAGAGTGAAACTCATGCATTGTGGTTCTTTTCAATAGTTGAAGAGAGAACTTCACAAGGCCAATGGGATAACTCATCAAGCACTCGCCGTGCTGCTTCCTTACTTAGTGATGCTTCATGATAGTGTGATAGAAATAATTGCATCAACATATGTGCCTTATAGTGTGATGGAGGTACGCTAATTTTTCATACACTTCTCCATTTGTCCTTATGCTTTCTTTAATATCCTGATTGTGATCGAAGGCATGTTTGCAAAATAGTGACACCTTAAATGAATAAAAGATTTGTGTTATTGGGAAAGCCAGCAATTCATCCTGGTGGTGGCTACGGTTAATACTTTATGTCCTCTATTGGTTAGTCACATTAGTTTACAGAAGAGATTTATTTTATAGCAACAATGCAAAGGTTTGGTCGCTCATTCTAGCCCCTGCTCTTATTAATTTGCAAGCCAGGCTATGTGGGGTTTTCGTTCATACAAATATTGACGGGTGGCTGTTAAACGATTTGCTGTTGACCACACCAAAGTAAACAGCTGCTCCTTTACATAACTCCAACCTACTCTTCTGTGTTCTTAGGTAATGCTGTCTTTCATTTCCATGCTATCGTGCAGCAACATTAATTCAATTCCGTTTTATGCGGTGACATTTTAGTTCCATCCATAGAAGGTCATTTTACTCATTGAACACTTATTCCTTTTAACCATTAAATTGCTCAACTGATAGCAATGAGTATAGGACTTACACGAATTTTTATCACAACAATGCAAGAGTTATCTGTTGCTCATAATGAAAGAAGTTCCATTCGAATTATTAATCTAAAGCCAGGAGGTTCAATGGTAGCTGAGAAGATCTAAATATTTCCAGGAAATTTGTTTATGGTATTTGTCTCCTGATACAAAAGATATCCCGTTAATTTATTGATGCCACCCTGTCCGGGCATTATTATGCCAGTGACTACTTATTTTACCTGCTACCTATATCGTGAGACATGAAATGCATATGTTGGTACTGAAACTTTAATGGCAACGAGTGAATGACACTTTCCAAATAATTTTCTCTGAAATGCATCTAAGCATATACTACTTCAAAATCGACAGATCACTAGGTGTTGCAACAGCTGCAATTGCTTTAACAGTTCCTAAACGCAAAACGAACATAAGTTTGGTTTCTATAACAGGTGAGCAATGCTTCACTACAATAAACAGATGTTGTACTTGGAACATCATTAAAGTTATCAACATATTCTGAATTTAGAAGACCTACTATCTTTTACAGGCGATTGCATACATCAGAGATGATTTCATGATCCAATTATTTGGACAGTACAAAGACATGATCTTGGCTGTGATAAGTCCATGCCATCTCAATATGGCTGCATGCCTGATCAAATTGAAGACATTTGATTAAAAACCGATGCTACAATTTCAGAGGAAGCCAGTGGTGGAGTGGGACCTGCAGGTATGTCTTGCTCATTTCCAACGAACAGCCGTACAATTTGTGCAATTCATCCCTTATTGATGACTACAGACTGGCTATCAAATACCAAATACTAAATTAAATAACTTGATGAATGAAAATTTTCTTGGGCTGTATATCCTTCATTTCATGCTTCATTGTTGTTGCTAGAAGTGCCTGATTCTGCCTGTTCCCTCTTTCCTGGTATGTACCTGCATCAGCTATTTTATGTTATGTGTTGTCTTCAACATGATTACCTGATCATAAAATGTATATAAATTTTTTTGGCCCTCCTTTTGTTTTATTCACTATATGTATACAATATATTTTTAGTAATCTAAATGCAATTGTTTTCTTTGACATAATGGTGCCTTTTCAGTTCAAAATGCATCAGTGGGTCTGTATGCACATAATGTGTGAATTGTGTCCATACTTATACAACTTTGTTGAACTCTATCAAGTTAAAAGTCTTTGTTATTGCATTTTCTGTAATTTTGACTAGAGGAAATCATCACTGCAGGAATTTTCTAGACTTTATTTGTTTATCTAAGTTTAAATTTTGCTAACCTCTTGTACTTGCATAGATGTGAATATATCTTCTGTAGTATCTTCTCTGTCTGTCCAGTCTTGATATGACAAGTAGTCTTCCTGGTCATCCTGTTATGTTCAAATGCATTTTTTGTTATTATTATGAGTAATGAAATGTAACCATGACTTAGCAATTTTTATAGTCCAACTTACATTAAAGTCAGCCTCAAAACTAGTTGTTTAGTTGTTCTCCAGGTTTGAATCTTCTTCTCTTGTCCTGCATTTGCTCGGTTGTGTTGGTGTTGTACATCCGCATCCAATGTTCATCCCATTTTTCCTGCAATTCAATTTTCAATGTTTTGAGTTTCATGTTTTATTTCATAAAAATGTGCTATAGAATGATATTATACCTCTATTGTGTGTCTCATATACCTGCTCCTCTTGAGAGCTACTCCATGTTTGTTGCATTAGCAAATCTTTGTCATAGATCCCTGTAAATATTAGTCATTAATTTCAGTTGTAGCAATGTCCCTGTAAATAACCTGCTGTCCTATTTAACTTTTCTTTACCTGTATTGTCATCATATGATTGATTGGTACTTCACTTCCTTGGTGCAGGCTCCATGGAGTCGATTGATTATTTGTTGAACTCCATGAACACATTTCTGTTTGCACCAAAAATTTTCGAATGATCGGTTTATCCTATGTTCATCGTGTATATTGATAAATTTCAACCTATGATTACCTGAATTCTTGTGCTTGTGCTTCCTCCATTACCTTCCTGCTCTGGTTTTGTTGAGAGTATTTAATATATATGAAATTTTGATGACAAAATCATGTTTTTCTTGTCCCGTGAAATTTACCTTCGATTTCCCTTGATTTCTAGGCAAGTAGGCACTTTGGAGGCATGTTTGTCTCATCTGGTGGTTCCATCTTCCTTCCTCCTTGATTTCCTCTCCTTTGCGGTGGATTGTGTTCGGGGTCGTGAAGTACCGTTGAGCAAGTCCTCACGTCCTTCGATCGATTCGTTTCGTGGTGACCTTCTTGGAGTCCAAGGCTGCTATTTTTTCTTATTAGCCCCTGTGTTTTAATCTTTTTTCGTTTAATTCAGGTCTTTTCCTTTAATTGGTTGGGCTTTTTTCATTTCACATGAGCCTTGTTATTAGGCCCGTTGTTTTAGGCCCATTCGTGGCTTTCGAAAACTCTTTGGTCATTAAAATCTCCCCAATTCTCCTCGTCTTCTCCCGTTTCCTTCGGTTCTATGCCTAGTGGTCGGTTGCTACTAGTCCGCTCTCGGTAGTGCGTGTGCTCTTTATATGCCTGCAGATCCACAACTCCCCTTGGTGGTTCTTTCTTTCTCTTCTTCTTGCGGTTGCTTCCTCCCGGTAAGAAGATGTGGCCTGTGTCCCTGTTTTACTCGTGGTCCTTTCTTCTATCTTGTTCTTGCTCTTTTCTCAATCCATTTCCTTTGTCATTTTGCACGGCACTTTTTACCTTATCTTCATTTAGGGTTTCTTTTTCCATTTCATTTTGTTCTGTTGATGGACCTCCTTTAGATTGTATTTCTAGTATGAGTTGATTTGACTTAGGAGTCTCCTAACTGAAATTTCTTTTTAGGGTAGTCCTATTCTCGATGTCTAGCATTACTTATGATTCGCATTGTCATCTTTCAATTTCTATTCATGTTCTTCTAGTATAATATATTTGATATTTTTGATCTGAAATATTCTTAATTTTGTAGGTGGTTTGTCCTTATTTTTCTGATAAAATTGTTTAGCAAGTGTCATATCTTTTAGAGGTACAGTTGTTTTCGCAATTAAATTATTATACTTATTTCTATTATTTATTATTGCAATGCTTCTTGATGTGTCTCATGCTAGTTACAGTATGCTTATATTGTGTTTCTTGTTCCTGAATAGTTGTAATTTAGAGTTATATTTGATGTAATCAGTTTTTAGTCAATTTACCTTTTGTTTTGGCTTTTGATTGCATATATATAACTATTATTAATTGTTTTGTCTGTTAGGTTGTTTAATTGGCTTTGTTTCCTTTACATTTTTTAAAATTTTATTTTCCCACTTTGTTTATGTTTTTGTAATATTTTTTTAGATGTATGGTGTTGCTCCTAGAGAGTGTTTTACACGGCTTCATAAGCAAGTGCCTTATCATGTCATGGAAACTCTTGGACTTGAACACGTGTGTTGAGCCGGTTAATGGGTTTCAAAATTGATGATCCTCGTGTTATGCCCTCGATCATGTTATGATTGCTGCTAGAGCTTGGAAAAGAACTTCGTGGTGCTTTCTATGTCATGCATATGAAGTTTTGCCTAGATGTTGATGCTCGTATTGTGTATTGTGTTGCTTTCGATGATGCTCATGCAACATTCTTACGTGGTTTTCAAGTTCGAGTTGGTTCTTCGGACTATGCTATGTTCAAAGTTCAATGTATTGCCTGTGATGATCAATCTTTTGATAACTACATTAATATTCAGGTTGCTCAAAAGGTAATTGTCTATTTGCCTTTCATTATTTCAATTATATTGATTCTTGTTAATTTTCTTGTGTTCTAATTGCTAACCTTTTAAGCAATTTTTTCCCCTGTGTAGTTTCTCCCGCTATTCATCAGGCTGCTCTTGTTGGTGTTGCACCCTATTCAGTTGACAATGAAGTGGTTTCTATGTTTGTGTTTGAACACTTGAACATTCCTTTTGGTCACAGAGGGGGGGTTGTTGTTGCTAAGGGGTTGCTTACCGCGAGATAATGTTAAGCATGTTACTCGTGTGATAAGGCAACATCTTGGTAAAGAGTTTGTTTCTTCATGCAAGTTTGCTATGGACAATGTGATGGTGCAGTTTACATCTTGATGCCTGATGATGCGGATGTCATTAAGTTGGTTGGTTTCTCATTCTCGGTTGATATTTACCTTTGTCTCCTTCTTCGTGTGTTGAGCATTCGGTGTCGACCTGCTCATGATGACATGTATCGGTTTGTCCCTTGCCGTAGGCTTTATCCTCTACCCTAAGTCTATTTGCTTGAGCTATATCTTTGTTGGTGTGTAAATTTTCATGTCGCCAAGCTGAACCTATGCTGGTTGTGTTTTTCATTTTGTGTTATCATGGTTTGTCATTATAATTATCGGTGCTCTTGATATCGGGGACTTCTTATATATCGGTTATGGTTTGTATATAGTAATACTTGTGGACTTTTATTAGTACTTGTATTGTTGCTATATTTCTCGCTTTTGGCTTCTCGTATTTCTTACTATAAATTCCTGCTTGTTGTTCATTTTATATTTTAATATATTGTATGTCTAATCTTGTATGAAAAAGTTTTTTAACTCCGCCTATGTTGGTTCTCGGGTTTTTTGAGTTCCATCATAGCAGGTCCCAAGCCCTGGAAAGGAGGAGGGTTAGAACTTTTTTTTCTTTTCTTCTTTTTTTTGCTTTACAGGTATGGATTTTTTGTAAGTGGATATGTGAGGTGTTGGATTGTTTCATGTTTTGGATATGGACAAATACAGAAGCATATGGAAATGGTGGATGTTCCAGGTCAAGTTTTCTAGTTACAATTGATTTGAACTCAAGTTACTGTTCTTTATTAGGTGTAATTTATATTATTCTATGGTGTAATTTGAGCTATGATAATTCTAACATGTATCAAATATTTTAAACATATCTAGGTTGCTAGGTAGCAAGTTTCCTGATTACTTTTTTTTGGTAGCTTAGTAGGTATAGTATTTAACTTATGGGAGGTTGGTGGGTCTGGTCCAGAATGTGAGTATTGTTTTATTTTTGATCCATCTCCATCTTAGTCTTTTGTAATTTATGTTACAGCATGTTCTCAGTTCATGTTGGTTACAGCATGTCCTCCCAATCACTCTTTCCCCTAACTCCTCTCTCTCCTCTGCCTTGCTTTCCTTCCTGCTTTCCCCACGCGAATAGCCACGCCGGTGGGTTCTTGTCCGGTGGGGAAGTGACGGAGATACCGACGCACGCAGCAGAGCACGAGCAGCAGCCGCGGACGTCGGCAGAGGGCGCGAGATGGGTGAGCTGAGCGTCCTCGGCACCGCGGAAGTTCCAGTCCCGTTGTCGCCGCGAGTTGGGCGAGCAGCGGGGAGGGCACCGCCTCCGGCCGCGTGCAAGCCGCGCACGACCACGGGGATGGCCGCTGCCTCCAGGCGTGGGCGAGCCGCGCGTGGCCGCGAGGATGGCCGCCACCAACAGGAGCGGGCAAGCTGCGCGCGGCCGCGGGGAGGGCCGTATCCTCTGGCTCTCCCCCCCCCACCGTCGGGCCGCTCGTCGAAGCGCTGCTGGCCTTCGCCGCGCGCTGCGTGCTCCCGCTTCCCCGCCATGTGCGCCGGGTTCCGCGAGGATAGCAGAGGGCGTCCGCGCTTGATGGAGCTTGCGCCGGGTTCCGCGAGGATAGCAGGGTTGCCGCTCCTTCCTTCCTGGGAGGGCAGCAGGCGGCGCACAGCAAGTCGGCGCACGGCAAGTCGGCGCCCCTTCCTTCCTCTGCCTCCGCCACGACCGCAAGGCGCACGGCGCTCCAGCTGCTGGGCGGCCGGCGAGCCTCTCCACCACGCACGCGGCTTCGCTTCAGAACCCAGTCGGTGGTCTCCAACCAAGCAGCCTGGAGTTCTCCAACCAAGCAGACCAAGGTGATCTTCTAGCTTGTCTGCTTATCAATGCCTCATGGATTTGTTTGAAGAATGAGTAGTCATCAATATTCATATTTCCTCACCACTAAATTGTCATATCTAATATAGCAGAGTCAAGATGTGCTTGATAGATAGCAAAAAGTTTGGATCTGAACAGAAATAGTATGCGTACCTGCAAATGTGATTGAGTCTTTGATCTTTAGAATGCTTTCTTGAGAAGTCAATGCTGGAGTTGATAACCTAAACAGAACGACAATTGAAAAATTTAGCTTAGTTGATACCCCTAGTATAGTAATATAGTAACAAAAAGTAGCTACTTGTGCAATTACAGCTAGTCAAGACCAACTAACCCTGCAATTGCTGCTAGCAAAATGATATAGAGGGCAGTGCCTATGCCATAGGTAAAACTTGTGTGTTGTCTAGCCAAGACTAACAGATGGTTTGCTATTAGGAAAATTTAATTCAGTCTTATGGTCTCCTAACATTTTGCATCTGTAGCCCTGATAGTTTGCAAGTCTAGATTTAACTCTGAATTTTTTTATTTTTGTAGACGGCAAGCATTTTGGGTAGCAAAGCAAATACTGCAATTGGGAATGGGAGACACATTTGATGACTGGCTTGTTGACAAAATCCAATTACTTAGGAAAGGGAGGATAATTGCTTTTGCTGTTAAGCGTGTTGAACAAGTAAGTCTCAGATTGTATCTTTAGGCCAAAAAAAGAGGTTCAGACAACCAACAGTTTACAGACGGAGAAATGTGCAGTTAGGCACTCTCATTGGACCCCTGTTATGAATGGATCTTTTGTGCAGGATCGCCCCCATAATTTAGTCTGTATTTTCTCTTCATACAGATTCTGTGGCCTGATGGAATTTTCATGACAAAACATCCAAAGAGAATAACGTCACCACCTCCTCCTAGTGCTTAAAGCAATGGCATGGGAAACTATCTAAGTGATGAACAACGGATAGAAGCTGCTCATCGTGCAAATTTTGTCCGTGAATTAATAATAGGTAACCCATGATACATCACTTTTATTTTTCTTCCTTAATGCATTGACATTCCTTTTTAACTGATTTTTTGCTTGAATGATTTGTGATCAATGCAATCTAGAGATTTTTTTTTACCATCTTATTGTCTTGCTGCACAGATAAAGCCATCTCCCCTAGTGAGTCTGGTTGGTCGAAATGATTATGAAAGATGTGCTCAGGATATCTATTTCTTTCTTCAGGTAAGTAATCTTGGAAGAGTGAGATCATATTGCCTGTTAATTTACTTTACTTAGTTCTGTAGAGTGTGGATTCCAATATGGTAGAAACTGAACTGTATTGGCCTGAAGGTTCTCTTGCAGTAGAGACTGCCAATTTCAACTTTTTCCATCATTATTGCCTAAGCACCAAAGCCACCCTTCCATTTGGTGGCCTCAAATTCTCAGTCATGCAAGAGCCCCTTGGTGGTCAACTCAACCAGCTATCCTATTATGATTAGTTGATTGAGGCTGGGTTCTTGCACGGTTCAAGCAATTAAATAGTCGCATAAAGTTAGTAAAAAAATATGGTTCTCCTATGCCTGCATCCTGTGGTATGCTTCCAGTTAGACTTACATGGAGCACAGGGGTATGGATTTACATGGAGCACATGAAAATGCCGTGAGGAATGAGTTATCTGAATTATTTCTGTGGAAATTAGTGCATTTGAGAAACAATAGGAAACTGTCGTAGTGTCGTAAGATAAAAAGAAGAGTAGCATCGGTTGTTGGTTGTCTGATCCTTGGCTTACATTTATATTTGTTTCTGTACAGTCCACGGTTTGTTTGAAGCAGCTAGCATTTAAACCTTTTTCATTTTGCTGCTATAATTATTTGGTTGACACTGACATTGCGTCCTACAACCTTGCATAGGAGTCTGATATTAACATCCTAGGACTTGGTTACTTCATCAGAAGAGTCTATCTTTTCCTGGCATCTAACTAATGAGATGGCTCATTATGCTGCTGACTGTTGGGATGCTGAGATAGAGTGCTCTTATGTTTGGATAGAGTGTGCCGGTTTGCTGATAGATCTGCTTGTGATTTGAAAGCTCACAGTGTAAGCTTGCTTGTTGTGGTTGAAGAATGGTGGTAACTATGTGTTTAAGGTGGGAAAGAGGAGTTAGTTTTAAGATTTCATATTTGCCCATTTAAAACATAGCCAAAAAGTGTATAGTTTAAAAATTATAGTAAAACATACTCTTTTATGGATCCAACACAAAGACCTATTCATGAGGATTCAAAGAATTTGATTTTCTATTTTACGATTTTTCGGTGATTTGCTACCCAATTTCAAAGTTTGAGAATATTTATTCGTAATTGGAAAAGAATAATAGATAAGGCAAACCAAGCATCGGGCGAATTCGGTCCAATTTGAGGCCCACGGGCGAGTGGCAAACCAGCCCAAGAAGGCTGACCGATCACGGGCCGTCCGTCCGACCAATCGGACGACCGGGAATACCCGACCCTAAACCCTCATTTCCTCTCTAGATCCACCGTCTTGGCCCGCTCCCTTCATACCGTGTGTCGTCCCCCCACCCCCAAACCCTAAACCCTCATTTCCTCTCTCGTCCACCGCGCCGCTCCTCCTCCGTCCATATCCTTCCCTCTCCTTGCTTCCTCCACCTAGCTACTCATTTGTTCTCCGCCTCCGCCCGTCTGCCGTCCTTGACCCCCTTTGCGGTGATGGGCCGGGTACTATTATTACGACTTCAACAACAGGCATCACCTCGGCGCCATCAACGACATTCCCTGCAGCGCATGAGACCAGCCGATCCGACCCGGCCGATTTCGGCGCGAGCCCTTCCGGTATGAGCTACTTATGCGGTGCATTCTCGGCACCGCCGAGCTTCAACAGCGACATTCCCTGCAGCGCGAGCCCGGCGAGTCCGGCCGGCCGATTTCGGCGCAGGCCCTTCGTATGAGCTACTTATGCGGTGCATTCTCCGGCACCCGCCGAGCTTCAACAACGACATTCCCTGCGGTGCATCGATCCGGGACCGGCAACAGCCCGCCCGTACTTGAGCTACACCGTCTGGTGCATTCTCCCGCCGAGCTTCCCAACATTCCTTCGGTCCATCCGCCGGGCCGGTACATCGGCTTGCGCGTCTGATTTTCAACCCCCTCCGCTTCTACCGTGCGGCGGCCCGGCGGTTTTCAACCCCCTGATGGCGGATGCGGGCGTGGCATTCTCGGCACCCCCGAGGTTTCAACAACAACATGCCGTGCGGTGCATCGCCGAACCCCGGCAGCAACTTGCCGTACTTGCGTCGGTGCATCCTCGAGCACGCCCCCCTCGACTTCTACCGTCGTGCGGTACATCGGCCGATTTTCAACCCCTCGAATCTTGGCGCCCGGCCGTGTGGCGGATCTGGGCGTGGCCCGGCCAGGCCGGACCCGCGGATACGGGCGTGGCCCGGCCAGGACTGACCGGCCGGACTGAGCGTGGCCCCGGCCCAGTCGGGACTGCCGGATCACGAACAAGCCCTGTCTGCCGAGTCGGTGGCTCGGGACGCCAAAGACGTCAACCGCGGCGACCGTGTCCGGGCCCTAATACTCTCCATTAAGGCGGGCGGGGAAGCATGGGGGTCATGGTAGCCTTGGCTGCGAAGCGTGGCCATAGGAAGGACAGGGAAGGACACGGCTCCACCTCCACCCCGGCTAAAGCGGCGGTATCCTTCTAATCCTGCCAATGGATTCATGATTGGATTTCAGTTCGGATGCATACACTTGGTTGTTAACATAATGAATTGACTTAATTCCCTAGCTGGTCATGTTTCCGGAGTGTATTCATTTTTTGAATTAATGCCCCTGTCAATGCATTGCAAAGACAACAATTACAAGGTTCTGGCGGCTATTGATAAGACAACAATTACAACAATATTTGTCTTATTTATAAAAAAAAAATCTTCACCTACTTCCCTATCTAGAACATTAGAAATGGCATTCCACATTTGTTTAGCCACAATACATTGAAAAAAGAGGTGATTACTAGTTTCAAACTCAGCACAAAAGAGATAAGTCAAATTATCTAGCTTCTTTCTAATTAACCAAGTGTGATGTACCACTTAAGTGGCCCGACCTTTCGGTGAGATAGGATCTTCCAATGGTGGAGGTGACTCTCACGATCCAGGCTACCGACCAAGAGATCCCAATAGCCAAGCAACCGCTGAACCAACCCCTTAGATGTGTCAGCCTTGCCAAAGCCAAGCCGACCTAACCACTAGGGTGCGTTTCCTGCAAGAAATGGAAGAAAACTAGCAAGAACAAGGTGTAAGCAAACTGAATTTGCAAGTATGTATTGAGGATAAAAATGGGGCTTTGAATAGAGGTTGATGTGTTGGTCTAGGTGACACAAGAGACAACACAAGCGTAGTTTCACCAAAGGAACACTAAACTGAACTAAAAAGTCTTACATATGGAGGTACCCCTCCTATTTATAGGATACAAGCTTTATGACAACTCAAGTTGAGGTTGTCATGACAACTCATGACAACTCAATATATGTTCTAGCTTGAACTTGATAACTCTTTTCTTTATGGTCAAGAAAAGAGAACAAATTCAATTTGACTTCATACTACATATTATACAAAATATAATGACCTAGGTGCTGATGTCATTATTCATGTTGACATATGCGATGACCTTAGGCTAACATAATATCTTGATCTTCAACACCTAAGTTTCTTATGGTATTTTCTTGTGTGAAATTTCTGAATTGCTAGATTAGGTGCTGCTGTAGGTGATGTGGTTGTATCTGTGGAAGTGATGTCCTCATCATTCTCCCCTTCTTGCATTTTAGTCGTCCTCGACTCAAGCTCATCCATTGTTCCCACATTGCTTCCATTCTGAATGGCGAGAGGAGGCGGCCAAGGGGGTGGTCGAGCGCAGGCACCTTTGGCGCATACCCCAAGTGTTGGAGGTGCACATAGCCTTGACCAGCTATCTCAAACTGGATGTGCGTGTGTTGATGTAGGGGAAGTAGGGTCGGCTTCTCGCAGAGGATCATCCTCCCCAACTAGATTGCAAACCGTCCCCGGTTTGCTCAATGGGAAGAACAAAGGCTTGTCTTTGGGGTGGCACACGGCGCAAATGGTTGTATTATGCGGCCGTAGCCAACAATGCTCCCCCTTCTTGTGGCTGATCCTGTTGCATGAAAATAAAACTAGGGGATCTTGGCAAGAAATGATTAGTGTTAGTATAGTCTTTTAGTTGATCTTGTTGTTGCAGCACAAAAGTTGAATTCATATTAGAATAAATATAAACTTGATTCACCAAATATTCTCCTTTGCTGTCATATTTGCCAATTGCATAAAGTGTGACATAATCAAAGCATGGCAAATCATAATCAGATTTAAGTTTCTCCTTTAGATAATTTAGATTACAAGGAATACCAAATTCAATATAGCCTAATGTGTTTAAAGAGGATATGAGTTTCAGCTCTTCATGCTTACTAGCAATGCAATGAACAAGTGTTAAATTGGTAGGTATATTTTTCAAAGCAGAATTACCATGTTCACGCACTAGTGTTATGGGTATTAGTGATACATTACCACACAATTCTTTATCACAAGTAGCAGTACACATGCCATCTTGTGACAAAGGGAAATCAATAAAATGTTTCTTTATTGGTTGCTTTGTACTAGCAAAGGTAGGAGATAAACTCAGCATGTAAGCATTAGCAACATGTTGAGGAATGGTTAGAGCAAGTGCCTCTTCTTTCAGGTTGACTAATTTCAGCACAAATTAATTTTTCTTTTTTCACTCTCTTCATGTGCATCGACATTCTTTTCCTGTACAAGATTAGTAATAGGAGGAGACACAAGAAGTGGCATCGTATCCAATGAATTGTTAGCTTCACATGTGGATAATAATTCCGATTCTTCCATTTCACTCAACTCTTTGTTATCCCAAGAAAAATATGCATCTTGGGACAAAGGTAAAAAAAGATATGTGGTTGAAAAGAATGGATGAGATTACAATGAGTAGTAGATGGTGGCAAATCAACTTGAGCATACTTACCTTTGATTCAAAGCACTTGTTGTGTTGCATTTATTGCTCTCCTCCAATATTGTAGATGCGGCACGCTTATTCTTTTCAACTCTAGCAATGGCTCAAACACCTTAATTTCATCTTTAGAATGGTTCTTATCTTTTTGTAAAATGTTAGGCACGGCTGGGGAACAAAGAATGCTCTTTCTCTTCTTGAGGCGGGAATGGAGTGGCAAGTATCTCATGATTTTCCTTGGCCTTTGTTTCTTTTGCCTCTCCATCTTGTTCTCGAATACTGCAAGACATTAGTCCTAACAAGAGGCAATACGATGGGAGGCAATATAGTAGAGGTGGTTTCGCCTTATCATGTACTGATTCTTGGTAATGTGCAATATCACCCAAATCAGTTTTTATATCCATAGCCCATAGGAAATCAAACCTTACTAGTGTACGCTGAGCTCTACAAAGCAGCTCTTAGCAATTGGGAGAGAGAAGTGTATGTCTCATCAACAAGAATATCCTGAATTTCTTTATTTAGTCCACGCTAAAAATCTGTTTTCAGTTACTTCTTCATGTTCTTGCAATTCACAACTTTTTTAACAAAGACTGAAATTGTTGATAGTACTCAACGGTCATGCTACCTTGTTTTAAGTTGGGTAGTTCACTATAAGCATGATTTTCTTTGGAAAGTGGTGGCATGTGAATTCACCTTTACTTGCATAAGTATGTGAGGCGTGGTCATGGCATGCTTGACTCACAGGAAGTGCATGACCCATCTTTATGATTGTTCCTCCTTTTTGGCTACTTCTGCCATGGTTAGTTGATGGTGCAAATGTCCATGGGAAGCATACCCATCCCAATTTCCTTTCTTAAGCTTTGTCATGGTTAGCAAGTAAATAGATAAAGCACACATAAAGTATTTTAAGTGATGTCCTCATCAAAGTGGATTTTATGCCTAGAGTATTCATTTAAATGTTGTTTCTAAGCCAGATTGATGTATTACATTATTTCAGGTCAAAATTGACAAGGCGGAATGGATTTGAAAAAGAGAACGGAATTATTGTGCGGACTTTATTGTGAGCAAGGTTAGACAACAAGAAGCTGTTCGATCGATGGCCATATGAGCCAAGAAGGGGGGCACACTATGTGAGGAAAAGTTCCTTATCGCAAGCATGAAGTGGTTCATGATAGTGAAACTTTTTGGGGCTCATCTAAGACGATTGAAGGATAAATACTTAAAAATTCTTAGGGCACTGTCGTTGAGCGGAGGAAGAATAAGGTGCGCTTTCTTATTACTTGTGGACAACTCTGTTTTTCATGCCCTGTAGCAATGTGTTAAGTGTTAACCTATTCTCTACTTCTGTTTTTGCGGTCCCTTGATTTTAAACTTCCTTCATATTTTGAGTTATTGGAAAAGATGTTTGGTAGACAAGTTGGTAGGGCCTGAACAAGACAATGAGGATGGCTACACCACGGCACTATGACTCCACATAGTAGTGCCGGCGACAAAGCGTAGTTTTGAAAGTTTCCAGCACTCGCGGCTCCCAAACTAGTGCCGATAAAGCGTAAGAAGGCGAAAAGTCTTTTCTTATTTGAAGACATGGTAAACTTCTTTGTGGGGCTTCACCACCGGTTTGGAGAACAAAGGTTCAAAAGAACAATGAAGAGCCGGCGAGGGGCTGCCATGCGAGAAAAAGGTTGCCCAAGTTGTTCTCAAGGTCCGCAGCTTGTGCTTGAAAGCGAGGATCCCAACCTTTGGGTTGGTGCCGCGAAGATCTTTCTAACGAAGATGTGATGGCCTTTGAAATGGAGAAAAGGAAGAACGGCTTGCCCTTATCAAGAAGCTTATCAAAAAGTGATTTGTGATGTCTCATTGTGATGTATATATAACTTTAGTAGTAGTAGCTTGTGGCATCCGGAACATCTCTATTAGTGATGCCACCGAGATACTTTTTGAATTGTTAGTTGACTTTACCGAAGGGCTCGCAAGCCGCCCGAGCCTACGGACGACAAGTTTACTGCAGGGCAAGAGAGTTGCAGCCATGAATGATGGCCTCAAGTCACCGCTGCTCCCGGAATCAATGTGGAGAAAGGAGTTTGAGAGTCCTCACCTCGGTGATTGTTCTGGCGATCAGCTTGCACCCTTTCCGAATGAAGATCTTTGGTGGTCCCTTAGTCGAGTTCCACCTGCGTGCAGGTTAAGAAGTTTTTTTATCAAACTTTGTAATCGGTTAAAACTTTCTCGGGGTCTCATGTGGGTCTTTCTTGGTTAAGCCAAGAGCTGTTTGGAACAAGCTACCTTTAATCATTTCAGTTAACGGTTTTGGTACTATCTGAATGTTCCCCAATTTTGTGTTTTTACCTCGATGTTTTATCTGGCTATTTGTTGGTTTTGTTGGTTACCAATCACGCCATTTACATTCATTGTTTGTCGGTCCGCTAAGCACCAATCTGCTCGGTTATGAATAATAAGAGAAATCACAAAATTTTTGGTGTGGAATGAGGAATCAACTCCCGAGGAGAAATGGGATGCTTTGCTCAAATTGCCTCAAGCTTTGGGTTCTGCGATTGATGTGGATTGGCCATCTATCTTCAAGTCTTTCTTTGAGCGGGTCGGAATCAAAATTTCTGCAAAGATGCAATGAAGATCCCCGAGGATAGGTTATTTGAGATGAGCAAGTGAGATTTTTGTAGTATCCTTCCTGGTGGTAGAAGGCGAGAGACACGAGATGGGGTAAAGGGTGATCTTCACGGAGATGGTGGTGGTAAGGATGACATGGATAATGATGATGAAGGCGATGATCTAGATGATGATTCGATGGGATAGAAAAACCAATTACCTCTCGAGTTTCAAGTGGACAAAGAAAAAGGAATGCAAACCCCCAATACTAAAATTATTGTGGTAGCACTAGCAACAAGGCATTACGATATGGTTCCCGACCAAGAATCCTTGATACACTCTCTTATGAGTGGCCGAACAACAAGGTTTGTTGCCAGCTGATACTCTTGTATCAGACGACAAGATATCTTCTTGCAATAATGCAGGAAACTATGATACTAGTATGGAGGAAGTCGGTATGGAAGCTGCAGAGAACACACAGGCTGAACCGTTTGGAAGACAAAAAAATGCTAAACTGAGAAGAAGAAGCAAAAAAGAGAAAAAGAGTGGGGGCCTATTCGGAGAATGGATAGACCAAGAAGATTTCGGAAGATGGTAAAACAATGCTTTTGCCAAAAAGCCCGTGGGCTCAAGGACTACCAAAACCTATGCAAGGTACTAAACCATATGCTAATTACAATTCCGACTTCTCTTGAGAGTGTTGATCCTATAGTTATGCTATCAAACAATGTTAACATTGTCTTAGGTAATGACTTAGATTCTATAAAAAATAATGTGGATGCTATTAAGAAAAGTGACCTTGATATGAGAGAGAAATTCTTGTTTGACAACCCCGAGGTTGGTTTACCGTTAATATAGACACGGTCATTAATCCTAATGATTATCCTTGCTTACCTAGTAGCTCCATGGGACAAAATACATCCTGTAAAGGTGGATAGTAGTACGAAGATCATGAAACCCGGACTCGAGGTGGTGTCCAAGGGTCTTGAGACCTCAAATATTAAAAATGTTTCCAATAATAGGAGCAACATGGAATGTTAGGGCCTCAGCAAAAGGCAAACCCCGGTGCATCAACGATTTTTATTGTTGACAATAAACTAGACTTTGTTAGTTTCGGAGACAAAAAGAGTCATTTGAGGATTCTTCGCAATTATGCTAACGAGGAGATTACATATGGAATTACCTACGCTAAAGGATGCTGGCGGGGGTATCACGTTTGGATTAAATTCTAGGAAGTATGAGGTCTTAGCACGGCAAATGAAAGAATCTTGTGTTTCAACCATGATCAAAAGCATTAATTCTAAATTGGTGTGGAGACTTATCTCGGTCTATGGTTCACCTTATGATGAAGGGAAATTAGAGTTTATCCGGGGTACATGCCCTATTGGAAAATTGGGATGGACCTACTTTTACTGGGGACTTTAACTTGGTCTCTAGTGTTAAAGACAAAAAATAATGTATTGTAAATCATAGATGGCTGGACCTTTTCGAGGATTGGATTAATCATTTCGGCCTTTTAGAGTGTAAGGATTCTTCTAGAACATATACTGGACTAATAACCAAACAACCCATCATGGCGCCTTCATTGACAAGCTGTTGCGTAACACTCAAGTTTTTGATCAAACCTTCCCTAGAGCCTTTGTTACAAACAAAGTCTAGGGGCGGGGAGTGATCATGTGCCTCTTATATGGAACTTCAGCGTGAAGAAATGAAAAAACCCGGTATCTTTAGGTTTGAAAAATGGTGGCTTAAGCAACCAGATTTTAAACAATTAGTGGTAAGATCACAAAGGCGAGTGTGCTTTTGAGAATGCTATTGACATTTGGCAATTTAAAATGAGAACTCTTAGAAAAAAAACTCAAAGGTTGGGCTATCAATATAAATGCGAGAGATAAAGAGAAGAAGAAAGAACTCCTTAAGGAGTTTGACATCTGAGATAGAAAGTATGAAGATGGAAATATCTACGCTAGGGAGAGAGAGCGAAGGAAGTTATTATTAGAGATCTAGAGAGTATCACGGAGAATAGAGAGATAAAGGCTAGCAAAAAGGCAAAGGGATAGAGGTAAAGAAGGAGATAAAAACACGGCCCTATTTCACGTTTGCCAATCGAGAGGGGCAAGGAAACGCATTCTTGTCTAGAAGGTAATAATGGCCTCATTGAGGGGATACAAAGGCATGCTTAAGGCATGCGTGAATTATTACAAATCTCTTTTTGGAAATTTGAGGAGAATATGAACATTAAGTTAGGGGATAATTTTGGGAAGAAAGTGATTTGTTGATTACTCACGAGGAAAATGGTGTTGGAAGCTCCTTTCTCGAAGGAAATCAAGAATCGTTTTTTTTGGTCCCTATCTTTGAGGGGCCCCGGGCCCCGGATGGCTTTTCCTTCTTGTTCTACCAAACTTTTTGGGATGTCTCAAATCGACCTAATGAATGTTGTTGTCGGAGTTTGAGCGGCAAAATAAGCCTAGAGGCTTAATTATGCCATTATCACACTTATCCCTAAGGATCGATGCCAAAATTCTTAAGAAATTTAGACCTATCAGTCTTATCAGGCGCCAGTTTCAAAATTTTGCCAAGGCACTCAACAATAGATTGACAAAAATCATAAGAGGACTCACATTAGTCCAAACGGTCGACCTTTATTAAAGGTAGATGATTGAGCGGAAAGTGTGGTGGCTGCCCACGAAAATAATTCATGACATTCATAAAAAGCAAAGAAAGTGGTGTTATTCTTAAAAAGCGGACTATGAAAAGGCCTATGATAGAGTGAGTTGGGATTTCATTGATGAAATGCTCACTTCTAGAGGCTTTGGAAATAAATGGAGAGATTGGATGAAGAAAGTCATCCAAGGAGGATCCATTTGTGTTAGAATAAAATGCGTTACCTACTTTAAGCCGCAAAGGGGCTGAGGCAGGGGTGACCCTCTGTTCTAATGTTCAATTTAGTTGCGACATTTTCACTAGAATGCTTATAAAGGCACGCTAACAATGCTATGATCAGTATGCTCACTACCTAATGTAGTAGAAGGAGGGATCGATGCAATATGCGAGATGATACCCTTCTTTCTTGGAAAACAACCCAGAAAGGCCAATAATCTCAAGTGGATCTTAATACGCTTTGAGAGAAGATGGCTGAGGGATGAAAATAAACTTTGATAAAAGTGATATATGGGGGATAGATGAAGGAGCTAATGAGTTGGCAAAAGATCTTCTGGCTGGCAGAAGGTGACTTCCCAATTAAATATTTGGGAGTTCCTTTGCATTTAGCAAACTAAGAAAAGGAAGATCTTCAGCCTATTATAGAAAAAAATCATCAAAAGAATTGCAGGTTGGAAGGGTAGGCTCCTCTCTTATGCGGCACGCCTCACCTTGCTTAAAGCTTGCCTTGCTGAAGTATTCCTATCTACCTTATGTCTATTATAAAGTTCCTAGATGAGTATTGATATGATTAACTCTCATATGGGTAGATTTTTGTGGAATATGCGAGACAGGACATAAATATCATACGGCTCTTGTGGTTGGTAGCTCAAAAGAAGGAAATGGGAGGCCTAGGGATTCTGATCCCGCTTCCTTGGGCATTGCCCTCCGCTCTGGATATTCAGATATGAGCTGAAAAAAAATGCTATTTGCCAAAATTTCAGATTCTAAATATAACATTGATAACCCAAATAGCTGGGCTCTTTAAAAGTTATCTCTCCTTTTGGCAAGGCATTTACTGGGCTCTTAAAGCAGCTCAAATTGGCATCATGTGGAAAGTAGGTGATGGCAAAAGAGATTCGAATTTTGGGAGGATCATTGGATGGGTAGTGTAGCTTAGCTACCCCAGTATTAACCTACGCATTATTTGTGAACAGAAGGTAAGACTATCTCAAGTCAAGTTTGGGATGGGAAGATCTTATGCTATCCTTCACTAGAACTGTGTGTGAGAATCTAATGTCTAAATGGTTTGAGTTAGTTAATATAGCTGAAGAGATTAATCTCAACAATGATGAAGACCATATGATTTTGGGCATATAACTCTAATGGTAGATATTCAGTGACAGTCCCTGTATGCAATTATGAATATTTCATGGTATTCAACCTATCTATGTACAGGCTGTGGAAGCTTAGAATACCCTAAGGGTGCAAATCTTTATGGCTTATGTCAAAAAAATAGATTTGCTTACTAGAACAATTTGGCCAAAAGAAGGCATGTGGAAGAATAAATCTCTGCTTATTTTGTGCTGATCCTGAGAATATTCATCATTTATTTTTTTTTGAGTGCTGTGTTGCAAAGTTACTTTGGTCTCCAACTGGCTGATTGCTTAGAATTATCTGGGAACTGGTCTTATGAGTCTATGGCATCCTTGTGGATCAATAACAAAAGCATCTGTTAACAAATGCTGTCCTTGCTGCCTCTCTTTGGTGCTTATGGAAAATGCGAAATGAAATTTGCTTGCAGGGAAGAACTTGGCTGGGACTGAAGGACGTGATGCTCTGGATCACAAAGACGTTGAAGATGGAAGCCACTGTTCAGTGCTTCCGGAGTGGGAAAAACTGGAGGTGGCAATTGTGAGAATGGAGCAGAAAAGCAAGTCAACCTCCTGGGATCAGCTGGCAACCATCAGGGTCTTCAACACAGGAGTCGCAGCATTTGGAGGCGGCCTCGAGCGCTGCAATACGACTGAACTCTGATGTGTTAGGCCTACATCTCAGCAATTCTGGTTATGTCAATGAACTTGAGTTAGCTTAAGTTTTGAGCGGGGCGCGCCGTTACGCATATGCTGTAAACTGTGAACTTGCTTTATTCTCAATAAAGCTGGGAAACCTCTTTTCTAAAAAATGGGATGCTTTAAGAGACAAAATTTCTGAGAGTGCTTGTAACATTATTATTTGTCTACAGGAGACAAAAGGGAGTCTTTTGATCAGAATTACATCAGAAAATTCTGTCGAGACAGCTTGACAGTTTTGCTTACTCCCCCTCTTTAGGTGCTTCTGGGGGGTTTGCTTCTGGTTTGGAATAGCAATATTTATCATTGCAACACTATTGAAATCAACAGCTATTCCATTACTTCCAAAGTAACGTGCTTGTTAGATCAGAGCTCTTTCCATCTCTCCAACATTTATGGTCCTTCACACGCTGCTGGAAAGATGGCTTTTATCACTTGA